>JAJPUD010000141.1:829664-946649 GCA_023553655.1 Myrmecobius fasciatus
TTAGACAGCATGGATGTCTCTTTAAAGGCTTGGGGAAAAAAACGGCGACTGAAGTTCTTTGCCCTGGGGCAATTCGGCGAATTAACATAAGGTGCTGGGCCGGTGGGGGCTAGGACTAAGTCCGAATTACTCCTTAAACAAGGCAAGTCTCCCAGAACACCTGCCCCCAATCAGGGCAGAGTGTCCCGAGTGCCTCAGATAAACTCCAGGTGTTTGGAATTTGGAGTTTGGAGTTTGGAGTTTCTGCCACGATGAGCTGAGAACCACCCTCACTTCTGGCCTACACCGAGTAAACTGTTTATCCCTCTGTCCGAGTTAAACAAACCTCATATGAAGTTCTTCAGAAAGCAGTTTCCAAATATTTCTGGATTTGTTGACTTGAAGATCAGTTCAGAGGCTTATTTTATTGTTGGTTTGAGAGAAGATCGGAGGAGGACGCAGAGAGTCACGTTTTCACTCTGCCATCTTGGCTCCGCCCCCAAGAAATTATTACAGATCTAGAAAAAATAGTAGCAAAGTTCATTTGGAAGAACAAAAGGTCAAGGATTTCAAGGGGATTAATGAAAAAAAGGCAGATGAAGGTGGCCTTGCTGTACCAGATCTAAAACTATATTATAAAGCAGCGGTCATCAAAACCGTTTGGTACTGGCTGAGAAATAGAGCAGTCGATCAGTGGCATAGGATAGGTTATCAGGACAATCTAGGCAATAACCTTAACAATTTAGTGTTTGATAAACCCAAAGACCCCAGCTTTTGGGATAAGTACTCACTATTCGGCAAAAACTGCTGGGAAAATTAGAAACTAGTGTGGAAGAAATTAGGGCTTGACCCACACCTAACACCACATACCAAGATAAGATCTAAATGGGTTCAAGATCTAGATATAAAGAGTGATTTTGTAAGCAAACTAGAGGAATGTAATATAGTTTACCTCTCAGACCTGTGGAGATGGAATAAATTTATGTCCAAAGAAGATCTGGAACTCCTAATTGAACACCAGATGGATAATTTTGATTATATTAAGTTTAAAAGTTTCTGTACAAATAAAACTAATGCAGACAAGATTAGGAGGGAAGCATCAAATTGGGAAATCATCTTTACATTTAATGGTTCTGATAAAGGCCTCATTTCTAAAATATATAGAGAATTGTCTCATATATATAAGAATTCAAGCCACTCTTCAATAGATAAGTGGTCAAGGAATATGAACTGACAATTTTCAGATGATGAAATTAAAGCCATCTCTAGTCATATGAAAAGTTGCTCCAAATCACTATAGATCAGAGAAATGCAAATTAAGACAACTCTGAGGTACCACTACAAACCTGTCAGATTGGCTAAAATGACAGGAAAAGATAACGATGAATGTTGGAGGGGATGTGGGAAAACTTGGACACTGATACATTGTTGGTGGAACTGTGAACGGATCCAACCATTCTGGAGAGCAATTTGGAGCTATGCTCAAAAAGTTATCAAACTGTGCATATCCTTTGACCCAGCAGTATTTCTATTGGGCTTATATCCCAAAGAGATCTTAGAGGAGGGAAAGGGACCCACATGTGCAAGAATGTTTGTGGCAGCCCTTTTTGTAGTGGCTAGAAACTGGAAACTGAATGGATGCCCATCAATTGGAGAGTGGCTGAATAAATTATGGTATATGAATGTTATGGAATATTATTGCTCTGTAAGAAACGACCAGCAAGATAATTTCAGAGAGGCCTGGAGAGACTTGCATGAACTGATGCTGGGTGAAATGAGCAGAACCAGGAGATCATTATACACAGCAACAACAATATTACATGGTGATCAATTCTGATGGACATGGCTCTCTGCAACAAAGAATTGTCTCAAACCAGTTCCAATTGTGCACTGAAGAAAACCATATACACCCAGAGAGAGGGATATGAAATATGGACCACAACATAACATTCTCATGCTCTCTATTGAGGTTTGCTTGCATTGTGTTTACTTTCTCTGATTTTCTTTTTTTTTTTTGTAGATAGGATTTTTCTTGCACAACTTGTCAAGTATTTCAACATTATTAACATGTAGTGGACTTCCTGCCATCTAGGAGAGGGGAGGGGACTGGGAGTAAAATTTGTAATGGAAAGCTTTGTAAAGATCAATGCTGGGGAACTACTTATACATATGTTATACAAATAAAAAGTTTTAATAAAAAATAAATAAATAAATAAACAAACAAATTAGAAAAACAGGATGGTTTACTTTTCAGATCTGTGGAAAAGGAAAGAATTTGTGACCAAAGAAGAACTGGAATTCATAATTGAACACCAAATAGATAATTTTGATTATATTAAGCTAAAAAGTTTTTGTACAAACAAACTAATGCAGACAAGATTAGAAGGGAAGCAATAAATTAGGAAAATGTTTTTATACTTAAGGGTTCTGATAAAGGCCTCATTTCTAAAATATATAGAGAATTGACTCAAATTTATAAGAATTCAAGCCATTCTCCAGTTGATAAATGGTCAAAAGATATGAACAGATATTTTTTAGATGAAGAAATTAAAACTATTTCTAGTCATGAAAAGGTGCTCTAAATCACTATTGATCAGAGAAATGCAAATTAAGACAACTCTGAGGTACAACTACACACCTGTCAGATTGGCTAAAATGACAGGAAAAGATAATGACGAATGTTGGAGGGGATATGGGGAAAATGGGACATTGATACATTGTTGGTGGAATTGTGAAGAGATCCAGCCATTCTGGAGAGCAATTTGGAATTATGCTCAAAAAATTATCAAACCGTGCATAACCTTTGATCCAGCGGTGTTTCTATTGGGCTTATATCCCAAAGAGATCTCAAAGGAGGGACAGGGACCCACATGTGCAAAAATGTTTGTGGCAGCCCTTTTTGTAGTGGCTAGAAACTGGACACTGAATGGATGCCCATCAATTGGAGAATGGCTGAACAAATTATGGTATATGAATGTCATGGAATATTATTGTTCTGTAAGAAATGACCAGCAGGACGATTTCAGAGAGGCCTGGAGAGACCTGTATGAACTGATGCTGAGTGAAATGAGCAGAACCAGGAGGTCATTGTACACAGCAATGGCAAGATTATTTGATGATCAATTCTGATGGATGTGAATCTTTCCAACAGTGAGGTGATTCAGGCCAGTTGCAATGATCTTGTGATGAAGAGGGCCATCTATACCCAGAAAGAGGACTGTGAGAACTGAGTGTAGGTCACAATATAACATTCTCATTCTTTTTATTGCTATTTATTTGCATTTTTTCTTATTAATTTTCTTTCCTTTTTGATCTGATCTTTCTTGTGCAACAAGATAATTGTATAAATATGTTTATATATATTGAATTTAACATATATTTTAATATGTACAACATATATTGGATCGCTTGCTATCTAGGGGAGGAGATAGAGGGAAAGAGGGGAAAATATTGAACATAAGGCCATACAAGGATCAATGTTGAAAAATTATCCATGCATATGTTTTAAAAATAAAAAACTTTAATAATAAATTTTTAAAAATTCTGCAAGTGATCTATGAATTCCTTCAATTAATAATTCATTCTCTATGGAGTGTGCAGAGTATTCAGAAAGAACTAGCACCTCAGCCTTTTTCAGGGCTGCTCCTCCACCTTTGGTGTCCACTTTGACCCAACTATCTCACCTGTGGCTCCATGAAGCTGAAGCTTGTGCAGTGATCACACTCTGGTAATACTGCCTTGGCAAACAAACTAGGGTTTGTTGATGGTAACCTGGGGATGTCTACCCCAACCATATGAAGACTACCCTCAGGGGAATGGGTAGATGAGAACACTTTGTTCCAATGGCTTTGAAGGTGGCTAAAGCAGACATTCTGGAAAGCTTAGAGGTTGGGCAGATATCAGAAATGTCAATTTATCCACTTCTTCCTGGGCCATTTTCAGTAATCTTTATTTTTGTCCTGCCACTGGACTTCAATGACTCAGGAAGAGAGGGTGATGCTGTGGGCTTTGTCTCACTTAAATCCAATTCAGGCACAAGTCAAGACATCACCACTGACATAATTGGTGCTCTTTTAAAATGAAGGACAAACAACAGCATTCTTTGTTTACAAGTCCTAAGCAATTCTCTTGCTTAGAGAATTCTCTACCCTACATTATGGTGTTATGGTTTTGGTTTCTCTGGGAGACCTGTAATTCTTAGTTTCTCTATATACCCTGCTTCTAGATCAGGATGTTCCACTTGCATAATGAACATATCCTCTTCCAGATTTCCTCTGTGCATTTGCACTCCCAGTCTATTTTTCTCACTTCTGTACTTTGGTTAGACTTGCCATTGCAGATTCCATTCTCTTGCGCCCATTATTTTTACTGTCCAGGCCATAAATTCCGCTCTTAGAATTCTCATTTCTCTTTTAAACCACTCAAGAACAGGATGCTAGGGTTCCATGTTCTCCTCAAATTTCATGTCTTCTTTCTTATACTGAATCATTTTCCTTTGTTTTGCAATATTTATTCATAGATGCCTGAACTAATTTATAGATCTGGAAACCATATTTCTTTCTACTATTAATGTTTTCTCTGTTGATTTACCTGCTTCTGTTTTTGCGTTTTCTTCCTGAGATCTTTTTCTCATTTCTTTCTTTTCTTTCTTTCTTTTTTTTAAAAATTTCTCCTGTTGCTCATTTACTCTGAACCCCCCTCTGATGGTGATTTCTTTGGGAGCCAAATCTCAAAGTGTCTCATGCTTCCTCCCATGCTAAGCAATTCATGGTCTACCAGCCTGGTCTCTACCCTAAATGACTTTTAGGTGGACAAAAATGGGTCCAGTTGAATGCTGAGTACCCTCTCTTAGCTTTAGTGGAGTGCCAAACTGCCCCACACAGGTCCTAAATGGCGGGTGGGGTTGGCACAGAGAAGTTGGAATTTGATGGAATTGTTCTTGGAGCAGGCAGGGAGAAGGCTCCCAACAGTTTAGCTGTGTGGACCCACGCTCTGGGGAAGTCATCCAGTCAGAAATACAAATTATGTCAGACTCCTACAGCCCATCGTTTGTAAGGGTGGTAGGCAGACTCACCTTGACGGGTCCCATCAGAATCCCAGTCATGTCCCTGAGGTTAAAATTTACCTATAAATCTACTTGTTTACTACCTGCCATACTTGCTGCCTTGCTTTGGGTCCATCTGCCACCTACACTGTCTCATGGTATATTTCCCCTTCCCCATGCCATGTGGGGTCTCCCCTAACTCCACTGTTCTTCCCAACCCCACTTCTCCTCCTTACAGCTAGCTCTTTTGGGGTGCTCAGTCCCTTTCAGGATTTAGCCTCCAGATAAGAGCATACCCCAACCTCATGGGGGGCTCCCTTTCTACTGGATAATTGTGATTTCCACTGGGGAACTTGTCTTCCTATGCTCTCCCACTCTATTTCATATTTACCATTCCCAGTGTCTATTGTATCCCATCATTTTATCTGTAACCTGTTCCCCTAAATAAATCTATCTTTTTGCCAAAGAAAATGGCCATTGTGAATCCTTCACATGACCGGACCCCAATATTTGGTGCTTCTCTCAAAGCACATCACCTGGTGCCATATCATTTCCTACATCAATGTCATGTCCCATTTTCTTTATTCCACAGTTCTCTGGCATACTATCAATAGTTTAGAGAGCTGCCACACACTTGCTAAGGGGTTGATTTATATATTTAGGGTCTCTGAGGTTCTGGGAGAAGTGGAGGGCAGAATGTGATTCTGAGCTCTATTTCCAGTTCAGATATATTATTATTCCCTGCACATAGTTTCTATTTTTAAAAGGTTTGAAAGATCAAAGGGATCAAAAAAATATTTAGTCCTCCATCTTATCTTATGACCCCTACAGAAGGTACTTAATAAATATTTTTTGAAGCAAACCACTACGTGGAACTAAGTAGTTCTGGACTTTGATTTTTAAAACCTCATACATAAAACTGAATACTTAAAAATTCCAGTACATTTTCCACTTATTTTTTACATAATAATGTTATTTTCCAACTACCTTTAGGTTTTTTTTAAACTGTATGTATATTTGTTTGATGGATGCTTGTTGAATGAGTGAATGAGTTATTAATGTCAATAAACACTTGATTTTCTTGCTCAATGAAGAATCATAAGAAGTTGGCTAAGGAAAAGCTCATGGATGATGCCTTATATTGGAGTGAAAAAAAAACAAAACCGGGACACAAATTATTGATCTGAATATCTACTTTCTAATCACCATAAAATTTTCATAAGAATGGCCTTTGTATACATTGAAAGTATCTTTAATGAAAATATAAATCAGTATTAAGTAGATTTTTACAGGTGATTTTCTATAGCAAACTATATTTATGCCTACAAAACTGAATGAGACATATGAATATAAGATCCTACTGTGTTCATTATTTATTGATTTTTAGAAAGTATTTGATTCGATATAGTAAAGTTCCCCAAAGTCTCTCACACATCACAATTATATAATAGGTCATGATATTTATCATTACTAAACATTATGATCAAATAAGTTCATTATTGTTTAGTCATGTCCAACTCTTTGTGACCCATTTGGGGTTTTCCTTGCAAACTTACTGGAGTGGTTGCCATTTCCTTCTCCAGCTCATTTTATAGATGAGGAAACTAAGGCAAAACTGACTTTCCCTGAATCACACAGCTAGTGTCTGAGGCCAGATGTGAACTGAGGAAAATGAGTCTTCCTGATTCCAAGTTCAGTACTCTATCAACTGTACCATCTAACTATCCATTCAAACAAGTTAGGCATAAATAAGTTATCTCTCAATGACATTTGCCAACCTTATAGAAAATGTCATATGTAAAATATAAACAAAATAAGGCTTGCCCATCTATAACAAGGTTCTCCAAATTTCCTCTTCATGAGCAACATCATATTTTAGACTTTGGAATACTATAAAACTAATGCTTTAGGGAAACAAATATATAGTAATGAACAAATGATTAGCTGACAATCCACATTTTAAAAAAATGAATTGTAAAAGTAAATTTGCTCAGATTATGACACAGTAGAACCATCAAATTAGTTTATCAAGATATTAATATTTGTATATATGTGTATATATGTTATGCTTCTCTCTATATGTGTATAGTGAATATGTACATACATATGGACTGCATTACTATATATATGTGTAATATATATTCATAGAAAAATACATGTATATATAAAAAAAGAGAGAGAAAGAGAAATAAAGGAAGAGAGGAAAGGAGAGAGACAAAGAAGGAAGGAGGGAGGGAAGGAAGAAGGGAAGGAAAGAGGGAAGGAAGATGAGAAAGATGAACTTGAGTTTTTCATTCAACTATATCAGAATCTGAACAAATATCTTTATTTTTCCAGGTCATTTTTTTACTATGGATTATTAGCTAATAGATATATAAATTGAATATCTGTATTTAACATATATTATATATTTTATAAATATAAAAAAATATAATATAAAGGTATACATTTCCCTGTATGCCTAAATTCCCTTTTCCTTTGCCCTTGTGGAAATATCCTATCATGAGATTCAATATATTTTGAGGGTAGGGTAGGGAAAGATTGAAAGCTGCACTAAACACTAAGGTGTGTATCTGTTGGTCTTGTTCATCTCTGACAAATAAGCTCTTGCAGCAGTGCTCAGTCTGAGCCTTTCAGTGTAATTACCAAAACCTCAACCTGCTATGTCCAAGATTGGTCAAGACTAAGATTCGGGCTAATGCAGTGGGACAGATTTATCAGAGTTGCAAGCAGTCTGGAGCAGAGACATATCAGGGTCAGCAGGATTGGCATCTTATAAGAGTGGTACCTAATGGTGGGTCAGAAGGAGGAAAGACTCACAACATTCCTTAGGTCTGTTAACCAGGGATCTGCTCAAAATTTTAGGTTATCATCTTACAATTTTTTTCTGCATTCCTTCCACTACCTGGAGAAACAGAAAGGAGAAGACAGTGGCTGAACATCTGACAGAATAGGTCTAAAAAACAGGTAACTTTATTTATTTTCTTTGCACAACAAAATGATATAGTCACAATATGAATTGCCAGTATGATAATGATAGATATCAGTTGTGAATAACAAAGGGAGATTCTAATAATGGGAAAAAGGCAGAGATGAGAAGATTGTCTTATTTTACTCTTTGGGGAATATATTACATTGTGTACCTAATACTATATTGAACCTAGATGAGTTAGGGTCTTCCCCATTGGTTAATTCAATTAACTGGTTAATCAAAGCTTGATTTATTATTTTGTTGATTGCCTTGACTTACAAAAGAGAGGGAGAAGATGTTTAAAATTCAGATTAAACTAAAAAGTTTATCTTTGTAAACATTTATTTAGAAAGTTAGTTGTTAGGGGCAGCTAGGTGGTACAGTGGATAGAGCACCAGCCCTGAAATCAGGAGGACCTGAGTTCAAATCTAACCTCAGACACTTAACACTTCCTAGCTATGTGACCCTGGGCAAGTCACTTAACCCCAATTGCCTCAGCAAAAAAAAAACAAAAACAAAAACAAAACAAAACAAAACAAAAAAAAAAAAACGAGCCAGTCATATATAATAGGAATGATAAGCAACAGTCTGAATAACATACCATTTCACCTCAAAATACTAAGTAGTTCTGGACTAAGAACTACTCAATACTAAGAACTCAAAATACTAAGAAAATAAGAAAAAGAGTCTCTAATGGTTTCAATAAGATCTTCTATGAACATTTATAAGAATTCATTGACAAGAACAATACAATGGCAAGGCATGGAAGTATTAAGACTTGTGGTAGTGGAGGAAGTATCCAATCCAATGAATCATAATGATAATTCTTTCATCCATAGATCAACATTAAAGCACAATCAAATTTAAAACAGAACTATTACCATAGTATAAAAAAATCTAGAATCTAGAAAAGTAATCTAGAATTCTAGAAAAGAAAGGAAACAAAAATGATGAATTTTTCATTAGTAACATTTTAAATGAGTTGGAATATGTGTATATGTGTGTTTAAGTGTGTATATATGCCTCGATTCTCTGATTTGTTTGCCAGTATAGTTAATTAGTCCACTTCATGTAAACTTGGTTATATTGTAGGAATTTAGAATATATGGCAGTGGACAGGTATGACTTCTTTTTCTTATATATTCATTAATTTTATGCAGTAATACATTAAAAGTCACTATATTAATTTGTATGAGAGATGTTACAGATGTGAGAACTTTTAAAAGCCATTATGCCAAATTTTTTACCTTAACTTCCACTGCAAACATTTATGATGGCTAGATACACATTTATTGGTTTATTTTAAAATAATTTTAAATAGTATGCTAGAAACATAAAACAGAAACATCTACCAGTACATTCTCTACTTGTGATTTAATTCGTTTTTCTAAGAGTTCATCCCTTTATTGAAATTTTAAGTGAGCAAAATTGAATCATCCACTTCCCCTAATAACATTCTAAGCAATTAGAACTCTAGAATTTTGGAATTATAAAGTACAAAGATATTATCTAATCCATCTCTTAGTGGAGTGGGAAGTTAGAAGTGTCAGCTAGCATTTTGATAGTGATTGAAGTTGGATAAATTTCTTAAAAGAATGTCAAAGACAAGCTGGAATTTAGTCAAAGCACCTAATCTCTGCTACTTCCTTGAAACAGGATTGAAGGGTCAAGCAATCGGTTTGGGGGGGGGGAGGCAGAGGAGGGCGTCGGAAAGGGGGAGATATTGATTATATGAGAATGTCTGACATTTTATTGATTCATTTTAGTACCAAGAGGGAAGCAAGTACCTAGTACCTAAGCAGCTACCTAGATGGCAAGGTATCGGAAAGGGCTGAACTTGGATTTTTACTTGACTGTTAAGAAAGCCAGCAAATACCTTCCTTTTCTCGATGTAGAATAAGCTTTGCAAGATCAGTTTGGTGCAGGAAAGAAATACTTGATTTATTATTTTGTTGATTGCCTTGACTTACAAAAGAGAGGGAGAAGATGTTTAAAATTCAGATTAAACTAAAAAGTTTATCTTTGTAAACATTTATTTAGAAAGTTAGTTGTTAGGGGCAGCTAGGTGGTACAGTGGATAGAGCACCAGCCCTGAAATCAGGAGGACCTGAGTTCAAATCTAACCTCAGGGTGATCCTAGGCCGTGTAAACCTATATTTGTCCCAGACGTCCTGGGAGGGAAAGGCACTGGTTTGAACTGATGGAGACTTTGGAGGAGAATGGGGAAAATTAGATTTCTCCCAAATGGAAGGGTTCATACATGTGCAAAGTACCTGGGAGGGGGAAAGATTAAAAACGGTCACAGAGGGTTACAGTAGACATAGGACAAGGCTGGGTCGGGAATCAGGTAAAACAAAAAGCAGAAAAGGGAAAAAGAAGGGGTCCACAGGTGAGCAAGAAACAAGGATGGAGCAGGGAAGGGGATGTGGCTACTGAGGGGGCAGGGCTGCTAGGGGCGGGGCCAGGCTGCCGAAGGAGGGAGGGATTTAGGGAAGCTCCAAACTCCTTGGCTCTTCCAGCCAGTGGCTCGGTGGGGCCTGTCGGGTTAGAAGCCAGAGGAGTAGCGCTGCAACAAGAAGGACGGGACCTCTGGGGGATTTCAAGGCCGAGCCCTGGCATCTTAGGGCGAAGGCGGGAGCCCAGAACAACAGAACTCCCAGCATCAGTGGAAGCCCACGTGGAGAATTGGGCTCCGCCCACCGCTGCGGGACTGGCGTTGAGGGAGGATGCTCCATTCCTGGAACGCTGCCTGGCGACTTTCCCGCCTGAGGTCTCCGGCATCTTGCCGAGCCACGTTAGTTGTAATTGCATTTAAAACTAATGCAGTGGGACAGATCTCTTTCTTGCACTAAACTGAGCCTGAAAAGATTAATCCCGTGGAAGGAGGCGAAGAAAGAGAGGGGAGACTTGTTGATTTTTCAAACCACAGAGGAAAAGTGACAAAGAGTTTCCAAAAACCAAGCAAGCCCACCTCTGCGGGCCCCACTGCGCAGGCGTAGAGGGGGGACGCTCTGTTCCTGGCACGCTGCTGGATTGCTTTATTGCCTGATGTCTCCCGCACTTTGCCTTTTATTGTTCAGTTGTTTGAGTAGTGGCTGACTGACCCGGTTTGGGGGTTTTCTTGACCAAGAAACTGGAGTGGTTTGCCATTTTCTTCCCCAGCTTATTTTACAGATTAGGAAACTGAGTGACTTTCCCAGGGTCATGGAGCTAAAAAGTATCTGAGGCCAAATTTGAATCTCAGAAGGATGAGTTTTCCTGATTTCATGGCACTTTGTGTGGAATGGGCCCAGCAGAGTCTCTGTAGTTAGGGGAAGAGAAACAAGTTGTTGCCCACTAGGACAGATGCAGGGGGCTTGGGTTGTGATAAACAGGATATGGTTAACCACAAACCCAGGTGCAAAATACTTGAATCCTAGTAGACAGGTTGCCAGGAAACTTATGACCCACTACAGGTTTCTGCTCTTTGTTTTTTCTCAAAATTTACCAACGATTAAGAAATAAACATGTCTCTGGGGAGGGTCTAACGAGCAAAAAATAAACATCTTTCCTCTCCCCAGCCCTCCTATCTTTCCCTATAAAATACCCGTCTTGGAGGACCTGCCCCATCCCCGCCCCCTTAGATCAATCAGTCCCCTGATGCTGCTTGGTCAGTGCTGCTTTATAAGACAATAAAACCTTTTTCTTTAAGAAACCAGTTGATGTCCAGGTAATTCTTACCTATTGAACCTACTCTCCCATTGCATGTGCATTATGGCGCCACCTAGCGCCATACATATATATGCATATAATCATAAATATGTATATATAAAAGCATATATAGCATGTTTCTATATATTTATTATATGTGAACATTTATTATAAATATTTATGAAGTGTAATGTAGTACATTGGAAAGACCCATCCCCAAACTATCCTTCCATGCTAGCTTGCAATCTAGACAAATATTGGCCCTCTTTCAATCTAGACAAATATTGGCCCTTTTTCCTTACCTCACAGAGGATATTCTATCTCCCATTTCTATCCCTTTGCAATGATTATTTCCCCATTTCTAGAAGTTACTCTTTTCTTCTGCATCATAGAGTCCTTCTTGTCCTTTAAAATGCAGTTAATGCACTATCTGCTGAATTACAGATTCCCTCAACTGGCAGTGTTCTCTTTTCTCTCAAATAACCTTGTATTTAACTATTTTCTGTGTGCATATGTACATATATATAAACTTTATATTTATTCTGTATTTATTTTTCCCTACTTATGTTTCCCCATTAAAATGTAAGTTTATTGCAAGTAAAGATTGTTTTATTATTTATATTTGTGTTCTCTGAACCTAGCACAGTGCCTAGCCCATAGTAGGTGCTTAATAAATATTGTTTAATTGATTGGTATTGTAGTTTTTCCCACTGGCAAGCCTCACAGGTCCCTGACTTGCTTTCAAGTCCCAGGATTTGCGCTCAGCTTGTCGAATTAGAATACAACAAACACACCCTATAGCAGTGTAGATTCATTCATTCTACTTTATTAAGAAAAGGACTAAAAAAGTTTGATAATCCAAAGAACAACATGCTAATACTAAATGAAATGAATGAGTATTTACAGAAATATAACACCAGATTAACAGAATAAAAAAATGGAGAATTTAATATTTTAATCTCAGAAAATGAAACTGAGCAAGCCATAAATAAATTGACAGAAAAAAAACATGCTAAATGAATTCATTGAGTAATCAAACAATTATTCCCAATAATACAGAAAGTATAAAAAAATAAAAATAAGAGGTCTTGCCAAATTTCTTTTATGATATGAATATGATATTGATACCTAAAGTAGTGAAAGCCAAGGATGAAAATTATAAATATAAATGTGACAAATTGTAAGATCATATAGATATGAATGTAAGTGCAAGGTTATTAAATAAAATATTAGCAAAAAGATTAAGCAACATGTTAAAAAGATTATACACCATAAACAGATTTTATTTATATCAGGAAAGCAGAGTTGGTTCAATGTTAGGAAAATTATAAACTTAATTGACTATATGAATAATGAAAAATTTTAAACTATGAGGACATCAGTAATAGATGCAAAAAAAGCTTTTAACCAACTTCTTAAAAAAAATTAAACAGCATAGGAATAAGCAGATCTTTTATTAACCTAATAAATAGTATCTAAAGCCAAGATCCAGTATTATATAAAGGGTGTCCCAAAAATCATAATGAAATTTTAAGCTATGACTTAACCTGGATAATGAAGAAACCCTAGAGATCTTTCCAATTTAACTGGAGATAAAGTTAAGATGACCATTATCACCATCATTATTTGATATAGAAATGTTTACTATAGCAATTTTTAAAAAGTAAAGACAGACATAAGACAAAGAGGAAATAAAATTATCGGGTTTTTGCAGATGATATTATGGTTTACTTAGAGAACTCCATAAATTCAACTAAAATTAATTGAAATAAATTTCAGCTTCTGCATATTAGGAGGGCAGAAGATAAATCCACACAAATCTTCACCCTTTATAAAATATTACCAATAAAATGCAACAGCAAAAAATAGAAAGAAAAATTCCATTCAAAACTACTACAGAAAGTACAAAATATTTGGGAGTCCATCTGTAAAAACAAACTTAAGAACCATTTGAATACAATTACAAAATGATCTTTACAGAACTAAAAACAAAGCTAAATGGAGAAATATTATTTGCTTGTAGTTGGTCTCAGACAATAAAATAAAAAATTATAATGCTCCCTAGATTTATATGCTATCATAACTGTCAGATTACCAAAGGATTATTTTATAAATGTGAGGGAAAGGGGAGTAATAAAATTCATCAGAAGAAACAAAGGTCAAGAGTTTCAAGGATAATCATGAAAAAAGTGAAAAGAAAGGAGACTTAGCAACACTTTGCACAATGTCTAATATATGTAGTTTCTCTTACGCCTTTTTATTAATGTGTGAGAATATTATTTTTGTTTCATAGAATACTATCCTACCTTAGTAAGGAATGTAAATACTTACATGGAATACATGTGTATATATGTGTGTGTGTACATATATGCACCTCATATAGCTTAATAAATGCAGTCTTGTCAGGATTTTGTGTATTAAAAGTTTATCTTCCTTCAGTTATGAGATCAGAGTTAGCATTCCATATGTAGAATCCCAAAAGGGTGAGGAAAACCTATAAACATCTCCATGAGACATTTTATTGCTCATTTGAAGAAGAAAAACCAAGGTCACTCTCCTGGTACTTTCCAGATAATTGGCAAATATCCAATAAGGGTTAATTACACATAACTTTTTCTTTTACTTCAAAAATGAGCCATTAAGGTGTCTTCTTTGGCCAAAAATAACTTCATAAATAAGTATCTATCTCAGCCTAGATTGCCCCCCTAGCACCTGACATCATGGATAAGACAGACCTTCCACATCTCCATTGTTAATTTATCTGGAATAAAGGAACATAACACTTTGTTCTACCAATCAACATCCTGAAATTTCTCCAAAAGGAGGGGACATTTCTGACACAGAAGTCACCTGTGGGACTTCTTACACAAAAAAAAAGGAAACCTGGGAAGTCATCTTTAAAGGTGTCACACTCAGCAATGTATGAAGTTGCCGTGCCATCA
Organism: Myrmecobius fasciatus; assembly: GCA_023553655.1. Lineage (NCBI taxonomy): Eukaryota > Metazoa > Chordata > Mammalia > Dasyuromorphia > Myrmecobiidae > Myrmecobius > Myrmecobius fasciatus. Next base: position 844,291 of record JAJPUD010000141.1, read on the forward strand.
ACCCAGTCCATACACAGACTCACAGACCTGCAATTGCAGTATCCTACCTCCACCTCTAGCTGGCTATAATGAATATCCTTTTAGATACATAAGTTCATTGTGTGTATTTCCCTTCTCCCTCTTTAATGAGGATTCGAGATAATCATATAATTCCTCATTTGAAGAGACATAAGACTGAGAAGGAATTCAAATAGGTAGGGAAAATGGATCAATTTCCTTCTTTATTTTACAGTTCTATGACCTAAAAGAGTCCCTTTCAATTGCCACATTGACAGGCTGTAATTGAATTGGTATAAGGAATGGGGTGGTTTTGCACTATGTCTTTCCCACTTGGAGTGCAAAGGGACCAGTCTGGGCTCAGTAGCACAAATTTTCTCACCTTAACTTCTTGTCTGCCATTTTTCTATTCATAGCTTTAATATAAAATTATTATGTCATATACTTAAAAGTGGGTACAAGTAGGAGTAGATTTCTGGGGACTTGTAGAAATCAAAGGGTAAACCATAAATAGTGATGTGATTCAGGACAGCAATTTCTAACCAAATGATGTGTTTGAGTTCAGCACCAAATGAGGGAGATTGATGTAGGTACCAAATGTTGGGGTTTGGTCAAGAATTCACAATGGCCATTCTCTTTGGCAAAAGGTAGATTTATTTAGGAGAAGAGGTTACAGACAGTAGGCACCAGGATTGGTAAATATGAAATAGAGTTGAGAGAGAATACAGTTAACAAGGAAAGGAGTTTTAACAATTAAAAATGGAAAAGACAAGGTTTCTAGTGGAGCTCACAATTAACCAGGAGAAAGGGAATACACCATGAAGTGGGAGTATGCCCTTAACTGACAGGCTAGAGGAGTTTAACATCCTAAAAAAGTTAGCTATAAGAAGGAGAAAGATACCATGAGGCATGGGGGAGGAAGAGAAGAGAGACATTATGTGGCTTGGAGAAAGGGTGAAAGACATTTTGAAGCAGAGTGCTGCAGCAGGCTATAACCCAAAAGGGGTTTAGGAAAGATGGTGTGGGTTACAGGCAGATTTAGTGGAAAAATTTAAGCTCAGGATTTATAAAGGATCTGATTTGTAGCATTTGCTATTTTTCCAAAGTGTATTCCCACTGAAAATTTAACAATAAACTCTCCCAAGCCAATTTGATCTGGCAACAGAAAAAAAAAAAAAAAAAAAACAAACTAAAACAAAAAATGCTTAATTAAATAAACTTAAGTCTTTTTTTTTAAAGGAAAGGGGGTTTTTCAGCAACAAAACTTTCTTGAATTATCTTATTGGATCCTGAGCACAGCATTTTTTCTATATGACCATTCATGGAGAAGACAAGAATAACTGGAATGTAATTGCAAAGAAAATTCCTTATTCCTGCTATTTGTTGTCTTGAAAATTAAAATCAAATTAATAACTAATTAGATATGATCTTTTAAATATGAATTTCCATTTTGTAAGGGGATGAGTTTTCAGTGTTTTTAGATGTTGAAATATCTTAGTGAGATTATGATTATTTGCCCCTTGCCCCTTTCATGAAATTGTTATATTAGGGAATCTTACGAAATTTTGGTACAAATACATCATAAATTGAGAACACTTCCTCCTTGCCTCCCCATGCTCTTCTGCCTCTTCCAACTTTGTAAGGTCTTGCTGTGACAGGAATGGATTTTGTGGTACATGAGAGGTTTATTAAGCCTTTTACAATTTGAACTTATGTCCTATGTAACAGAAAAACTTTTATATCTTCAGTATGCTTCCTTTCTTTGGGGTCAAATCCATTATTAACTCCATTCCATACGCAATCTATGTCTTATAAGAGTGACATTTACCAAAATGCATATGTAACTATAGGTAAGATGACATTTCACATGCAGATAATTAATACCTATTCATTTTTAATAGTGATGGTTGTTCATGACATACTGTCTATGGAATTTTCTTGCCAAAGATACCAGAATGATTTGCCATTTTCCAGTGGATTAAGGCAGACAGAAGTTAAGATTTCTCCAGAGTCTCATAATAAGCATCTGAAGTCAGATTTGAACTCTTCCTGTCTTTAGGCACAGTGCTATATCCACTGAACTATTTAGTTGCCCCATTAATGGGGGTGGACATATAAAGAGAAAGAATGGGATTATTCTCAAAGTAATACTCAGTGTATGACTGATGTTTAAAACCTGTTTAACTCCTTCATATTAGGAATTATCAGATTGAACTGATTTTTATTTTTCAAACCATGATTTGTGTTTGTTACCTATATAAAATACTTTGTTTACTATAGGATGATTTTTCTGTTCTCTGTTACTTGGTTTTATTTTCAGTAACTTTTATTGTTTCAGAACCTGATTGTTTGAGCCTTGAGCAGTTCCTGTACTAAAATAATTCCCACCCAGACCAGTGATTTGATTTGCCTTTCATGTTTAATTTCTCAGATACTATAATTTCTAAATTCTCCTTTGAGTGATGATAATTTTTTTTAATGTCATTCACCTCTAGAGAGGGAATATGTTGAACTCTGAGTGCAGACTAATGTACATTTTTTTCACTTTAATTTTCCTGGGTTTTGGTGTATTTTCATTTTCTATATGGCCAATATGGAAATATGTTTTGCATGACTTCTCATGTATAATCTACAGCATAGTGCCTTGCCTTTTCAAGGAATGGGGGAAGGGCAGGTGGGAGGGAGAGAATTTAGAACTCAAGCTTTTTTTAATGTATATTAACATTTTAAAAATTAATGAAACTAATAAAATATATTTTAAAGAATAAATCCTTCCTTGAAGCTTTTACATAATAAGAACAGTTATCCTGGAGAGTCTGGTACTCCCTTCCTCTGGAAATATGATTATTGATTATTTCTAAATTTTATACCCTGGCATATCTGGAATTAACTTGGTTTGGGGGAAAGACCTTAGAAATTCTGAGTGTCTATGAAGAATTTTTCTGTAAATCAGGAAGGCCTTCTTGAATTTTCAGGGTTGATAATAGATTTTGAAAATCACACATGCTCATATATGTTATAGTACAGTTTTGTGGTCCCTTGAATATGACACTTAAATCATTGGTTTTTGCATTTTCAAAGTTTCAAGTTAATTGTTACAGAAAAACTCCATAAATTTTGAACACCTTTAACATCAGGCTATGAGTATGATTTTTTGAACAATTTTCTTCTTTAGAGAAGACCTGATTTCTGGCACACAATCTACCTCCTTCTCCTACTTCTTCCTGCCAAAGTTGTTTATTAAGTGCTGATTTGATCCTAACTTCATTCAGCCTCTCTAATGACTTTTTTCTCCCAGCAATGAGTGGGTAGGACCTTCTTTTACAATATTTAAAAGCATAGGAACATATACAAAGCTAGGCTTAACAACAGGGTAATTCATGCGAACAGGGAATATTTGAGATATAATCAAAATGTGACATAGTTATTGTCACCAGCAATTGATTTATTTGTAATTACTGATTATTTCCTTTGTGTCCTCCCAGCTAACCCACATTGCTAGTGATTCATTAGTACAAGAGTTTTTAACCTTTTTGGAGAAATATCCTTGTCCTTCACCCCTTTGGCAATCCAGTGAAGCCTAAGTTTTTCTCAAAATAATATTTGTAGATGCATAAAATAAAATACATAGATTTATAAAGGAAACCAATTGTATGAAATTACAATTGTGTATGTGTGTGTATGTATTTCAAAATTCACTGACAACACCACCCTGAAATTTATCAAAAGACTATCTGGGACTCAATGGATTCCAAGTTAAGAACTTTAGCCTTGATTATGAAGAAATATGCTTAAAACCCTAATAAATGATAGATTATGTTATATACCAAGGCAACCAGTGAGCACTTCCATACCCCAAAGACAGCATAAGATAAGTTTCTTTTTCTTGATGCTTGAACCCTAATTCCAATTCATCTTCAAACCCCCCTACTCCTGATTTGTTTCAGTTGTGTCCAACTCTTTGGCACCCCATTTGAGGTTTTCTTGGTAAAGATTTTGTACTGGTTTGCGATTTCCTTCTTCAGCTTATTTTATAAATGAGGAAACTGAGGTAAAAAGTAACCTTTTGCCTTCGCTTAGGATCACACAGATAGTAAGCATCTAAAGCCAGATTTGAACTCAGAAAGATGAATCTCCCTGATTTTAGCACTCTATTCCTTGTGCCACCTAACTGCCTAATTCCTGATAGGAAAATGTTTTCTACTATCCAGAGATGACCATTGGGCCTAGGGACCTGAATGGTTTCTTTTTATTTGGCAATAGCAAACCCATTGCACATTTAAGCCATAGCAAATATAATATGTAATAACAAACCATACATTCTCAAAACTTTGTGCCCTTTTTTTCTTATTATTTATGCTATTCTAAGTATCCCTTCCCAAAACTCAGCATAGGATCAGCACCCAGGAGGGATGAGACCCCCTAAACTTGGTACAATATGTAGTGATTTTCATGCTTATGTTACTTTCTATATTGCTTTACTTGAAATAATTTTTCTTCTGGATTGCACAATGTTGAGATTGTCAGTCAGAGACCCAGGTGGCTTATACATCTATGTGTCAGCCCTGATAGATGCAGTCAGAATGAATGGAGGGGAAGAAAATATGACACCTTTAATCTCCCCTATAGTTGTTTGAAGTGACATGGTTTCTCCATTCTTGATGTCCACTCCCCTTATCAGCATTAGAGTAATTCTCTGTATTTTTCCCAGAGATATAAAAATCTTGCTAAAACCTGACTGCACTTCATGCTGAAATGAAAATTATTTATAATTCTTGCAAAAAAATCTGAAACTTATTGCTATTCCCTTCAGATTTCTTCGCTCAATCATTTTTTTAATACAAGATCTCACAGAATCAGCATGTTGTTTTTGTAAGCGTCTATTTGTAATATTGCTGCTTGCATCAAAATGTATTATGTATAAATGAAAAAGCATCTATTAAGTGCTACTTGTGTGCCAAGCAAGGTACTAAGTATTGGGGATACAAACAGAAAAAGTTAGTAGACATCTTCTGATCTCAAAGAAGACATACTCTAGTTATGGGAAAAAATACATAAAGATAGTTTATGTTGGGGCAGTTAGACAGCACAGTGGATAGAGTGCCAGCCCTGAAGTCAGAAGAATCTGAGTTCAAATCCGGCTTCAGACACTTACTGCTCCTTAGCTGTGTGACCCTGGGCAAGTCATTTAACACCAATTGCCTTAGGGGGAAAAAAGATAGTTTACTGCATAGTAGGGAGGAAAGGCAAAATTATTGGACAATGCATTGATGAGGCAAATGGAAAGATCCAGAGTCTTTAGTTTACTTAAATAAATAAAATGTGCTAGGAAATTGTAGATTTTAGAGTCAAGGTAAATCTTAAGGCCTACAGAATCTTAAGAGACAGAAGCAAGGTAGATGGCAAGGGTTATTGGTTCTACATCTCATGAGAAGGAATGGAATTGTTGACTTCTAGCTCATTCAGACCCTGTAGGTAAGTACATTGCCCAGACAGGGGAATACAAGGAGAGAAGTCTCCAGTGATGGCAATCTTCCTGTCCTTTTGTTAAAAATATAGCATGACATATATTAATGAGAATGGGCAACTAGATGTTGCAGTGAATTAAGCACCTACTCTGGGCTCAGAAAGACACATTTTTCTAAATTCAAATCCAGCTTCAGACCCTTACTAGCTTTCTGATCCTGGGGAAGTCACTTAACCCTGTTTGCCTCAGTTTCCTCATCTGTTAAAATGAGTTGAAGAAGGAAATGGCAAATCATTCCATTATCTTTGCCAAGAAAATCTTAAATGGTGTTATAAAAAGTTATATGTGACTGAAAAATGCCTGAATAACAATAACAAAAATATGAATGAGAGAAAAAGAAGTAGAAGTTTTTAGAAAAGACTTTGTATAAACATAATGGGTTTAAAAGATGTTTTTAACAAATGTCATCCATTACACTATAGCATTAAACCAATTTCTACATCTGCTGATATCAATGAAAACTAAAAAATAACTGTACCCTACTTATATTGAAAGCAGTGAAACTTGTTTTGCATAAAAGTTCATGGAACTGCAAATTAGGCTTTAATCTGCTATGATCTCAGTTTCAATCCAAGTAAACATTTTTTGTTGTTTTTTGTTTTTATTTCCTTTTTGCTGCTGAATAAAACATTCCACATTTAAGGGAAATGCCAATAGATAATAACAAGAAGAGCTACCTAACATCTTTAATGTTATAGTCACTTCCAAGTGACTTCTTTATTTGCTTAATTTTGTTAGGTTGTCTCAATTTTTTTTATTATCTTTTAAAAAAAATTTAGGTTATACATGTATAATCATTCTTTTTTAAAAAACATATTTCCAGTTGCTCCAAATCACTATTGATCAGAGAAATGCAAATTAAGACAACTCTGAGGTACCACTACACACCTGTAAGATTGGCTAAAATGACAGGAAAAGATAACAATGAATGCTGGAGGGGTTGTGGGAAAGCTGGGACACTAATACATTGTTGGTGGAACTGTGAACGGATCCAACCATTCTGGAGAGCAATTTGGAGCTATGCTCAAAAAGTTATCAAACTGTGCATACCTTTTGACCCAGCCATGTTTCTATTGGGCTTATATCCCAAAGAGATCTTAGAGGAGGGAAAGGGACCCACATGTGCAAGAATGTTTGTGGCAGCCCTTTTTGTAGTGGCTAGAAACTGGAAACTGAATGGGTGCCCATCGATTGAACAGTGGCTGAATAAATTATGGTATATGAATGTTATGGAATATTATTTCTCTGTAAGAAACGACCAGTAGGACAATTTTAGAGAGGCCTGGAGAGACTCGCATAAACTGATGCTAAGTGAAATGAGCAGAGCCAGGAGATCATTATACACAGTAACAACCATATTACATGATGATCAACTCTGATGGACATGGCTCTCTTCAACAATGAAATGTTTCAAACCAGTTCCAATTGTTCACTGAAGAAAACCATATACACCCAGAGAGAGGTTTATGAAATGTGGACCACAACATAGCATTCTCATAATCTCTATCAATGTTTGCTTGCATTGTGTTTCCTTTCTCTTATATTTTTTTCTTGTAGATAGGATTTTTCTTGCACAACAACTTGTCAAGTATTTTAACATTATTAACATTAGTGGACTTCCTGCCATCTAGGGGAGGGGAGGGGACTGGGGGTAAAATTTGTAACACAAAGCTTTGTAAAGATCAATGCTGAGGAACTACCCATACATATGTTATACAAATAAAAAGCTTTAATTTAAAAAAAACATATTTCCCTGTGAGTCATGTTGGGAGAGAAAAATCAGAACAAAAGGGAAAAGTCATGAGGGAAAAAAAAGAGAAAAAAAAGTGAAAATAGTATGCGTTGATTCACATTCAAACTCCATAGTTCTCTTTCTGGATGTGAAAGGCTCTTTCCATCCAAAGTTATTGGAATTGACTGGGATTGCTGAATTGCTGAGAAGAACCAAGTCTTTCATAGTTGATCATTGCATAAACTTGTTGCTGTGTACAATGTTTTCCTGTTTCTACTCACTTCACAGCATCAGTTCATATAAATCTTTATTCTTTTCTAAAATCAGTCCATCATTTTTATAGAACAATAATATTCCACTACTTTCACATACCATAACTTATGCAGCCATTCCCCAACTGATTGGCATCCACTCATTTTCCAATTCTTTGCCACCACAAAAATAGTTACTTTTTTTGTTGTTGTTCATATGTGTCCTTTTCCCTCTTTTATGATTTCTTTGGGATACAGACTCAGCAGTGGTTTGGGCATGGTTCCAAATTATTCTCCAGAATGGTTGGATTAGTTCACAACTTCATCAACAATGCATTAGTGTCCCAGTTTTTCCACACCCTCTCCAACAGTTATCGTTTTCTTTCGCTATAATCTTAGCCAATCTTAGAGGTGTGAAGAATTACCTCAGAGTTGTCTTAATTTGCATTTTGGTAATCAATAGTGATTTAGAACATTTTTTCATATGACTATAGACTATTTCTAATTTTCTTTTCATGTCTTTCTCCCATAGCTCTTGACTCTTTCCTCTGATTTTTTAAACTTTAAAAAAAAATTACAATTACATGTAAAGAGTTTTCAACATTCATTTTTGTAAGATTTTGAGTTCCATATTTCTTTTTCTCCCTCCCTTCTTTATCTCACCTCTTCCCAAGACAGCAATCTTTTTATAGACCAATATGAAGACTAAGAGGATGGTTTTGCATTTTCTTCACTCATTTTTCCCATTGTGTTGTCCCCTCTTTGAATAGGAAAGCCTCCCTTAGACAAAAGGAATTAAATTCATGGCTACTTTTAAGTACAGGACAATCTTCACTACATCCACCAGTTTTCTGTCTAAAGGGGAATCCTTTGGAATTATGGTTGGTTATAATGTTGACCAGAGTTACTAAAGAGTTACTAAATACTTCAAAGTTGATTACCTTTATAATATTGCTGCTATTATTTAAATTATTTTCCTAAATCTGCTTACTTCACTTTATGTAAATTCATATAGCTCTTTGAAGGTATTTCTGAAACTATCCCCTTCATCATTTTTTATAGCACAGTAATATTTCATCACATTCATATGACAAAACTTGTTTGGCCATTAATCAATTGATAGCCATATCTCAGTTTCCAATTCTTTGCTACCACAAAAAGCTGCTATAAATAGTTTTGTACATATGAGTCCTTGTCCTCTTTCTTTGATCTCTTTGAAGTAAAGATCAATAACAGAATCACTGTGTTAAAGGATATGCATAGTCTAATAGCTTCAAGAATGATTGGACTGATTCACAACAATACATTAGTGTACTTTTCCCACAACCACTTTAGTATTTGTCAGTTTTCTTCTTTTTTATCATCTTAGGCAATCTGATGGATGGAAGTGGTATTTCAGAACTGGTTTAATTTTAATTTTAGTTTTATTTTCAGAGGAAGAAAGCTTTCTATAGCCATATGAAAACATGATCTACCACATGTGTAAAAATGTTTGTAGCAGCCCTTTTTGCAGTGACAAGAAACTGGAAACTGAATGGATGCCCATCAGTTGGAGAATGACTGAATAAATTATGGTATATGAATGTTATGGAATATTATTGATCTATAAGAAACAATCAATAGGATGATTTGAAAGAGGCCTGGAGAGATTTACATGAAGTGATGCTAAGTGAAGTAAGTAAAACCAAAAGAACATTGTACACAACAACAGCAAGATAACATGATGATCAATTCTGATGAATGTAGCTCTTTTCAACAGCAAAGTGAATTAGGCCAGTTCCAATGGTCTTGTGATGAAAAGACCCATCTACACGCAGAGCGAGGACTGTGGGGACTGAATGTGAATCATAACATAGTATTTTCACTTTTTTTGTTGTTTGTTTGCTTTTTTTTTCTTTCTCAATTTTTCCTTTTTGATCTGATTTTTTTTTTTGCTTTTTTTTTTTTTTTTTTTTTGCTGAGACAATTGGGGTTAAGTGACTTGCCCAGGGTCACACAACTAGGAAGTGTCTGAGACCAAATTTGAACTCAGGTCCTCCTGACCTCAGAGCTGGTGCTCTATCCACTGCGCCACCTAGCTGCCCCTGGTCTGATTTTTCTTGTGCAGCATGATAATTATGGAAATATTTATAGAAGAATTGCACATTTTGACATATATTGGATTACTTGCCATCTAGTGAGGGGATTGGGCAAAGGAAAGGGAAAAAAATTGGAATACAATGCTTTGCAAAAGTGGATGTTGGTGTGTGACCCTGGGCAAGTCACTTAACCCCAATTGCCTCAGCAAAAAAAAAAAAAAAAAAGTGGATGTTTAAAATTATCTATGTATATGTTTTGAAAACAAAAAGCTTTAATAAAACAAACATGATCTAGATCATGTTTTCATATGTCTATAGAGAACTTTCTTCCTCTGAAAATTCCCTGTTCATATCTTTTGACCATTTACCAATTGGAGAATGATTCTTAGTTTTATGAATTTGATTCTGTTCCCTATACACCCTTTATCAGATAAATTTGCTGCAAAGATTTACCCACCCAAAGTTCTTTTTTTTTATTGTAGTTTTTTTTTTCCTGAGGCAATTGGGGTTAAGTGACTTGCCCAGGGCCACACAGCTAGGAAGTGTTAAGTGTCTAAGACTAGATTTGAACTCAGGTTCTCCTGACTTCAGGGCTGGTGCTCTGTCCACTGTGCCACCTAGCTGCCCCTTAGACATTAATCTTGCAAAATCTTGCTTTCCAATTTTCCCTTCCGTCCCCCACTCCCTCCCCTAGAAGGCAAGTAGTCCAATATATGTTAAACATGGTAGAAATGTATGTTAAATCCAATATATGCATACATATTTATACAATTATCTTGCTGCACAAGAAAAATCAAATCAAAAAGAAAAAAATGAGAAAGAAAATAAAATGCAAGCAAACAACAAAAAGAGTGAACCACACTCAGTTCCCACAGTTCTTTCTCTGAGTGTAGATTGTTCTCTTCATCACAAGATCATTGGAACTGGTCTGAATAATCTCATTGTTGAAGAGAGTCATGTTCATCAGAATTGATCATAGTATAATCTTCTTGTTGCCGTGTACAATAATCTCCTGGTTCTGCTGATTTCACTCAGCATCAGTTCATGTAGGTCTCTCCAGGCTTCTCTGAAATCATCCTGCTGATCGTTTCTTACAGAACAATAGTATTCCATAATATTCATATACCATAACTTATTCAGCCACTCTCCAACTGATGGGCATCTACTCATTTTCCAATTTCTTGCCACTACAAAATGGGCTGCCACAAACATTTTTGCACATCCCACCCTGTTTGTTTCTTTTCTTCTAATTTTAGTTGAATTTCTTTCATTTGTACAAAATTTTTTTTAATTTTATGGAATCAAAATTATTCATTTTATCTTCCCTGAATTTTACCTATATCTTGTTGGTTCATGAACTCTTTTCCTTATCCATAGATCTGATGGGTCATTTAGTCTATGTTCTATTAATTTGCTATTGTATCACCCTTCATCTGTCTATCATGTACAGATCTTGAGCTTATCTTAGTAGATAGTGTGATTGCTGTTCTCTTCCAAGTTTCTGTCAGACTATTTTCCAGTTTTCTCACTAGTGTTGCTGTTTTGGGTTTTTTTTTTTTTTTTTTTTTTTTTTTTTGAGTAATAAAGAATTCTTGCCCCAATAGCCAGGAACTTTGCATTTATCAATCATTAGGTTATTGTGTTCATTTGTTTCTATATATTATGTGCCTAATCTATTCCACTGATCAACCTCTATTTCTTACTTTTGATAATTACAGTTTTATAGCATAGTTTGAGATCTGATACATTCTCTAAATATTTATCAAGAAAGTGTCAGGGAAGAGTTAAAATCTATGTTTCCTCTTGCTTTACCATCTTGCCTCTGCTTCCTCCCTCCCACATCAAATTTCTTTGACATTTTCAGGAGATACTTAGATGTTTTATGTTGAATCTTAGTCTTACTATCATCATGCATCCTTGGGAACACAGTAATGGGAATTAAGAAATAGAAAGCCCTTAATAAGAGGCAGACCTTTTCCCAAATTGATATGTGAACAAATATTTTAGTGATTCTTTATGCTACTTCAGGCCATTATTAACAAAGATAGTAGTAAGTTTTTGTTTGTGAACTGATTCTAAGGACTCTAAGAATCCGATGCTGTTTCTGATACTTCCATAGCCTCTAGATTTGATTTAAGTTCATGAGCTTCCTCATAGATTCAATGACATCATGCAAAGATGGCAGGGGATGGATTGCACCAAAGAAATGAATTGGAGTAGGTAGAAGAAACTTACCATTTCATTATTTTTTAATTCCTGAAACTTAGGGAACCCTTATTCCACTTGTTACAATAGTCCAATAATCCTAACTGAACTTCTGACCAGTAAAGGCATCACACCAAAGAAGATAGGCATAAATTTTGGTATGTCTCACTGAAAAAAAGAAATATGCTTCTTAATTTGGATCAAGGACTCTTAACTTGGAATCCATAGATGCCTAAATGGTTTAAATATAATTGTCAAGGGGTCAATAAACTTGGGAAAGATTACACTGAAATTTTAAAAATAATCTCTGAATTTAGCATTTCCTTCTATTATGAATTTTAATTTAAATGTATTTAAAAATAAACTATTCTGAAAAGGAGTTCATCAGCTAAGTAGAGCAGTCCATCTCTCTCTCTCTCTCTCTCTCTCTCTCTCTCTCTCTCTCTCATACACCCACACCCACACCCACCCACACCCACACCCACACTTTAGAAATCCTGCTTAGATCAAGAAGGCATATGCTGAATATGAATATTTCTAGTGTCAAGTGGTGAACAATTTGAAACAGTTTAAAAACTATGGCTGCAATAGTTGCTCAGGAAATACTTGATGCTCTGACTCTTCTTCAAAAAGGTCAGGGAACTCCAATACCCCAAGTGCCTGGCAAAAGATATTTTTGGTTATATTATCAACACAAATATTTTCAAATAACTTGGAACTTAAACAAAAGATACAACAAGAAATGATTCTTGACAGTCCCTCATCTGGAACAATTTGTCAGATTGTGACTTGACAAATACCTGAGCAGTGAAGCAAATAATTTAAAGGGAAGAAAAGAAAAAAAAATTCATTAATCTGCTGAAACCCCAAACTGAAATCTAACCAAGGCTCCTATAAACACTAACTTCTTTGCCAAGAATCTGAACAAAATATGGTAAATTATTGTGATAGAATACTTCTGTACTATAAGAAATGATAAGCTCAATAATCTTTAAAAAAACATGGAAAGACTTGCACAAAATAAAGAGTAAAATGAGCAAAACTTTAAAAAGTGTTTTTATAGCAACAGCAATATTGTTTTAAAAATAACTTTGAATTGGGGCAGCTAGGTGGCGCAGTGGTTAGAGCACCAGCCCTGAAGTCAGGAAGACCTGAGTTCAAATCTGGTCTCAGACACTTAACATTCCCTAGCTGTGTGACTCTGGGCAAGTCACTTAACCCCAATTGCCTCAGCAAAAAGCAAAAAAAAAAATAAATAAATAACTTTGAATGAATGTTGTTTTGACTATTTTAAATACCCAAAATAACCATAAATGACATATGAAGAAATATATTAACTGCATTTATAGAAAGAATTGATAAGTAAAAATATGTATAGAATAATTTTACATGTGTATGTGCATATATAGAGTATGTATATACACACACACACACACACACACACACACATATATATATATATAAAGCTGTTTGTGTCTAATAGTAACTATCTCTAGGGTGAGGGTGGGAGGAATTTACATGATAGCTTTATTATATATATATATATATATATATATATATATATATATATATATATTTTAAAATAGCAAATTGTACAAAGTAGATTTGCAGTTTCATGTGCAATCATCTTTTTTATTTTATTATGTTATGGAAATACTTGATTTATTCCATAAATTAAAAAAAGAATTAGATTCCCCCCCCAGTAAATTTAATAATAAAGTTATTTGTGAAAAAAAAATTATTTCAATCTGTACTTATTTTATTTATTTTTTTTTTGCTGAGGCAATTGGGGTTAAGTGACTTGCCCAGGGTCACACAGCTGTTATGTGTCTGAGACCAGATTTGAATTCAGGTCTTCCTGACTTCAGGGCTGGTGCTCTATCCACTGCGCCACCTAGCTGCCCCCTCAATCTGTACTTATAATAGGTTTCAATATCACATTCTAATTCTGCCAAGCAGTCATGCTTTTCAATTTGGGTAATTAAATTCAAATTTTGTTTTGAAGAGTGAGAGAGAGAGAGAGAAAGAGGGGGAAAGGGAGAGGGAGGGAGAGAGAGAGGAAAAGAGGGAGGAAGATAGAGGCACAGAGAGAGAGAGAGAGAAACAGAGAGACAGAGAGAAAGAGAGAGAGAGACAAAGAGAGAGTTGCCAAAGGACACATTCCTTCTAGCAATGGATCTTAAACTCTCAGTGTTGTACTGTACTTCATCTTGAGCAAGATATACAGTTTAGATAAGACACAATCTTGCCCCTCAGGAGGAAAGTCTAATAGGGAGATATGATCCTAGTTCAGATATCTATGGTGCACAATGGTGCGTGATTGATGCATTAGAGATTTGGTGGAAGAATTATTACTGAAGTGTCTTCCAGTTTTAAATTTCCAACTATTCCTAGGCATGTAGCAGTAGTTATGATTTAGCCTATGCCTAGCTTATTCTAAGGAAAGTATCTCATTTTAAGAAGTAGAAACTCAATCTAAGAGACTGCCAGAAAACACTGACAATAATGCACGTATAAGTCATGTTAAAGTTTGCTAAAAGATTTTTTCCCACAACCTTGTGAGGTAGCATAAGTCAGTAACTAAATAATATATAGCACATAATAGGAACTATTATTGTTCCCATTTTATAAATACAGGGACAGCCTAGTTTAGTGAGTAGAACGCTAAGCTAGGAGCTATTCCTCAACTAAGGTCCATGACTATATATATATTTACATACACACATATATTTCAGTAGCTATATTTCAACACAATTGGTTTTGTAAGACCTTCCATTTTATTTTAGGCATTTAAAAACACTATTTTGAGAAGGGGTTCATTACTAGATGTCCCCAAAAAAGTCTGTGACACAGAAAGAGTTAAGTAGCCTTAACTGAACATCAGGAAGACTTGCTTTGTGCACTCTCCAGTGACTGGGCCAATCAGGCAACTTTTCTAGCACATATCTTCTAAGTCACAGGTAGAATACCATCACCTTTGAGGGAGAGGATTTTCACACTAGTGGTTCTTCTGCTGAAATTACTGATCTTCCCAATCCCATTTTATAGATTTTAAATGGTCCATGGCATCATTATATAACTTGCCCATAGACAATCAATTAAGAAATAACAGAGTTGAATATAAACTGTATCTTTTGACCATGAGAACAGTGCTCTTTTTTTTTATACATGTATACATATCTATACAGTTATCTTACTGCACAAGAAACATCAGATCTAGAAAGAGAAGAAGAAAAAAAAACAACCTAAGAAGGAAAACAGAATGCATGGAAATATTCACAGAAAGCGTTAAAATGCTGTGTTGTGGTTCACTCTCAGTTCCCACAGGCCTCTCTCTGGATGTATATGACTATCTTCATCGCAGAACAACTGGTTTGAATCACATCATTGTTGAAGAGAACCATGCCCATCAAAATTGATCATCGTATAGTCTTGCTGCTGTGTATAATGTTCTCCTGGTTCTGCTGATTTCACTCAGCATCAGTTCATGCAAGTCTCTCCAATCCTCTCTGAAATCCTCCTGTTGCTCATTTCTTACAGAACAATAATATTCCATAACATTCATATACCATAATTTATTCAGCCATTCTCCAATTGATGGGCATCTTTTCAATTTCCAGTTTCTTGCCACTACAAAAAGGGCTGCCACAAACATTTTTGCACATGTGGGTCCCTTTCCCTCCTTAAAAATCTCTTTGGGATATAGGCCCAGTAGAAACACTGCTGGGTCAAAGGGTATGCACTGTTTGATAACTCTTTGAGCATAGCTCCAAATTGCTCTCCAGAATGGTTGGATCCGTTCACAGTTCCACCAACAATGTATCAGTGTCCCAGTTTTCCCACATCCCCTCCAACAGCTATCATTATCATTTCCTGTCATTTTAGCCAATCTGACAGGTGTGTAGTGGTATCTCAGAGTTGTCTTAATTTGCATTTCTCTGATCAATAGTGACTTGGAGCACCTTTTCATGTGACCGGAAATAGTTTCAATTTCTTCGTCTGAAAATTGTCTGTTCATATCTTTTGACCATTTGTCAATTGGAGAATGGCTTGAATTCTTATATATTTGAGTCAATTCTCTATATATTTTAGAAATGAGGCCTTTATCAGAACCTTTGGATGTAAAAATATTTTCCCAGTTTACTGCTACCCTTCTAATCTTATCTGCATTCATTTTGTTTGTACAAAAACTTTTCAACTTGTCATCTTATCTTGTCAAACTTATCTATTTTGTGATTAATGATGACCTCTAGTTCTTCTTTGGTCACAAATTCCTTCCCCCTCCACAGGTCTGAGAGGTAAACCATCCTACATTGTTCTAATTTGTTTATAATATCATTCTTTATGCCTAGATCATGAATCCATTTTGACCTTATCTTGGTATATGGTGTTAGGTGTGGGTCAATGCCTAATTTCTTCCAGACTAGTTTCCAATTATCCCAGCAGTTTTTGTCAAATAGTGAGTTTTTATCCCAAAAACTGGGGTCTTTGGGTTTATCGAACACTAGATTATAATTGTCATTGAGTATTTTAGAACAGTGCTCTTTTATTGCATGTAAAGTCACCCTAGATTTTTATTGCAATGACTGCAGGATAATCTCTCTATTCATTCTACAGAACATGATTTCGTGAGCTACCATTTAGAAACTATCTGGCCACTGCAGTGCACCCTGATTCCTCCTTCCTTGGAAACTTCTATAACACTTTTGGTCTGCACTACCCATTTGATGTCATTTTTATGCATTGAAATACATATTTCTTAGAAGCAGCTTATAGGCTTCACCAGACTGCCAAGCAGATCCCACAATAAAAAAGAATGAGACGTTTTAAACTGTCATCTTTGTTATTTACTACTTATATCATTATTTAATTTATTTTAATTTATTAATTTTTGCTTTATGGCTTATCTATCTAGCTATATTCTTAAGTTTCTGGATGGCAGGGATTCTTCCTCATATAATTTCCTATTTTCATAGAATTTACTACATAGTATTATTCATGCATATAGTATTGGTCAATACATATTGATATTTGAATGAATATTTTACATGCACCCACACATACATACACCTATGCAGTAGTTGTTTGTAATTCAGTCATTTTTCACACATGTCCAACTCATTGTCATAGCATTTAATGTCTTCTTGGCAAAGAAACTGGAGTGGCTTGCCAATCCCTTACTAGCTCATTTGATAGATGAGGAAACTGAGGCAAACAGGGTTAAGTGACTTTCCCAGGGTCACACAGATAATAAGTGTCGAGGCCAGATTCACTATGGCGTTCCCTAGCTGGATAGATATTTATATATGTAGGTGTATATGTATACATGCATGCACACACAATTACATGCATGCAAGCATGCAGTTATGTTACACACCTACACATATGCATTGTGCATGTATATGTGCTTGCACTTATGTGCACACATATGCATATATTCATTCATGTGCATATTGTGTATTCATCCTCACTTCAGTTCTGCTGATCAATTATCACCCTCTCCTTATTCCTTGAAGATATTTTTGATGATCAAATCTTGATTATTCTATATAGTCTCTGGATCATTCTCATCCTACCTTCTCTTTCCTCTATGAACCATCCTTCTCTTTAAAACATACCCATCCTTCAGACTCCAGCCACAGTCCAATTTAGGCTAAGCCTCCCTTCTCTGATGTCACTCACTGTCTGTACCTCTCATTTTGGTGCTTACTTTTTTTTTCTCATGTTAATCTTTTCTTCCTCACCAGATTAGGAGCTCTTTGAGGACAGAAATAAATACCCCTTGATTTGATTGAATTGAATTACATAATTCAGATCAACTAGACTGAGTCCCCCAAACCCTATCCACAAAATCTATTCTGTAGAGACCTTGAATGATGTAGGTTTTTATCTAGTTATTCCAGACTGATTTTCTACACTAAAGAAATCCACAAGGCAATTACTCAGCTTTCTATCTATCCTAGAAGTCTATATCTCTGTAACTACTCTGACATATAAATGGAGTACCCATACAAAATGTTAAATGATGCGCTGGTTTGGCTTATGTATGGAAACAGAATTCATTAAGGCAGTAGTTCTCAAAGTATGGTCCATGAGCCCCTGGGATGTCCAAAAGACCTTCAGAAAGTCTGTGAGGTCAAAACTATTTTCATAATAATACTAGAACATTATTTGCCCAGTGAAATGCTCCTCCCTTTTCCCAACCATACATCTTATGATAGTAAGTTTTTCCCCCCATATACTTCAATCAAAACAACATATTGCAACAGATTGAATGCAGAAGCAGTTATGAGAATCCAACTGTCTTTTACTAAGCCAGCCAGACATTAAAGAGATTTGCAAAAATGTATAAAACAATGCTACTTTTCTCACTAATATTTTTTGTTTTGAAAAAATATAGCTGTTTTTCATAAATACATGCTATTATGTAAGCACGTAAGAGGTTTATTCTTGATGAATTTTAATAAATAATTATTTTAACACTATCAGTTTTCATTTCTAATTCAATAAATACAAATAGATATAATTAATGATTTGTTAGAGCCAGTTTAAACTGGCCTGAGCATTTACACTTCAAAAATCAGCAAACACTATAAATAGGGCTTTGATTTATTTGTTATTGTTGTTAATTGCTTAAAGTGATGGGGAAAATGTTAATAATGCAGATTAAATTTTAAAATGTGTTGTGAATACTTTTCCCACAGACTCATTGGCTAAATATTTAGCAGCACACTCCTAGATATAATCCACATAAACAAAGATTCTTTGAGTCCTCAACAATTTTTAAGAGTTTCTGGGAAGCAAAAGTTTGAGAATCATTATTCTAAGAAGGATCAAAAATTGATTTAAATAATTTTGCTTGTCCTGCTCCTCTTGTACTTATCTGGGTCCAAAAGACATTGACTAAAGAGATCAGTCACCTTTTAAACAGAGCTCAGTTTCTTCTCTCTCCTTTGTAGCTACTTTTTTCTTAAAAAATAAAAATTTTTAAATTTTTCTCAAATTTTCTGAAAATTTAAATTTTCTTTAGAATTTTTCAAAGTTTAGAATTTAGTTGAAATATCAGCTAGATAGGTTAAAGAAAAAATAAGTTAAAAGTAGAGTCAGCCTTCAGCAAAATAGTGATAAAATGTGAAATCTGGAGGTTTGTATATCACTTTCCTAGGACTATAAATATAATGGGACATTTGGAATGTTATGCTGTCTGGCAAATAGCTCTGGCTATTTGAAAGCCTCCCCAAATCACTGCCCCCAGCTAAATGTCAATCTCCTTTTTTCTTTTCAGGTTTTGTGGAAACACATGTGTTAGTTTCCCTCTGCTCCTTAACTTAGAGCACTATTGCAGCAGAAGCTTCCCTTGCTAAACAGAGCAAGCTTGTAGCTTTTTATGGCACAAGGTGGGGATTGAGGTGAATATTGAGTTCTATTGCAAGCCATGGGTCAGTGTAGTCCTTGGGTTTTTTTTCCAGTTTTTTTAAAACATTTTTTAATTTAAAGTTTTGAGTTCCAAATTCTATTTCTCTCTCCCTCCCTCATCTTTCCCTCTTGAGATTATAAGTAATCAGATATGTTATACATGTGCAATTATATAAAACATTTCCATGTTAATCATTTTGTACAAGATTTGAATTTTAGAAAAAATGAATGAAAGTCAAAAATAGCATGCTACAGTCTTATTTAATCAATATCAGTTTCTCTGTAGATGAATAGTGTACTTCATCATTAGTCCTTTGGAATTATCTTAGATCGTTGTATTGCTGAGACTAAGTCATTCACAATTCTTCATCGAACAATATTGCTGTAACTGTACAACTTTCTATGGGTTTTGTTCACTTTGTATCACTTCATGTAAGTCTTTCTAGATTTTTCTAAAATCATCTTGCTTGTAATTTCTTATAGCACAATAATATTCTACCACAGCTAGTTTAGTGATTCACCAATTGATGGGCATTCTTTTAATTTCCAATTCTTTGCTGCCACAAAAAGAGCTACTATAAATATTTTTGGTACAAATAGGTCCTTTTCCCAGTGGTTGTTGGATTAAAGGGTGTGTATAGTTTTAGTCCTTGGGTTTTTTTAATGACATTTTTAAGCTTGTGTCATCCTGCTAGAGCATGGTGACTGGTGGGTGCTTAGTGAGAATTTAAGGGATTAGAGATTGTCCTTCTCTGACATCTGGGTTAGTATGCTGGGGAGACTTAAATGTGGAGAGTAAGTGCACAATATTTATTTTGGAGAAGTTTGAGAGATCATGAAGATGGGCTAACAGTATCCAGTCCATTATCTGTTCTGGGTTATACCAAAAAGAAGGTCAATCTCTGCACACTCATCAACAATCAAAAATACATGTCTTCACCATGTGGTTAATGAACCACAAACTGTCCTATTATACTTAGGATCTGAGGGAGAGAGTAGGAGCTTCAGTTCTGTCATCAAGAACTTCCTGAATTAATGAGCTTCCTCCCAAAACTGAGCCTCAAGTATGTGTGTGTGTGTACATATACCCATGTGCATGCATGTGCTTATATATACATGGATATGCAGGTGGGTACGTAGTTATATACATACGTGGTACTGTGCTACATAGGATATGTGTGTATGTGTATTTGTGGGGGGGGTGTAGTACACACACCACACATGAATGTGTGTGTGCATGCTTATATACATATATGCACACTGGTATATAGGTATATATACCTAGCATATTGCGATGTGTGTTATATGTGTATATATGCTTCCATATGCTCTATTACATTGGGTAAGGCATTCAGCTTCCCTGCGTCTCTGCCTCCTCACTTGTAAACTGAAGATCTCTTCCTTTCTGGATCTATGATTCCTCAGATCTCCTAAACCATCACTAGCTTGGCAACATATTCTTAGAGAGTGGCCTGGAGAAATGATAGGTGAAGTATTTGCATGGTCAGAATGGACTCAAGTCCAGGTCTTTCTCCCAACTCCAGGGAGGTCAGTTCTCTTTCCACTATACCATCTTACACACACAGAGACGTGTGTGTGTATGTGTGTGTGAATTCAAATCCAGCCTCAGACACTTACTATATGACCCTGGACAAGTAATTTAATTTTTCCTGTTTCCTCCACTGTAAAATGGGGATAACATTACTTCACAGGACTGATGTGAGGATCAAATGAGAATTTTTTTTAAGTACCTAGTGTCTGGCACAAAGGTGGCACAATACAAATGTTGACTACTTATTATTAACAACAGTATATGCATTTCATATGCAATAGTACACATATTATTAGCATTAGTATTAATGTATTCCATTATATTTTAGACAAATATATGTCTGTCATATGGACATATGGAAATGTAGATAGATGGATGGATGGATGGATGGATGGATGAATGGATGGATGGATAGGTGATAGGCATGTTTGTAAATATTTCATAATTGCAAATAGTTAATATTTTACTTATACATTTTATCAGCTTTTCACAATCATAAAAATAGACCACATCCTGCTCCTCCCCTTTCCCCCATTCTATTTCTAAGATATGTGATCCAAGCACAGGAAAATTGACCTTATCCTCCTCCAGTCATAACCTTTCGCACCACATCCTATCCTGAAGTGACAATGGGGACTTTTCCAGTCGGCCAGATCAGCCCTTTAGCCATTAGAGGGCAACAAAACAACGTCAAACAGAGTAGTGGCGAGGGGAGTGAGTTTCACTGGCCAGCCACAAGAGGGTAGAATTTTTAGCTCCGTCCGCATCTTAATGCAGTTGAGTCAGTGAATAGTTGCTATTTTGCTGTGGGACTGTGGGAGCATGTTTTGCTATTGTTGGTATGTTTTAATTTTCATGACTTAAATAAGGTAACGGTAGTAACAATCAAAATGGCAATGACGTAATGCAAATAAATATTAACAACTTTTTTTTCCCCTAGTATAAGAAGATTTTCCTCCTTCAAGGTTGGCTAGGGGAATCCGACAGATAAGCCCAGCCCATCTGCTCTTTTTTGCAGAGACAGGCTTTATATTGAAATTGATTTGCAAAGTGAGAAGCGGGAATATGGTAAAGTAGCAAGATGCCATGGAAATAGGGGTTGTGCTCTCTGGCATGTGGCTTCTTTGAAAAGTCTCCACTACTTAAGTGACTCTTGCATTCAATAAGCATTTATTGAGCACTTACTGCATCAACAATCCTACAGTATAATGCAATTTTTAAAAAAGCAATGGGAGTGATATGATTGAGAATATACCTGTACCCTTCAGGTGGGCCAGTTGCTACATGAGATTTGTGAACATTTCCTGGTTGGTCCCGTTTTGTGACGAAGTGGTGAAAAAAAAAAAAAAAGATTGCTATCTGATTCAGGAAGAATTATCTCTGAAGGATGTAAGGATGAGGATAAACAACTTCCTATCTCTTTGGCTCCTGCTTGGCTTGGAACACAAATCTCCTTCTAGTGGAGAGAGGAGGAAGGATTTCTCTCATCTTCCCCCACAACAATGATGTTTATATCTATGTGACAGAAAGAATATGTGTCTGCTCAGATATAGGAGACTGGCCTTTACATCCTCAACTGCCTCTTCAGTTTGGCAATTCTTTCCCTAAGCTTGTCACTAAACAATGATGATGAGAAATGGATATTTCCAGCTGTCAGTAACTTCATGAATTCCAGAGGTCAGAAGTTCCTGAATCAGGTGTTGGTTGCTTGACAGGAAATGATTTCTCCAACAGCTTCTCAAAGGATAAGAGTACCACACCCAGGAGAATTCAAGCTTAGTCTGGCTGGCCAGAAAAATCTGCATAGTCTGAGTTGCTAGTACTATGGAGATATAAAACAATAGCAAAATATATGTTCTTTAGTACTACAAAGCTGTCTTTACCTTCAAAAACAATATAATAGAGATAATGTTATTGTTTCATACTTTAATTATTTGTTAATATGTAGTTAAGAGGCTGTTGTGTTTTAAACATTTATTTTGTGGTGGAAGAAATAAACAGCTGTTGACCAGAATCAAAGCAGAATAGTGGGGGTGGCAAGAGAAGTCTGAGTATTTTCCACTTGCTCAAGGCGGAGGTCAAGGGCTTCAACTGAAACAGGATGAGCAAAATATACTCAAGTTTGTTTGTTTTCTTTCTAATGGGAAAGAGGCTATCACTGAAATTAAGTAGTGGGAGGCACATCCAAGGAATATTGCCAGAGTTTGATCCATTTATGTATCTTGCGATTGATGAGTGTGCAGAGATGGCACCATGTGGGCAACAGAACAATATTGGAATTGCAGCATCTGAGGAAATAGTATCATCATGTTAGAAACCTTGGAATGAGTGTAAGTAATGAAGCACTGGGATGGGATTGCTATGTGTCTTTCTTTTTCAAAAAGTTCTCTTTATCTTCATTTGATACATAAAATCAGTTATTGTTCATTCTTTATGTTTTTACTTTTTAAAAATAAATTTTTATAGGTGAAAAAGGAAGGAAAGAAGAAAGAAAAAAGGAAAGAAGGGAGGGAGGGAGGAAGGAAAGAAGGAAAGAAGGAAAGAAAGGAGGGAGGGAGGGAAGGAGGGAAGAAGAAAAGAAGGGAGTAAGAAGGAAGGAAAGAAGGAAAAAAAAGGAAAGAAAAAGGGAAGGAAGGAAGGAAGGATGGAAGGAAGGGAGTAGCAAGGAAGGAAAGAAGGAAAAAAGGAAAGAAAAAAGGAAGGAAGAAAGGAAGAAACTGTCATATTTAATATATCTACTTTTTACATTCAGTTTATTTTCTAGGAGGAAACTTTTAAGAAAACACTAGGCTTGAACCATAGCTGAGCTTTATTTAAATTCTTTTTCCCTGGAACTCTAGAATTGGGGCAAATTTATACAGAGAGAACAAAAAAATAAAAACAAACAAACAAAAAAAATACCATGAATTTCCTCTTTTGAAGCTCAAGCTTCCCCAAGATTGATTCCAATCCATTTGAGTCCAGAGCAAGAGCCCCTACTTGTTAAAGAGACATCTAGGACTGTCAGTTGTATACATATGTGTCTACTACATATATATGTGTGTGTGTGTGTGTGTGTGTGTGTGTATGTAGATATATGTAGACATATACACATATAGGCACTTAGGTGGCACAGTGGATAGAAAGCTGGAGCTGGAGTTAGGAAGACTTGTATACAAATGTGGTCTCAGACACTATGTGTGACCTGGGGCAAGTCATGTAATCTTTGCCTTAGTTTCCTCACCTGTAAAATGAGGGAAATAATAGCATCAACTTCCAGGGTTTTTATGAGAATCAATTAAGACCATATTTGTAAAATGCTTTGCAATCCTCAAAGCACTATATAAATGCTAGCTAGTCTACAAATTTAGATATGTATATCTAAAATGTATGTATACATAAAAATATAATAGTTTGAACTGCACTAATACTTTGTGGAATACCATGCATATGTGACTTAATGAGTTAGAGCGAGTGTGTTCACATTGGTATAGAAGAACAAAGGATTTTTTTCCTTAGGACCAGCTGACAAAGCCATGTCCTTCTATTTTCGCATTTGCTTTCCTGAACTGCTGCCCAATACCAAAACCAAGGGAAATTGAATTCAAAACTCAGAGATTAATTGCCTTCAAATACTAAAAATTGCTTTATCCACAAATTTCGGTACAATCCAAATTTCTAAAAAATATGTATTTCTGTGCTCTGAACTTTAATGGTCTCTTCCTGATAGTCTTAATATAAACAGAAAGAGGATACTAGATCTTGAAATATCTACAACCAGCATGGGATTCTTATAAGGCATCTATACCCAGATCTGATCTAGAGCCAGGGGACAAACCTAGGTTTTACACAGAGTTCTGCAACTTTAATATCCAGGTGATCCTCAGCAAATCACTTAAAACTCTCTGGGCCCTAATTTCAACATCTGGAAAATTGAGGGAGTTGTATTAGTTCAGGGAGTAAGCTATTTTTGGGTCAGGACCCCTTTGGTCATCTGGTGAAACCTAGGAATCTCTTCTCAGGATAATGGGTTTTAAATTTTCTTTTATTTTTGAAACTAGGTCTCCCTATTTCTCCTAGGCTGGAAGTCCAGCATATAAAACACAGCTGGATTTTATTCTAATTGATATATAAGAGCATTGACTTGCTCCATTTCTGACCTAAGCTGGATTGCCCCTTTTAGGCAACCTAGTGGTCCCCTGTTCCTAGGGTCTCGACTTATTGGTGCCATATTTATTTTGGACACAATCATTCTAATTCCTGAACTCAAATGATACACCAACATAGCCAGGGATTATACCTATGTGCTACCTTGCTTGATCTATTTTAAGTAAGATATGATAAATACTGGCACATTACTATCCAGCATGGCATGCCTGCATTTAAGAAAAAAAAAAGATTGCAATAGTTCAAAAGAAATGGGAGTTGCCCAGATTTAGAGATGTCTCCATTCTAAATGTTCATATGGACTATTTATGCTTGATCCATGGTTGAGCCTGCTGAGCTTCTATTGTCTGATCAGCCACAGTCAGATACACTGTACTTTGATCCCAACATAATGTTGTCATTTTGGTCCACTTTAAGAATAAAGATTAATAACCAATGAGCCTTGCCTGACAGAATGTTTTTGATTCTAAAAAAATAGAATACAAAAGATTACAAAGCAAACCAACAATATTGAAATACAGTTATCAAAATAACAATTACTAAAAAATAAGTTCATGGTCTCAAGTTAAGAACCTCTCAAATAGATTACTTCTAAGGATCCTTATGCTAAATTCTAAGACCTTATATGGGGAAATGACCACTGAAAAGTATGGTGTGTCTCATTTTTAAAAAATAGTAACATGATAATTAGAGCCAAACTTGAGTGGAGTAATAAAAGCTGGGCAATCAGATTTAGAGGGTACTAATATAATTTTCAGTCCTTTAATGACACAGAAATAATAGAGCTTAGAAGCTAGTTAGCAAGAATAATTAGTTGAAATAGGAAGCTACCAATTCAGGCCCTCTGTACTTCCCTTACATCCAATCTGCCCCACTCACCTCCATCTGCACCTCAAATGATTGAGCACTTCAAGCCTTCCAGCCCCAGGAAAGGTTTGTGGTATTTGCTCTACACACAAAAATTCCTAATAATGGATATAATGAGAATCAACTTTTTTTTTTAAGATTTTTATTTTCAAAATATATGCATAGATAATTTTCAACAGCCACACAATTATCATGCCGCACAAGACAACTCAGATCAAAAGGGGGAAAAATGAGAAAGAAAAAAAATGCAAGCAAATAACAACAACAACAACAACAACAACAAAAAAAACCCAGTAAAAATACTGTGCTGTGAACTACACTCAATCCCCACAGTCTTCTCTCTGGGTGCAGAGAAACTGGCCTGAATCACCTCACTGTTGAAAAGAGCCACATCCATCAGAATTGATCATCATACAATCTTGCTGTTGCTATGTACAATGATTTCCTGGTTCTATTCACTTCACTTAGCATCAGTTCATGTAAGTCTGATGAGAATCAACTTTGAACAATAACAACTGGTAAATGAGGAAAGTTTATGATTCACCTTTTCAAAGGATGATTCACTTTACAAAGTATTCTACTTCAGAGTAGAATTTAAACCTTGAATTCTCCCAGTGAATATAAAAATGTTTCCATTTGCAACTATTAAATTTACAATCTTTTTAGAAACACTTTTTTTTTGATTTGTCACTTAGATCCCATTTTAACTAAGCCAGACATGCAACCTATCAGTTCACACAAAGCAGTCAATTTACTACAGCTAGAGTTTGGTGATCCTATGGGAGAAATGGTGGGGTGGGTGGTGGGTAGGAAGACCATTAGCTGTAAAGGAAAAATCCTAGAATATCATTCTTTTCCAGTCACTAACTTGTTGTATAGACAAGCCACACTTTTGTGGACTTCCATTTCTTCATCTGTCAGATAGAAGTAATAATACCTACCTTGAGAACTTTCTAGGTTGTTGCAAAGGTCAAATAGTTGTGGAAGCAATATTCAAAGTTATATATTATAAAATTATATTATATTATAACATATCATTATATATTATATGTTATAAAAATATGAGAATGAATATTTTGGAATCTGTTACTCCCAAGAAGCTGTATCATGCACAATGACCACACCTGGATAAAACTGACTAGGCAGATGGGCTAAATCAAGTTGAAAGTAATTAACAAGCTTCAAACTTGTTGGAGAGTTAGGGAGATATCTACCCCAAGCATGTGAAGACTTTCCACAGCAGAATGAGCTGATGAGAATTATGAATACCATATGCCAAGAAGGCAACTGATGTAAGCATTGGGGAGTGCTTAGAATTTGGTCTGGGATCAAAGACACAAAGGTTAACCACTGCTTCCTGGGTCATAGTCTTGACTTTTATCCTGACATTGGACTTCAATGGCTCAAGAAGAGAAAGACTGATGACTTTGCACAACTGCCTCAATTAAATCCAATACATATACAAATTAAGACAACACCCATGATGTCACTCACTTCCTTCAAAAACAAAGAATGAACAACAACAATATGAAGAATATAGAGAAAACAGAGTCTACATGATTATAGGGGTCATAAATCTGAGAATGAGGGTCTAGAATAAACAAAAAGAGAAGACAGACAATGAAGAAAGTGAGAAAAATACTTTTTAGGAAAGGGATGTAAAAAATGAAATTAAAAAAAAAACAGTGAAAAGGGCTAACTGAAGGTGAGGGGAAGGTGGGATCTACTTGATTAACTGAAAGGAAAAAAAGAGAGGGAAGAAATATATAACCAGATAAAAGCAGGAGAGAGAGGCTACCAAAAGGGAAAGGGATAAAAAGTAAGAGAGAGGATTAATGATAAATGAGCCAGTGGGAATAGGGCCACCTTTTTAAAAAAGTTGAACATAACTGAAAGAATATATAGTATTGTGTTTACAGAAGAAGGGGAGAATCACAATTATGGGAAAAAACAAAAAAACAGAGATAAATTTTAAACCACCTTTAGAACTTCAAATGTGAATGGATTACATAATCCAATAAAATGAAAAAGAATGACAGATTGGATAAGAAAACAAAACCCTTCAATCTGTTGCTTATAAGAACACTTTTTAAAACAAAGACATTCAGAAAATAAAACTGAGGGACGGAAATTTTTTTTTTTACTATGCATCAAGTAAATTTTTGAAAGTAGGAGTTACCATAATGTTATCTGACAAAGCAAAAACAAATATTTTTTTTAAAAAAGAGCATAAACAAGGAAACAAATATGCTGAAAGGCACCAAGACAACAATCCAGTATCAATAAGTATTACACTTATATGTTCAAAATATTTTAACATCCTATTTCATAAAGGAAACATTAACTCAGCCACAAGATGATACATACAGTAACATAATAATGATAGGAGACTTCCATATCCTCTATCACTTTTGAATAAGTCCAATATAAAGATAAATTATGAGATTTAATAAATTTCTGGAGAAATGAAAGTTAAAAGACTTATGGCATCTTTCAAGTAAGATGGCAAAAAAATATATACATATTTCTCTGCAGCACATGGAACTTTCACAAAAATTGACCATGTATTAAGGCACAGAAGTATTGCAAATAAATGTGAAAAGTCAGAAATTGTCAATATATTCTTTGAATTACTATGTGAAAAAAGAGATAATAATGAAAAAACATACCAAAATTTTGGGGATGCATTTTAAACAATGTTGGGGGAAATCCTATCCTGACAATCATACATTAGCAAAATAAAAAAGAAAGGATTAATTAATTTAATTTGCATTAAAAACATATAAAACCAACAAATAGTTCATCTAAAAATAGCATAAATTATATCAAAAATTAGAAAGGAAATAAATAAATTAGAAAAAAACATTATAAATAAAAAATAAAACTAAAAGCTTGTTCTTTTAAAAGACTAATAAAATTGGCAATTTTATTTACTATTATCAAATTAGATAATGTTATTAAAAAAGAAGAGAACAGAAAACCAAATCAATAAAATAGTAAAATCAGCAAAGCAAAATTACAGCAAAAGCAAAAGAAATGAAAAGAACAATCAGAACATATTCTGCATTCTTATACATTAAGAGGTCATCAGTAACTTTGGAGAGAGCAATTTCAGTTGAAGAATAAAGCCAAAAAGCAAACTATAGAAAGTTAAGAAGAGAATGAGAGGAAGCACTTGTAGAAAACCTTTTCAAGAAGCAAACTATAGAAGAGAAAAGGACTAAAGTTGTCAGGGATTGAATGATCAAACAAGAATGCCAATTTCCATTGACAGAAGAATTTTTCATTCCAATGAAATCACTGTTCCAGACCTATTCTTTTTTCTATTATGCCCAAAAAAATATCAGTATATGAAATAAAAATAAGAATCCAAAAATCATTAGGTATTGTTGGGAAGAATATTGATACAAGATCCAGAAAATAACATCCTGTTTAAATAGTCAACAAACATTTTTAAACACCTACTGTATGTAGAATACTAAATTAGGCAGTGGGGAACATATACATTGTACCCATATCACCTGGATCTGGCAGGCTATTAGAGGGATAAGATAATTATATTACACAATACTATAAGGTAAGTGCATTGGAGAGATACAAAACAAAGTGTTGCATGAGGTGAAGAGAATTAAGCATCAATGCTAAATAAGGAGGAACAGGGAAGATTTCAGGGAGGATCTGAATTTGATTTGAATTTGAAAAAGTGGGTAGAAATTCAAGAGGCAAAGATGGGGAAATAGGACAATTTCAGTTGTAGAGAAGAGAGTAATCCAAGTCACAGATTTGGAAAAGTATGGTGTTATTCAGCTTGGCAAACTGTAGTCCAGTTTGGTTGGAATTTAGAGTGAAAGGGCCTAAATAAAATAAGACCAGAAACATAAAATTACATCAAATTGTTCAGGACCTTGAATGTCAGGCAAGTGAATTGAAACTTGGCATGTTAGTTAATAGGGGTCTATGGAAAATTTCTAAGAAGAGGAATGATATGACCAGATGTAAGCATAAGGAAAAGGCAATTAGATGATGCATTAGTGCTTAGAGTGCTGGGTCTGTAGTCAGAAAGACTGAAATTCCAGAGTTCAAATCTGGCCTCAGGCACTTGCTAGCTGTGTGATCCTGGGCAAAACACAACCCTGCTTGTTTCAGTTTTCTCTTCTATAAAAGGAGCTTGAGAAGGAAATGGCAAACCACTCTAGTATCTCTCCAAAAAACAAAAAAAAAAAATCCAAATGTAATCATGAAGAGTAAAATATTACTGAAAATAGTTGAACAAGAAGCATGAGAAAGCCGGGAAGTGAAGGAAAGAAAGGATTGGAAGAGGCAATTTGAGTAGATAAGAAATTCTATTAAAAAACTATTATTAAAAAGAAAAATCTATTATTATAGTTTAGAAGTGGCAAATGGAAATTAGAAATCATACCTACTCTTTCCTTAGCAATTCCTTCTTATTAAGTGACAAGTTAGTATGGTGGGCATAGCACAAGAGCAAATTATAATGTCTGACCCTCAGTTTCATCATCTATAAAATGAATGAATTGAACTAGATTCTCTCTCAAGTCTTTTCCAGCTCTAAATCTTCTAATCTTATAATTATGTTAAAGACAAACCATGAAGCAGGTAAAAAAGAAATTTTTTAAAAAGCCCTATTACTGCAGGCTTTTCTTTTTCCCTCTCACTGACTTCTTCCACCCTTTCTCCAACATGATTCTCCAATGCTTTTGTGTTGCTTATTTACTATAGAGGATACCATTTAAGGATGTGTTGGACTCAGTTCTAACTGCCTAGATGTAGAGAATTATTAAATTTTCAATATGAGCATTTACACTTGAGAAATTTGCAAGTTTCAATTTATTGTTTTATTGATTGTCTAAAATTAATAGAGTGGTAGAAAAATATTTAAAATTCAACTTATTAAACCTAAAAATGACTCAGGATTATATTTTTTCCCAAAGAGTTTGTTGTCAAACATTTACCAGTAGACCTCTCAAACCATCCTACCCCACTCTAGGAATATCATCTCTAGAAGGTATTTGAAGATACAAAATTGCCCTTTCCATTGTTCCCATCAAAACTAGAACAACCAATTTCAACCTACTAGTATGAGGAAAGCAAAAGATTTTAAAATTGGGAGATAAGAAAACAAATACAAACTGACAGAGCTGAGTTTTAGAAGTCCCTTCCCCACTACCACATAAAAAAATAGAATAGAAAAACTATGCAAATTAGTGATAGCCTAGCATTCTATATGAAAGAATAAAAGCCAGGCTGCAAAAGTTCATACAAGAACTCATCTTTCCCACATATAGTCCTAGAAAGATCAAAAAAAGAGTGCCAAGTTGAAAAATGATCAAGAAATCCAAAGAACACTATTCTTCTCCCTTATTTAGCTATATACTACACACACACCCAGCCACCCAGCCACCCACCCACACACACACACACACACACACACACACACACACACACACACACCCCAATCCAAATACCAAAACAAAACAATAGTAAAATGATGTTTAGGCCTTCAGTTGAGCCCCTAAAAGTCTATATAACATAATAAAAAGTCTATATAACATATTACCCAGACCTCCTTCACACATGGGCCTCCAGATCTCAAGTACTTTGTGTAATAGTATTCACTTAAAAATCATAGCTTTTGCACTATCATCAATGTGTTTGTATTAACTAGACCAAGTAAAAAAAATCCAATTAAATAATATAGCAAAATAAGTGACAAGAAAGATTCTACTCCAGACAATTTAATTTAGCATTTATTAAGTAGCTATTATATGCAAAATATTGTGTTTAGTAGTAGGAGTAAAAAAAAAAAAAACAAAAATAAAACAATTCCTGTCCTTAATAAATTTATAATTTATCAAATGAAATATATTAGGCATACAAGTAAACACAAAACATATATGCAAAGGTTCTTTTTCTGAAAAAAATTATTTATTAAAAATTATTGAGACAAAGGCAAAGAAAAATGTTAGATTCAAATATGAAAAATACTAAGAAAGTAACCTTGAGATAATGGTCTCTGTCCTTTTGAAAAAATGAAGTACCACTTACTAGCAAAATCAGAAAATGCTGTACTCTAGCACTCTAGCAAGAAAAATGACCAGTCTAGCCCAGGAGAGAAGTAATCCAGCTCAACAGCAGAATAATCTGGCCCAGTTGTGCAGCACTCTTGCAGCAGAGCTCTCTAATCTACCCACAGATTAGCACCAGCTTTGCATTCAGACAGGCTAGTAAAGCCATAGAAAAACCTGATTTTATAGTGTAAGTCCTCTTTAACTTTTTCCACTTGTGATCCCTTTCTACCTGAGAAATTTTCATGTGATCCTGGGCATATAGGTATATAAAATAGGTATACTAGTCAAACATTCACTGATAATAAATGACAAAGAAATTTAAAATAATTCTTTGATATACATATAATTTTTACCATATATTAAAGGAGAAAGAAAATTTTAATATTAATGAGATGGATGTGATTATTTATTTTTACATAAAAATTAAAATTTGGCAGAATAGTTGATACCTTTTATGGCTGCCAAATTTTTCATGACCCCCATATTCAGTTATGCAACCACATATAGGGTCCCACCCACAGTTTAAGCATCTTTGTTATTACAGAGTAACAGAACAACCATTTAACAGCAGAGTTTAGCAACAGACCAATTCAACACAAATACCCTAACTTAGTGAAGAAAATCCCCTAAAATGAGAAAGGATATTGAGGGCCTCAATTCCAAAGGTATGGATTACTCTGGTCATAAGTATCTCACTACCATGGGTAATTTAAATTTATTCCCAATATCCTCCATCAGAGCTGAGAACATTGGTGAGAATGTGCTCTGGTTTTATAGATTAGATGTTAGATAATTATTGTTCTTGCTTTTCCTTTTGAGTAAACAGTTTTGTTAAGAGTTGAGTTAGCCTTTATCCCAAAAAGATCTTAAAGGAGGGAAAGGTACCCACATGTGCAAAAATATTTGTGGCAGCCCTTTTTGTAGTGGCTAGAAACTGGAAACTTAATGGATGCCCATCAATTGGAGAATGGTTAAATAAATTATGGAATATGAATGTTATGGAATATTATTGTTCTGTAAGAAATGACCAGCAGGATGATTTCAGAGAGGTCTGGAGAGACCTACATGAACTGATGCTGAATGAAATCAGGAGAATCAGGAGATCATTATACAAGGCAACAATAAGACTATATGATGATCAATTCTGATGGACATGGTTCTCTCCAACAATGAGATATTTCGAACCAGTTCTAGCTGTTCAGTGATGAACATAGCCATATACACCCAGGGAGAGGCCTGTGGGATCTGAGTCTGGACCACAACATCGCATTTTCACACTCTCTATTGATGTTTGCTTGCATTATGTTTTCCTTCTCAGGTTTTTTTTTTCCTTTCCTGTACAGCAAGATAACTGTATAAATATGTATACACATAAAAAAAGAGTTAATTGAGTTAGCTCACTCATTTGTTAATGGGAATGTTAGGGGGGGCTCAGTAGTTTCAGTAGCTGGAGTAGTCACTCACTTAGTTACTTCTAGAACTACAAGTTTAGTTGTAGCAGCTACCCTCCTGGGTGTAGTGTGAGTGCAGGTTGGGGAAGTGAACCAACATAAGAAATGGTGGGTACCTACTCTATATACAAATTAATGTGCATTCTCTCACAAGTTTGCATATCATCAGTAAGGAGAGGCCAATCTTGGAGAATGTGTATAACCAGAAAACATGCACAAAGTTCATTCACGTAAGAAACAGGCAGGAGGTGCACACATATAGAATATGTGTGGCAAGCAAATATGTGGCAGGCTGGGCCAACTTATTCCTCTAGAGTGTTGCAGAGCTGCTGAATTTCATTCTGTGTTTTTCATCCTGATTGAGCAGCTCTCTGTGGCCGTTTGCTGGGCATTTTCTATTAATGTTGTTATTGTATGCTAAGATCTGCTAGATTCTACAGAATATTTCCTATAGGGAAAGGAACCTACTAATTCTTTAGTTAAAAACCCCAGTGCTATCTTTGGTTCTTTTGTGATATAGACTCCAGATAGTCACATTGAGTCACCTACCCAGAGAAGCCCTTAGAAATGTTTGTATCTTGAATTCTTTTTCTCAGTCTAAATGACTGAGTTATAACCCCAAAATTCTTTTTTAACTGCTCTCACATGCCTGTAATCAGGAACCTAGATGTTCTCCATATCATCCTGAGGATTTTACTTAACAGAACTGCAAAGAAGCTAGGAAGAGCCGAGGTGAGGAGATCCATTCCAACCCAAAATGTCTATGGTAACCATGTAAACCAACTCGGGAGAAGGTTGAACTTTATCCTATATTTCAGCAAATGAGATCAATGAATACTACTATAAGTGAGGTGTACTATTGGAATAACAACACTGTATTTACAACCATCATCAATGTTTCTGTATATATTCAAATTTCTGTCTTGGAATGCTAGGAACACATCTCCCCAATAGTGTGGGTTTAGATATTTCTTTTCTGACACTTACCTGATCTGATGGGTAGTGGGATAGGAGATATCAAAATTCTCTGGCCTGGAGCATGAGAAGCAGAAAAAAAGTATTTCTGGAAATCTGAGGCTATAGGAGAAGAGATAAGCAGATAGAAATTAAGGCCCCCAAGCCTAGTAGGTATTGGGAGGAAATTGTTGAAGTGAGAGACTGATGAGGATGTGCTGGGTTAGAGAATAGAGTAGTAAAGGAACAGCAGAGTTTGAGGATGAAATGAGATTTCCTTGACAGATGTTTAATCTCCATTCATCTCTCCTCTTCCATTGGACTCCTGTCAATTCTACCACTGTTTGTCTTGGCATCAGTTACTTCCTTCTTCCTCAAGTTATTCCAAGTAGACATAGAGAGAGGAGAAATTTTTGTGCTACTGCTAGCCTGGATAATCATTCACATCTAAATGAAGTAGCAACTGTCGTAACAAATAAAATGCACATAGCAGTACTGTATTTTTTCCTGTTTTCATTGTGACCCAGGCCTTAGTATTCTTTAGTCATCTCCAAATATGAGAAAAGTTGGATACATTTGTTGGTAGAAATAGAAGTACCAATGTCTAAATATTCCTCCAAAGTAAAGGTAGTTGAAAGGTTTTAAAAGGGAAGGTCATAAGCTTTAGATGTGTTCAGCTTAGTTCCATAGGACAGAATGAGGAATGGGTTAGAAGGTGGAAAGGTTTATATTTAGGCTTGATATAAAGCAAAACTTCTCAGACCCAAAAGTTGAACAAGTAACACTAGGACAGAAGGTATTCCTTCTACCTGGAGATCTTCAAACTGACACCAATCACCTGCCAAGAAAAAGTGATTCTTGTTCAAATACAATTTAGACTACGGAGCCCCTGAGGCCTCTCCAATTTTTGAAATCTATGACTTTGAGACAAACTAAGTCAACATGTATATATAAGTATTACTAAGTGCCAGGCACTGTGCTAAATGCTGAATATATAAATAAAAACAAAAAGAAAGACAGTCTCTTCCTTCAAATGTAGTTTACGTTTTAATGGGCAAAGACAACATATAAAAGGCAACTTGTTACTTGTAGAGGTACCTCCATGTGAATTTAGCAGCAAAGTCGAGAGTCAAATCAGATCTAAGAGGAATAAAGAATGACTGGGTCATTCTTCAAAATGGAGGTTACAGGAGGAAATCAGAAGAAGAGACAGAGGAATGTTCTAGAGTGAGCTCACAGGAGTGAAGGAACTTCCAGTGTGAGAAGGCAGCTGAGACACAGTGACCAAGACCAAAGAGTAAGAACCAGAGACAGGAGAAAAAAGAAGAGTATAAGAGAAAGGGCTTCAGAACATAAATCAAACTTGTGTTCAAGTCCAGGCTCAGTCAGCTTGATGTTGGTCAAATCACTTCATCTCTCTGAGACTCATTTAAAAATTGAGGAGATTGTATTGTATCAAAACTGGTGCTAGATTGGCAAGATAGTTAACTCCCTGTAATATAATAATTAAAGCAGAAAGCACTAAGATATTTTTTTGCAAATGTACATTTTTTTAGTGTCAGAAAATTCTCTGTGGCATGTAGTTATTTTATTTATGTATTTATTTTTGGCTGAGGCAATTGGAGCTAAGTGACTTGCCCAAGGTCACATAGCTAAAGACATGTTAAGTGTCTGAAGTCACATTTGAACTCAGGTCCTCCTGACTTCAGGGCTGGTGCTCTATCCACTGCGCCACCTAGCTGCCCCTAGCTATTTGTTTTTGAAGAAATTCTAAGAACTTCTGTGAACAGGACACATAAGTAGAAACTCATGGTAGAAAGTTATACAAAAGGAACACAATTTCTAAGCCTTACCCAAATACCATGTCTTACTCTATCATTGTCATCAGTAGTAGCAGTACTAGTAGTATGAGGAGGAGCAGCGGCAGCAGCAGCCACCTCTAACATTTATATAGAATCATCTATAGGCTAAATGGTTTACAATTATTATCACATTTGATCCTCACCAACAACTCTGGAGATAGGTACTATTGTTTCCCCCATTTTACAGTTGAGGAAACTCAGGCAAATAGAAGTTAAGGAGTTTTCCTAGAGTCATACATTTAGGAAGCATCTGAATCTAAATTTGAACTCAGATTTTACTGATTCCAGGTTGAGTACTCTATCCATTGTGGCACCTAGCTGCCTACAAGATCTCTAACATCTAGACCAAATATTAAGCTGTATATATTTATGTTTCTATAATATATATGTCACAATGTCCAACAATCTAGTCTAATTCAGTTCATTAAATAGTTAAATATTTAAAGTGTGCAGAACTCTAGTGGGCATTATTTATTGAGGGAGATACATAAATCAATAAGAAACATGGTCCTTAATGCCTTAACAAAGTCTGAGGTCAGTTACTGGCTCTGCAGACCTTCAGTTTAGTAGGCAGTCTAATATCTCTTCTCTTCAACACTTTCCTTTGGAGTCTCCCAAACGCTGAGCTAACTCTGGCATTGTCAGATGCAGTGTTATAAGGCAGAACAATGATAGAGAAATCAATGCAGTCAGACAAGTAAAGCTTCATAGAAGAGGTAGGATTTGGAGATTAAATGAGCAAGGTAGTGAGCATTCCAGTGAGAAGCACAGCACAAGAGAAGGCAGAGGCAAGAATGAACATAATATGTGAGAAAAGAGATCTATTTGCCCTTGCTAGAATGGAGAGTGTGTTGAAAAAATGAAACTCTATCCTGTACATTAACAAGAATCTACTCTTCAGCATTCTTATAGAGTTGTCAAGATCCTCAGTTTGTGGTTATTGATCAAGTACTTAGTCTTTCATGTATACCACTTAATACCATAGGGTACTTGTGGGGTAACTATGAAATTTTCAGTGCCCTTTTTTGAATACCAGAATACTCATTCCTTGGCCCTGTCTTTATGTGAGTGGTGTCTACTTTTTCAACCATCCAATACATGGTTTATTGTTGCCACCAATCAGATCATGGCTTGGCTCCCACCTCTTGAGCTTCTCCAAGAACTTATGAAGGCATATTTACAGAGACACTAACCAGAAGAGTGGAAATGAATGAAAGATTACCCCTGATGTACTCATCCCAATTAATAGGGAACCAATAAGCACATTGGCCCAGGGCTTTTTTCATACATAACCTTTTCACAATAGATTTATGTTCATTAATGTGATACAGAATCTTGGAACTCTCACAATGTCTCCTGATATGCTACATTGTCCTGAATGTAGCATACACTGCCTGAATAGCACTGTATCCATCATGGTTTAGCTACTCAACAGCCACACATCCATTTCCTGATGCACATCAGGGATACTCGCATTTATTTTGTAT
The DNA here is from genome assembly GCA_023553655.1 of Myrmecobius fasciatus. Taxonomy (NCBI): domain Eukaryota; kingdom Metazoa; phylum Chordata; class Mammalia; order Dasyuromorphia; family Myrmecobiidae; genus Myrmecobius; species Myrmecobius fasciatus. Next base: position 881,905 of record JAJPUD010000141.1, read on the forward strand.
CTCGTTCCACATGTTCCAGACAGATACAAGGAAGTTGTTCCCCTCCAAGATGCAAATTGCTTGAATATTGCAGTCCTACAAAATCAAAGAGAAAGAAAGTATCTTTTTCTGGGTCTTACTCCATACATTCCAAGTCATCTCTTTTAATACTTTCTGCCTTGAGCTTCCTCCATTAGTTAGTTACATAGCCATGTGTATTGTACTTAGCTGTATCATTTCTGAAGCTTTGTGTGGGTGGGACATGGGCCCTACACATCAATCCCTATTAAGCTTCCTCTTTCTAGGCTTGGCCTGTCAAGATGTTTTTGGATTTGTCATAAAATGTGTTAGCTATCCTCCTCAACTTTATGTCACCTGCAGATTTAATAAACTTGCTATCTATGCTTTCATCAAAATTATTGTGACATTGCTACTGTTTCCTTGATAAGATACAAATTCCTTGCTTTTTTATTAAAGCTTTTTATTTGCAGAACACATGCATAGGTAATTTTTCAACATTGACCCTTGCAAAGCTTTCTGTTACAAATTGTTCTCTCCTATCCCCTACTCCCTCCCCCAGATGAAAAGAAGTCTAATATATGTTAATTATGTTAAAATATTTGACAGATCAAATATTTGTGTATATATATATATATATATATATATTTATATATTTATATATTTATATATTTATATAGGTATCTTGCTGTACAGGAAAGGGAAAAAAAAACCTGAGAAGGAAAACATAATGTAAGCAAACATCAATAGAGAGTGTGAAAATTCTATGTTGTGGTCTACACTCAGATCCCACAGGCCTCTCCCTGGGTGTATATGACTTTCTTCATCACTGAACAACTGGAACTGGTTTGAAACATGTTGTTGAAGAAAGCCATGTTCTTCAGAATTGATCATCATATAGTATTTTTGTTGCCATGTATAATGATCTGGTTCTGCTCATTTCACTCAGCATCAGCTAATGCAAGTCTCTCCAGGCCTCTCTCAAATCATCCTGCTGGTCGTTTCTTACAGAACAATAATATTCCATAACATTCACATACCATAATTTATTCAGCCATTCTCCAATTGATGGGCATCCATTCAGTTTCCAGTTTCTAGCCACTACAAAAAGGGCTGCCACAAACATTCTTGCACATGTGGGTCCCTTTCCTTCCTTTATGATTTCTTTGGGGTATAAGCCCAATAGAAACACTGCTGGGTCAAAGGGTACACACAGTTTCATAACTTTTTGAACATAGCTCCAAATTGCTCTGCAGAATGGTTGGATCCATTCACAGTTCCACCAACAATGCATCAGTGTCCCAGTTTTCCCACATCCCCTCCAACATTCATCATTATCTTTTCCTGTCATTTTAGCTAATCTGACAGGTGTGTAGTAGTATCTCAGAGTTGTCTTAATTTGCATTTCTCTGATTAACAGTGATTTGGAGCACCTTTTCATATGACTAGAAATAGTTTTAGCTTCATCATCTGAAAATTGTCTGTTCATATCTTTTGACCATTTATCAGTTGGAGAGTGGCTTGGGTTCTTATAAATATGAAACAATTCTCTATATATTTTAGAAATGAGGCCTTTATAGAGCTCTTAAATGTAAAGATGATTTCCCAATTTCAAATTCCTTGCTTTTTAAAAACTCTTTTGTAAAGCCCTATGCACATTTGCTATCATGTCATCTCCTTCTGCAAAATCTTCAGTGGCTCCCTATTACCTTCTGATTAAGTTATGAATTCAATCTGGCAACAGTCTTCTCTGCTTACATGCTCATTTTTTTCATGGGTACACTGCTTTTTCAGACAAGGTATACTCTACATTATCTCCCATGCTTTTAGGCCTCCATGCTTTGGATGTTTTTTTCTTCTGCTTAGACCCTTATTTATGGGGTCATATCTAGTCCAGGAATTAGAAAACTATAACCTGGGTCTAAATCCATGTTTTTGTGTGGCTAAGACTGGTGTTTACATTTTAAATTAAAAGTTTATTCTATCTCAAAATGTAAAAACCATTCTTAACTTGCAGGCTGTATAAAAATGCAGTTCATTTTGGTTCTTGGGCAGTAGTTTGCTAATGTCTGATTCTGGTCTAACATTTTCTTTTCAAATATGAGAAAACTGAAACCCAAAGAAACTAAGTGATTTTCCATAATTATACAAGTAAAAAATGGCAGAAATAGAATCTTAATCCAGATTCTCTGACTTGAAATTTAGAGATCTTTTCAAATTAAATGTCATCCATCATGAGTTTCTTCTTCTCTTATATCCCAGGCTTCCAAACTCTTCAATATCATCCCCAAGTTTTTCTGTCTTTGCTATTCTCCATAATAAAGAGATGGCCCTTGCCTATGCCAAGACTTGGAATTGTTCTCTTGATACCGACACCTTCCATCTTCTTCTGGAGCTCCAGAATAGCAAAATCATTCACAGTTGATCAAACCACAACATTGCTACTGCTTTGTTCACAGCACATTTCACTTTGCTTTAGTTCATGGAGGGCTTTCCAGCTTTTTCTGGGGGTATCCTGATCATCATTTTCTGTAAAACAATAATATTCCAACTTAATTACAAATTGTAATTTATTCAGCCATGCCCCAATTAATGGGCATGCCTTCAATTTCCAATTTTTTGCTTTGAGGAAAGCAAACATTTTTGTACATATAGGCCCCTTTCTTTTAAAAAAATCTCTTTGGGATTCAGGCCTAGTAGTAGTATTGTTAGGTCAATGAATATGTATGATTTTATAGTCCTTTGGGTATAGTACATAACTTTTGATCATTTATAATTTGGGAAATGACTTTTATTTTTTTATAAGTTTGACTCCATTCCTTACAAAATTGAAAAATGAGATCAGAGACACTTGCTTCAAAATTCTTTTCACAATTACTAGTGTTAAATGTATTTTTCTCTCTATATTCAATCTCTTTCCTTCCATCCTACCCCCCTCAAAACTGTTTTGCTTCTAACTATCCCTCTCTCCCAATATGCCTTCTCTGCTATCACCTCCCTCCTTCTCATATCCCCTTCTCCTGCTACTTCCCTATAGGGTAAAATACATTTCTATACCCATATTGGATTTGTGTATTTACTTTTTGAGCCAGTTTTTTTTATTAAAGCTTTTTATTTGCAAAACATATGTTTGGGTAATTTTTCAACATTGACCCTTACAAAGCTTTCTGTTACAAAATTTTCCCCCTTAGTCCCCACCCCTCCCCTAGATGGCAGAAAGTCTACTATATGTTAATTATGTTAAAATACTTGACAAATTGAATATGTATATACATATTTTTACAGTTATCTTGCTGTGCAAGAAAAGTCAGATCTACAAGAAAAAAAATCAGAGAAGGGAAACATAATGCAAGCAAACATCAATAGAGAGCATGAAAATGTTATGTTGTGGTCCACATTTCATATCCCTCTCCCTGGGTGTATATGGCTTTCTTCACTGAACAATTGAAACTTGTTTGAAACATTTCATTGTTGAAGAGAGCCATGTCCATCAGAATTGATCATCATATAGTCTTGTTGTTGCCGTGTAAAACGATCTCCTGGTTCTGTTGAGCCAATTTTAATGAGAGTAAGGCTCACTCATTCCTCTTCCCCTTTTCCCCTCCACTGTAAAAGCTTTTTCTTGTCTCTTAAGGCAAATAATTTATACCATTCTACTTCTCCTTTTCCCTTTCTCCCAGTACATTCCTCTTTCATCCCTTAATTTTATTTTTTAGATATTATCTCATCATATTCAATTCACACCTGTGTGCTCTTTCTATATATACACCTTCTAACTGCCATAATAATGAGAAAGTTCTTAGGAGTTAAAAAGTATCATCCTCCCATCTAGGAATATAAACAGATAAACTAGTAAGGTTATATTTGTAGCAATATTCTGCCAGTCTTTGAATTTTTTAATCACACCTTACGTTGTACTTCAGTGCAACTGATTTTGTTTCATTGTGGACTTGAATAATTCACAAACATGACTTCTTTACATCAATAGCCTCTGCATTATCTCTAACTATCATGGTAATGTGCTCTTTATGAGCTAGAATTTTTGCTTATTTTCTTGAAATAATGTCAATTCTGTAAAACTACAGAAATAAAAACTCAACAACAGAGGTGTACTTAGTTATTGAATTTAATATTCTATTTTTTGTTTCTTTGTCTTTATACAGGTTGTGGAATGCACTCCTCACCTCTGCCTTTTAGAATCCCTGGCTTCCTAATGACCCATTTCACCATATCACTTTCTAAAGGATGGATTTCTCTAATCTTAAAAGTAGAGATACTCCTAAAATAATTATTTATCTACCCATCCGTTTTCAAGTTTTATCTCTTGTGGAAAGCAAGGGCAGGGATTATTTGTTTTATCTTTCTATCCCCATGAATATAAAGTACACAGCAGATACTTAATAAATACATATTGGATTGGATTGGATTATACCATTTTGTGTTAATTTAATTTAAAAAACATTTATTGAGCTTCTGTGTGCAAGGCATATCTTTTTTTGAGCATGTTTTGAGCATATCTCATAGTTATTGAGTGCTAATCATGTGCTGTAGTCTTGGGCATCTATCTATTATATTAAAACTGAAGATATGGGGGCAGCTACGTGGTGCAGTGGATAGAGCAGCACCCCTGAAGTCAGGAGGACCTAAGTTCAAATCTGGTCTCAGACACCTAACATTCCCTAGCTGTGTGAGCCTGGGCAAGTCACTTAACTTCAATTGCCTCAGCATAAAGCAAAACAAAAACAAAAACTGAAGATATGACCTGTGCCCATAAGAAGCAACTATAATCCAGGTTATGAAGCAAGACCTAATGCTCATGAAATGAAGAACAAGACAGAATTTTACATTGATACTCTTTTGTACAATAAATTGTACTTTTTTTGTACAATAAAGAAAAGAATGGCATTAAATAAGATGCTATTGAATGAGATACTGACATTATTAGTAATTAGTATTAAGAACTGGATTCGACTCATATTTTCTTTTTAAAATATTTATCTTAATTTTGGGGGGCTTAAATTTGGGGGGCTTTGAGTTCCAAGTTATTTACCTCCCTCCTTCCTAACTCTGCACTACAGAAGGCCAGTATAACACACACATACACACACACACCCCAATACAATATATAGTTCCATATATCAATTCTTTCTCTGGAGGAGAATAGAATCTGTCATCATAGGTCCTTTATAGTTGATTTGAATATTCACATAACTCAGAAAAGCTAAGTCATTCACATCTATTTTTTAAACAATATTGCTTCCCCCCCCCAAAAAAAATAAAAAAAACCAATATTGCTGTATATTATATATATTATTCTTTTGGTTCTGCTCACTTCACTCCATTATTTCTTGTTATATTTCTAACACTTGCTAGCTCTAAAACCATATGCAAATAACTTCACTTCTTTGAAATTCAGGCAACTCTCTTAAACTAGCTACTAAATTATAGGTGAGTTGCTAATTTCATAGATGTAAGGAATTCCCCCACCTAGAAAATCACAGATCTTCAACTTGCGTATTATTAAAATATTAGCAGTACAGCTCATACAGTAGGTGCAAACAGATTTCATAGAGGGAAAGACTAAAAGGAAAGAATCCAGATTGTGAAGTAGAGAAGTCTCTGAAGAATTCATAAAGGAAGTAAGACTTGGGTCAGGCCTTAGAGAATGGGCTAACCAGCGTTTTCAAAACCAGTGCTCTTCTGAGGGTTAGGGCTTCTATACCTCACCCACAAGTTAAATTCTTCTGGCCCCTTTTCCCTTTTTTCAGAGAAATGTGTGATTGGAATGAAAAGATCTTGAAAAGTCACAGCTTTAAATAATATTAAAGAAAGGAGGCTAGCAATATTAACTTAAAATAAATAGTAGTTCTAGTTTGAGATTGTTGGGTTAGAGGAATGGATGGATGTATGAAAAAACATTATTAATTAAATGTTTATTATGTACACTCATGTTAAGCACTGGGAATACAAATTTAAAAAATCAGAGACAATCTGCCCTCAGGGAATTCATATTCTAATAGAGGAAATATCACATGGTCCTCAGGAGAAAGGACCATAGGAAAAGCAAATAGTCAAGCACTTTTTTTTTAATTAAAGCTTTTTATTTGCAAAATATATGCATAAGTAATTTTTTAACACTGACCCTTGCAAAGCCTTCTGTTCCAAATTTTTCTCTCCTTCCCCCCACTCCCTCCCCTAGATGGCAGGTAGTCCAATACATGTTAACTATGTTAAAATATATGACAAATCCAATATATGTATACATATTTATACAGTTATCTTGCTGTACAAGAAAAATCGGATCCACAAGGAAAAAAAAATCTGAGAAGGAAAACAAAATGCAAGCAAACATCAACAGAAAGCATGAAAATGCTATGTTGATGTCCCACAGCCCTATCTCTAGGTGTAGACGGCTTTCTTCACTGAACAACTGGAACTGGTTTGAAACATCTCATTGTTGAAGAGAACCATGTCCATCAGAATTGATCATTGTATAGTCTTGTTGTTGCTATGTATAATGATCTCCTGGTTCTGCTCATTTCACTCAGCATTAGCTCATGCAAGTCTCTCCAGGCCTCTCTGAAATCATCCTGCTGGTCATTTCTTACAGCACAATAATATTCCATGACATTCACATACCATAATTTATTCAGCCATTCTCCAACTGATGGGCATCCATTCAGTTTCCAGTTTCTTGTCACTACAAAAAGGGCTGCCACAATCATTTTTGCACATGTGGGTCCCTTTCCCTCCTTTAAGACCTCTTTGGGATATAGGCCCAATAGAAAACACTGCTGGGTCAAAGGGTATGCACAGTTTGATAATTTTTTGAGCATAATTCCAAATTGGTCAAGCAGTTCTTTAAAGATATTTCCATTGATTCTTTTAAAAATCTCATTTTTCTGTTTCTCATTTTGTAACAATATGAAAATCCCAAGGAATTTGTTGAGAACTTTCTGCACTTTCAGAAACTACAGTTTCCAGGGGTGGTTGGTAGCTTAAAGGTGTCAGCATCTATAGAAGCATTTGCTGGATCACATCTCCGTAAGAGTTGCTTCCTTGAATAATAATGCAAAAAACAGTCAGTAAGCAGAGTTGGTGGTCTGAGGGCACTGTTATTTCCAGGGTTCTGGGTTCTAGGCTATCAGAGTGTAAAGGGAAGGGAGGTCATGGTGATTTGATTTGCCTGATTGACACTGCCTCCTGTCTCTCCTGCAGTGCCTTCCTTACTAACTTGCCTATCCTATAAATTGCAGATATCAGCAGTGGTGGGGATAGCTGGCCCCATCTTCAAAGAGGTGCTTCCTTGATGAGGGGATTGGAAAAAGGAGCAGTGGTCTAGTTGGACATTTCTATTCCTGGAACATTTGGGTTTACCTGACTATCAATGATTGGTATTGGTGGTGGTGATATAAAAGGGGTTTTCTTTACAGAGATTGCTCCCTTCAAAGATTATTGTGGGCACCAAGCTAGAAACACAGATAATGTATTGGGGAGATTATTATGATTTGCAGTACTCTTGGATTAAGTATTTTATATCAATTCTATTCAAGTATGAGGGCAAATAGTAGCTGAGGAGATTTGCTTTGCTTGGCACATACAATAAAAGTGAGACAGTTCTTGCTTTCAAGGAGCTTACATTTTTCTGAGTATGGACTTCTTTACCTGGAGTTTATATCTATGAACAGATTTCAGGGGGCATGGAGATTTGGATGGGAAAAAATTATCATGTTTGTTTTCACAAACTTCTAATTGAAATTTAGCATTTCTTCAATTATTTAAAAGCATATTCTAAGAAGGCATCCATAGGTTTTGCCAGTCTGACCAAGGAGAGTATGACTCAAAAATGGTTAAGAATACTTGGATTAGGGGTAGCTAGGTGGCTCAGTGGATAGAGCAGCACCCCTGAAGTCAGGAAGACCTGGGTTCAAATCTGGCCTCAGACATTTAACACTTCCTAGCTGTGTGACCTTGGGCAAGCCACTTAACCCCAACTGCCTCAGGAGAAAAAAAAAAAAATACCTGGATTAGGGGGATGTATATTCACAGATATGCAAATATATAGATAGCTAGATATTATATAGAGATATGTAGATATGTAAGATGTTTATATATACATAAGCATCTTGTGATTGAATGAATGCACATAGAACTGGACAAGCTGTTAAAGAGGCTAAGGCAGGGATACATAAGACAAACCTCTATTGGATGTATGGGTTCCAAAAAGTTAGATTGATGAGCGAGAACATTTAAAGCACGGGAGGATAGCCTGTCCAAAGATATGGAGGTGGGAGATGGAATGGCATATACAGGAAACTGCAAATAAGTCTATTGACAAGACCACAGAGTTCATGAGGGATATTAATGTATTATTAGCATCGAAGAGTTCTAAATGTCAAACAGAAGGTTTTACATTTTATGGTAAAAGCAATGAACAGAGGAACAAAGGAAGCTTATAGAGCAGGAATAGAACAGTCAAACCTCATTTTGGAAATATCAATTTGTCATTTGCCTGCAAGCTGGATTTGAGAGAGAAGAAACTCAACTGGGAAGCATAGCAATAGTCCATATATCAGAAGTGGTGAGAGTCTGAATTAAGGTCATTGTGGTATGAGTAGAGAGAAAAAAATAGTCATAAGAAATGTGGTAGAGGTAGAATAGAGAAGAGTTGACAACTGATTGGATATGGAGAGGCATGAATGAATAGTCAGTCAGTCAATGAGCATTTACTAAGTGCCTTCTGTATGCCAGGAATGATGCTAAAAGGCAAAAAGTCTTTGAGGAACTCAATTAAATGATGGCAAATGAAAGTAAAGAGTTAAGGATGATTCCTGCACTAGAAAATAGAGATACTTTTTGATAGGAACTCAAGCCAGGTTATTTTCTTGCTAAGGCCAGAATTTTTTAATCAAATCATCCACTCTAAGACTATCAACTCCTCCCTGATTTCATCAAGCATCTTTTAGCATCTCAAATTCTTGATTCCTTCAAGCATCTCCCCAACTCCTCTGGATTCCTTCAATCATTCTTCATCTTCCCAACACTTTTCTCATTTTTCTACCCTTCTTTCTCTATTATAAAAATCACCCCTTCCCAAAGCATGTCACAAAATTACCTTTGGATTTTATCCATGACCTTTTCTCATAAATAAAGGTACCTTTTGGCAAAGAGAATGTCTCACATTTTTAATGAATAATTGCTCTCCCAAACCTCATCACCTTTGACATCAAGGAAATAGAGAAGTGAGGAGAGAAAGGGATAATAGAGATAATAAGTTCTATTTGGGACATGCTGTTTAAGATGTCCACATAATGAACATTCAGGTAGAGATATGGCAGAGAGTTGTAGATTCAGGTCTATAGCTCAGGAGAAAGATTATGGGATCATAAGATCATAGATTCCAAAGGAACCTTAGAAGTTACTTATCCAAGGTCACATAGATAGATAAGAGATAGATATATAGATTTTGGAATCATCTATACAAAAGTGACAGTTGAGCTCATGGGAGTAGATACGATCAGAGAGAGGAAGAGAAGAGAGCCCAGGATGAATTCCAGTTGTCCACCTAAGCATTCTCAGAGAGTGGAATATGGATGATGATCCTGCAAAAAAGACTGAAAATGACTGATCAGACAGGTGAGGGGAAAATCTCAAATACATTGGTACTGAAACTCAGGGAACAAAGAGTATCCAGTCAACAGTGACAAACTCTTTAGAGAGGTCAAAGGTGAGGACTTAGACAAAACCATTGGATTTATCAATTAAGAGATCATTGGTGATCTTGGAGAAAGCAGATTCATTAGCGTGATGGGATGAGGTGAGGATGGAAGAGCCAGATTGCAAGAGATTGAGTAATGCAAAGTGAGAAAATGGAGGAAATAGTAAGTACCTGAATGTAGAGAGCATTTTCTACTTTGGCTATAAAAGAGAAGAGAGTTATAGGATGATAAACTGAAAAGATGACAGGATCAAGTAAAGAATTTTTAAGGCTATCTCAAAGATAGCATGGAAAGAGCCTTTGGATAGGAAGTTGAAAATCAAGGAAAAGGAGAGAGATCACATTCCCACAGGACACAGATCCAAGGATTCAAGTACAATTACTTAATTGTACTGGCAAGAAAGGCTGCCTTTTTATCCTCCAAGACTGGAACAAAGAAAGAAAGAATTAAACAGAAGCAATTTGAAGGGAGGAATTGGAGGGGAGAGAAGGGAGTTCTGCCTTTATACTGCAATTTAAGGTTTTGGACAGATTCCTGGGGCACTGAGAGGTTAAAGAATTTGCTCAAGGTCACACAGTCAATTTACATCAGAGGTAAGACTTGAATGCAGGTCTCCTAGGATTAATTTCTTTCTGTTATGCCCCACTGCCTTTTGAGATAGAAATGATAAGCCAAATTTTAAGCACAGCCCAAGGCCCTTCCCACTACACCATTGTGGCTGAAATACAAAAAAGATGAGGCTGGCAAAGTAAAGTGGATAAATGCCACAATTTGGATGATTCAGTTCTAACTAGAGGTACTTTCCCCTCAACTGGCCCCAGAAATGTCTCATTTATCCACTTTTTCTGCCAGTAGAGATCTGACTGAAGTTTTTGGTTAGTCTTCCAACCTGGCAGAACCCCTTACCCCTTGCTGGGTTTTTTTTCCTTTAGTTGTCTTGGCTACTTCTGATTCATAACTGAAATAGAGTGCCCGTATGGAAATATGCTACAGTAAAGGACCAACCCCCGCTTCTTACTCCCCTGAGGTGTAGAGGAATAAAGAACCCAAAGCTAATACAGTCTGCAAAATGTTCCTGTGAGGTTGTGAGCTCCTCAGCATTGTAGATGTTTAAGCAGAGACTGAATGACCACTCTGGGAAGTATCATACAGGTGAAGGAAAGGGAATAGGAATTTATGCACTATCTAATCTTCAAGAATGAAGGACAAACAGCCACAATAATAGCAAAGTTATATTAAATGTCATGTAACTTCTACAATCCAGTAAGAAAGACTCTACATATACAAATAAACATTAAATAAAGTGGAATGTGACACAGTGGACAGAGTATTAAACCTGGATTCCAAAATCATGCAAACAGACCCCTCACCTTCTCACACACCTATTAACTATGTGACCTTGAGGGTGGCCTAATAGCCTAATTTCTCTGTAATCCAATTTCCTCAACTGAAAAATGGAGGGATGGGGGTGGGAAAGATAATACTATTTCTAATTTCTATCTCATACAATGTGATCAGGCTTAGTCAAGGACAATGAATTGGGAAGAAACTTGGATTTTTTGTCAGAGGTTCTGTGTTTGAATTCCAGCTCTTTTTAGGAATGATCTGTGTTATTTAACCACATTAGTTCTGTTTCTTCCTCTGCCAAATGAAGAAGAACAACTTCAGAGAGCCCAATTCAGAGAAGGTCTCTGAGGCTCCTTCCAACTCTAATTGCACGATCCTAAGAAAATATAAAGAATTTTGCATGTTTGTGGCAACCCTTTTTATAGTGCCAAGAAACTGGAAGCTGAGTGGATGCCCATCAGTTAGAGAATGACTGAATAACTTATGGTATGTGAATGCTATGGAATATTATTGTTCTATAAGAAATGATCAGCAGGATGATTTCAGAGAGGCCTGAAGAGACTTACATAAACTGATGCTGAATGAAGTGAGTAGAGCCAGCATATCACTGTACATGGCAATAGCAAGATTATATGATGATCAATTCTGATGGATGTAGCTCTTTTCAACAATGAAATGATTCAGGCCAGTTCCAATGGTCTTATGATGAAAAGAACCATCTACACCCAGAGAGAGGATTGTGGGGACTGAATGTGGATCACAACATAGTATTTTCACTCTTTTTGTCATTGTTTGCTTGCATTTAGTTTTCTTTCTCATTCTTTTCCTTTTTGATCTGATTTTTCTTGTGCAGCACGATAATTGTGGAATTATATATAGAAAAATTGCACATGTTTAACATAAAAAAGAATTTTTCAAATGTCAAAATGCCATGTAAAAATACTTATAAATATATGAGATTTCAAAGGCAGGAGAAATCCCTTTCTGTCTAAAAAAAAATTAGATAAGGGTTCATGGGACATAATGCTGCTATTGCTGCTAGTGGTGGTGATGATGATGGTGATGATGATGATGATAGCTAGGATTTGGCAGATTGCCCTTTAAGTCTTTTTTTTTACTTAAGGAACTTTATTTTTTATAATAATAGCTTTTTATTTTTCAAAATTCATGCAAAGATAGTTTTCAACATTCATCCTTGCAAAATCTTGTGTCCAAATTTCTCTCCCTCCTTCCCCTCTTCCCCCTCCCCTAGACACCAAGTAATCCAATAGAGGTTAAATATGTATAATTTTTCAAACCATATTTACACATTTATCATGATGTAAAAGAAAAATCATGTCAGAGGGGAAAATTAGGAAAAAACAAGCAAGCAAACAACAATAACAACAACAACAAAAAAGGTGAAAATACTGTTGTGTTCCACACAGTCCCCATAGTCCTCTCTCTGGATGCAGATAGCTCTCTCACTCTCTCTGGATGCAAATGGCTCTCTCCATCACAGATCTATTGGAATTGACCTGAATCACCTCATTGTTGAAAAGAGCCAAGTCCATTACAGTTGATCATCACATAATCTTCTTGTTGCTGTGTACAATGTTCTCTTGGTTTTACTCACTTCACTTAGCATCAGTTCATATAAGTCTCTCCAAGCCATTCTGAAATCATCCTGCTGATTGTTTCTTATAGAACAATAATATTCCATTACATTCAAATACCACAACTTATTCAGCTATTCTCCAAATGATGAGCATCCACTCAATTTCTAGTTACCACTACAAAAAGGGCTGCTACAAACATTTTTGCAAATATGGGCCCTTTTCCCTTTTTTATGATCTCTTTAGGGGGATGGAGCCAAGATGGTAGAGAGTAGACACTTCTTTATCTGAGCTCCTCCTGGTGTTTCTCAGATTAACACCAGATCAAGCCATGTGAACTGGTTTTGGAGTGACAGAACTCACAAATATTTGGAGTATAACAAATTTCCAGCAGAAGATACTTTGGAAGAACTTCAGAAAAAGTTTGTTTCAATAGGGTATGGGGAGGGCATAGGTGGAAAGGTGGCTGAGCACAGACACAGTGCAGGGAGCCAGGGCATTGTAGCATCCATGCACTGAGGAATCTACTGGGAGGCTCTTGGGCTACTCTGTTCTGGTTACAAACAAGTGGATCAGCAGATTAGCTGTGAGACATCAAAAACCAATACAAAAGGCAAATAGTGAACCTCTGAACCCCCCAAAAATGTAGGACCTGGCCATGCCTACCCATCACCAGTAACACCAGCCCCATGACAACCTAAAGCAGCTGTTGCCCACAGACAAAGCTTGGGGCAATTTTTTCTTTGCTCTAAGAGCAGACTTCAATCTTAAAAAAAAAATTGATCTCTTTAGGATACAGACCCAGTAGACACACTACTGGATCAAAGAATATGCACGATTTGATAGTCCTTTAGCCCTTTAAGTCTTAGACCAATGTCTACAAATATTATCTCATTTGATACTGACAATTACCATGAAAAGTCAGTATTATTATTATCCTAATTTTACAAATGAAGAACAGAAGGTACAGAGAGTTTAAGTAACTTGCCCATGGTCCCAAAGCTAATAAACGTCTGAGAATAGATTTGAGTTCATATCTTCTTGACTTGAGGTTCAACACTCTATCCAACAGGTCTCCTAGAATTTGAACAGAAAATTACCATCTTATCTTAGCTCACATTTTCTTACAATATTTCATCTAGACTGTTTTGCTCTTATTATTCTGTCCCTCCTGTTATACTTGTCTGTGTGTTAGGTTAGTGTTTTTTATAAAATGGTTCTATGATTTCCCTGAGGTTAGAAGGAAATTCTCTCCTGATTCAGTTTTACTTCTGCTCAGCAATTTATTACTTTATAGAGTTGCCTTAGATTCATGCCTGGAAGCAAGTAGAGGTTAAATAATTTGTCCTGGATCACACATGTATACAGAGATGAATGTTTTCTATCTCTCTTTTGGATGCATAAGCTCCTTGAGAGTAGGGATTATGCCATTTTTCATCTTTGTACTGCCTAGTATATAGTACAGCACATGTGGTTCCTAATAGGCATTTAATAAGTGTGTGCTGAATTGACACAAATTGAAGCATATCTTCAAAGGTATGTAGAATTTCAACCAGCAGGATCATGGAGGGGAAAATATCTTGTCACTTACCCCAGATCTGGCCCACAGGCTCTTTGCTTCTGTGTCTTTGAAATTTCCATCTGAATCTTGTAGACCTCCTCACTATGAATAAGCTTCAATTTCTACCTCTCTCTAATCTCCCTGGTTGCTGTCACCTTGTCCCCTATCCAATGAACCACTCTGAGACTCCCTAGTGAGAGCAGACTCAGTGGTTCTATTTTGCCCTGTATTATTGAAAGTTATTTGAAAGCCCCTGAACCTCTCCTTGAAATGAAGGCCCATCTTTTCAATAGCAACATTCTTCCAGTGATAATGCAAAGCATGAAATACTACAGACTCTAAAAAATAGAGTTTAAGATTCAACCAGAGCTGAGGAAAGGCACTTGGGGATGTGAGCAGGTTGTAATGTGTTACAAACAAGGAATTATAAAGTTATAAATTATAAAGGATGTAATCATAGGAGAAGTGGTATACATGACATCACCAAAAAATGGATGATGGAAAAAGATCAATTTGTTTTATTGAAAGAGGGAAGGGTAATGGATGCATTTCCTCTGTGTATCCTAGGCATCCTCAGGATTTCAGAAGAATTTGAAGGCTACCCACCCTCTGCCATGAAAACAAGCAAAATGTATCTGATGATTATAGTAATATAAAAGAAAATAACTTTGAAAGAATTTGAACTCTAATCAAATTAGTGACAAGGCATGATTTCAGAACATGGACATAGCAGGCTTCCCACAATTTGGCAAAGAAGTGATGGACCAGAGAAGCATGGGATTATAAAGATAGGAGGTGAGGAGAGAGTGCATTCCAGACCTGAAGGACAGTCTGGGCAAAAGAATGGAAACAGGAAGTAGGATGTCATGTTTGTATGAGGATCAAGAAGACCAGTTTATCTGAAATGTAAAGAATACAAAGGGGGATGATGTGTCATAGAGCTAGAAAAGTAGACTAAAGCCAAATTGTGAAGGGATTTAAATGTCAAAGAGAAATTTTATATTTTATCCCTGAACCAATAGGGAGCTATTGAAACTTCTCAAAAAAAATCCAGATGGAAATGATGAAGATAGGATGGTATCTTATGTGAGTGGAGAGAGGAGAATGGATATGAGAAATGTTCAGGCTGAACCCATATGACTCAGCCAATGATTGGATATGAAGAATGAGGGAAAGCAAAAAGCCAAGGATATCTCCAAAGCTGTAATCTGCATTTTGGAAGAAAATACCTATTGCTTGAGGTAATACCCATACTGGAGATCCATTGGAACATTTTAATATCATAAATTGTTGTTTCATAGATGCCTAGATTATAAGCTGTTTGAAGATAGGGAGCATGTCCTCTGACCTTGTATGCCCCTCTTCAACTAGCATAGTATTCTAAAAGTTGCTGCTGTTCAGCACATATACTGAGAACTGGAAAAAATCAGCTAATGGATCGGGCATGTGAGAACACCCTGCTCAAAGGCAGAAGGAATCCCAGTGTTCCTTCCAGCTCTCTGATTCTCCTATGGCTCTTAAAACCTGGTTAAAAATTAAACAGAACAACACAGGGGTGATCAGCAGGAAGTTAGCATTTATTTTATTCTAGTTAAGTCATTGTTTCCCTGGGGTAAATGGGACTTGTTATAATGAAACCAGTGGTGTGCTTTTATTAATAAAAGAGGCAATATGGCATAAGAGAAAGGGCACTGGGGTAGGAATCTGGAGAATTGGGTTCTGCCACTGCTTAGCTTCATTACCATGAGCAAGTCAACCTGTCAAGGAGTCTTTTCAGACCTCAGTTGCCTCTTCTATAAAATGCAGGAATTTGATTCAATAAAGCCTTTTCCTTCCAATTCCTAACATTCTTCAATTCTATATTGCTAATTGGACCAGTAACTCTTTTGGCTGGCACCACATGAAGGGAAATGGGAAGTCTGATCAGGGTTTGACTGTAAGCAAAGCTCCTGAACAATATCCCTCCCTTGCTGGCCTAAGGGCAGCAATTAAGTGGAAAGAGGGAAAAGGAAAAATAAGTCAAAAGAAAGCTTTGGTGGGATTTTTCCGTAGGAGTTCAGTGCACCTGAAAGCTACAGTACACACATTCCTAATCCCCAAACACAACTGCTTTGTTAGCCAGCATTTTCGATTCCCACCATCAGACTCTAGACCTTCCCCCAGCAGCACATGCTGGCTGCAAGTGTGGGTGGCTCTTGAAGGAAGAGAAGACAGCTGCTATCATGTGTATGTTCTGTACCACATCCAGCATGTTGTGGGCTTTCCATAAATATTAAACAGCTCTAAGGCTGGCTCTCAGTTTAGGAACATGGGAGTGAAGGAATGTAATAATACTATACTTTAGGCATCTTGCTTGCTACCATGCCTCCTTGTCCATTCTAAAGCTACCATTTTAATTCAAGGCAAGGTCACTACTGAGGCAGAGCTGCTTTTTAGCTATTTGGTTTCTGTTTTCTCAGCAAAGTAAGATGTCCTTTACACTGGCAATGACAAAATGACTAATAGATAGGTGATGCCCAAGATGACAAAAGAAATTGTTAAGAGAGCACTAAGATTCCCTTTATCACTTCATGCTATTTGGTCCAAACAAACTGCATCCTGGAGCCCTAAAAAAACTGACAGATGTGATTGCTGAGACACTGTCATTGATATTTGATAGATCACAGTAAGATTGGAGAAGAGGGATTTTCCAAAGAAGGAAGAGAACAAACCAATGAGCTTGACTTGAATTTTCAGGAAAATTCTGGAAGTAATCACTTAAAAAGACAGTTGACAAATACCTAGAAAGGAAGTCCATCATTATTGTTATCATGCTTAATCAAGAATAGGTCATACCAGACTAACCTCACTTTTTTTTGATAGATGAGGAGAATGTTGTCAAAATATTTTATCTAGATGACAGCAAGATCTCTTTTTAAAATTTTTATATTTTTCTGATTACATGTAAAAATAATTTTTGATTTTAATTTTTTTAATTTAAATTTCAAATTCTTTCCCTCATTTCCTTTTTCTCTGCCCCCATCCCTGAGGTGGCAAGCATTTAGATATAGATTATACATATGCAGTTATGCAAAGCATGTTTCCACATTGGCCATGTTGCAAGAGAAAATATAGCCCCCCCTCCAAAAAAAAACAAAAAGAAAGAAAGAAAGCTTTTTAAAAAAAAATATGCTTTGATCAGCATTCAGACTTTAATCACTTCTTTCCCTGGAGATGGATAGTATTTTTAATCAAAAGTCCTTCAAAATTGTCTTAGATCATTGTTTTGCTGAAAATATCTAAGTCATTCACAGGTGATCAGTATACAACATTGTTGTTACTGTGTACCTTGCTCTACTGGTTCTGCTTACTTCACTTTGCATCAATTAATGTAAGTCTTTCCAGGTTTTTCTAAAAGCATTTTTTTTAGCAAAGTTTCTGTTCTCATGAAAAAGATGTGAAATAAGAATTAGAAGATCCATGCAATTACATCGAGAATTGGGTCAGATTCAAATAGTGGCAGAATATTGTTATTAACTCAGAGTGGTAGAAGATATCCACTGAAATATTCCAAAGATCTGTGCTTGATTTTGTGCTCTTTAGCATTTTGACCAAAGATTTTGATAAAGGCAGAGATGGGATGTTCAGGAAATTTTTAAATGGCCAGAACTGATAGGGAAAATTAACAAATTGAAGTATACAATCAGGATCATTTTGACAAATGAAAGAGCATCTAATGAGCTGGAATTCAGCAAGAATAAATGCAAAATCTTTTACTAGGCACACAAAATCAACTTCCTAGATAGTAAGCAGTTATTCAAAGAAGAAAAAAATTTGGTTGGGGGAGAATGAGGCAAGGTCCAATGGATTGTAAACTCAGTATGTAATCTGGTATCCAATGAAGTTAATTCAATCTTGAATGGCATTAAGAAGAGGCAGAATACCCAAGAATAGAAAGATTATAGTCCCAATGGAATGGTTCACCATTTCTTTTTCCAACTCATTTGACAGATGAAGAAACTGAGGTAAACAGAGTTAAGTGACTTTCCCAGAGTTACACAGATAGTGTTTGAGTGAATGCAGGTTTTCCTGACTCAAAGCTACCTAGGTGCCCATAATCCCAATGTATTGTGCCCTCATCAAATTGTTGGAAGATTATGTTCAGTTCAGGATACTACAATTTAAGAATATTTATAAGCTGGAAAGTGTTGAGAGGAAGACAAACAGATAAATGAAGGGTTTTGAGTCCATGGCATAAGATCAGTTAAACAAGCTGTATGTGTTCATCCTGCAAAAGAGAAGACTCAGGAGGTACATGAGAGCTGATGTGAAATACTTGAAGGGCTGTCATATAGGGGAGGGAAAGCATTGTTCTATGTGAGCCCAGAGCCCAGAATCAGAGCAATAGCAGTTAAAAGAAAGCCAGTTTAAGGTTGATGTCAGATAAAATTTCCTTACCATTAAAGCTGTCTTAAATTGACCTGCCCTAAAAGGGGATGAAATCTCCTTCCCTGGAGAGCTTCAAGCTGAGGCTGGAGACTGTTCCTTGGAGATGTTGTAATGGAGGTGCAGAGGGTAATTGGACTAAATGGTCATCAGGTACCCTCTGACTCTCAAATTCTGTCATTCTGTAAAACAAAATGTCATGGAGATTATTGGTAAGTGATTCACAGCAGTAAGTGTTCAGACTCTTTTCCATAATCACATAGAAAATAAGTGTTTGAACTAGGAATCAAACCCAGATCCCTAAGTCTGAATTCAACCTTCTTTCCACATTAACACCCTAAGAATGTAAGCTCAGAGGTAGTTAAGGGGAAAAGTAGAGGATGGCTGTCAGACTTGGACTCAGGAAAACTTGAATCCAAAACTTGACTTAAAGACCAACTAACTGTATTGTGTTAGGTGAGTCATTTAACTTCTCTCACCCTCAGTTTCTCCATTTGTAAAATGCAGATAATAATAGATCTACCTCACAGGGTTGCTGTAATGAAGACCAAATGAAATTTGCACATATATGTACATTTTAAATATTGTTACATATATATTTACATTATGTATGTTGTTATTGTTGAATCATTTTTCAGTTATGTCTAACTCTTTGTGACCCTATTTGAGATTTTCTTAGCAGAGATATTGGAATGATTTGCCATTTCCTTCACCAGCTCATTTTATAGATGAGCAAACTGAAGCAAACAGAGTTAAGTGATTTGCCCAGTCACCCAGTTAGTAAGTATCTGAGGGAAGATTTGAACCCAGGAAAATTAGTCTTCCTGAGTGTAGACCTGGCACTCTATCCACAAGCTTCCCCAAATGTATGCATGTATATGGATGTATGTGTTGCACATGTGTGTATACATATAGACACACATGTGGACATATATGTTTCCATTATATATAATATATACATTCACATACATATCCACATATATATGTTATGGATAAAATGGATCAGAACTCAGAAAATTCAGAAAACTAAAATGGGGTCATGAAGAGTTGGACATGACTAAAAATGACTCAACAACAATATTATGTATATGTATACACATATATGTTTATATACATACACATGCATGCAATATGTGTTTGTGTATTCACACATGTATAATTACATATATAGCAATATATATGTGTTACTTATAATTATTAAGCTCATAGAAGTAGGGCAGCTAAATGATATAGCAAATAGAGCATCAACCTTGAAATCATAGGATCTGAGTTCAAATCCAGCATCAGACACTTGACACTCACTAGCTGTGTGACCTTGATCAAGTTATTTAACCTCATAATCTCACACACACACAAAAAAAAGATTCATAGGAGGAAAATATCTTTTGTTCCCTTCCCTCCTTTGTGCCCAGCCTTGAGCTAGAGACTGTGGGAACAGCAAAGTTTAAGTCTCTTTCCTTGCTGAGCTTACATTATAGTTAGGAGGCAGCATTTACACACAAAAAAATAATCAGATGACAAATATAGAGAATGTATGGTTAAGTACCAAGATCCTTAGCCCCACAGTTAGTGTTTTTCTGATTTTCTAAACCTTTTCTATGTCATATGCTTACCTTCATGTGTTATGTGTGTATTCTGCAAAACTCCCCCAAATTCCCATTTAATTTTTTATGCCAAAATGTGATGGAGAAAATTGCAATAACTGTACTCTCAGCTGTTAAATGGCAGAGATAGAATCCAGATTTGGGTCGTCTGACCTTAAGTGGCTCCTCTACCACAGTCTTAAGGACGTTCAAGATGTTTGTCTTTTATTCTGCCTTAGGAAATCTAGACAGAGTTATCCTACATGCTAGAAGCTATTCAGATCCTCACATCTAAAAAAAAAAATGTTAGTAATGAAATGAGCAAAAAACCTTTTGAAAACATGCAACTTATGGTCATAGTCAAGGCCCTTGCTCACTCCAAGCTTATTTCCTTCTTCATAAAATGGGAATGACAATCCTAGCACTATATGCCTCACTAGGCTATTTTGAGGAAATGATTTTGTAAATTACAAAGTGCTGTGGAAATGAAAAAATGCTAGCATTTTTTTTCCTGGTTTATAATTCTTTTAAATGCTTTTAAAACTTGTAACTTTTTAAAAATGGCCAGGTTATAGCTTCATTTCTTACTATTCCACGAAACATACAATGCACATTCTTAAATTTAGTAGTAAGAAATAATGAATTCCAAATGGAGCCTTCTGTTTACTAGATTACAATTCAACTTAGCCAATATTTATTATGTAATTACTATAGAAAATGCTTCCTTACCCCCATCTCTGGCAAGGGAAAAAGATATAAAATTGAATCAAGATAGGGGTCCAATTTTCAAGGAGCTTTTTTTGTCTACTAGGGAAAGCAGGGCACACATATGATAGTGGAAAAGATAAGCACAGAGTGGTTTGAGAGGCTCCTTACAACCTGCAGGATGAAATCTAAAATCCTTTGCTTGCCTCTTTACCTTTGCTTCTTCCTATCCTTTTATTTATAACTGCACTTGTTCTATGATCTAGAGTAGAAACTTTCATGGTAACTGAAGGAGAAAGAAGCTGGTTTCAGTCGTCATTTCTCCCACATATATAAGCAATTGCCAAAACTTATCATTTCTACTTCCATGCTTTGGACATGTTCCTCCTTCTCTCCACTCACATGGCTCCAGTCCCTCATCACTTCTCACCTGAATTAATGTAATGGAGCTGTCACATTTGGGCTTTGTGCTATTTTGTTTCTTATCTATAAAAAACAATTAGCCCAAAGACAAAGAGAAGTCAACTTTTAAAACCCTGGATGGTGGAATGGACAGAATCCTGGACTTTGATCAAGAAAGAACTGAGTAGCAATCCTACTTCAGACATACTAGATGTGTGACCCTGGGCAAGGCATGTGATCTCTCTCAGTAGTCTCATCTGTAAAGTGGGGATAAGAGTAGCACCCAAGAATGAGCATCAAATGAGATAATATTTGTAAAGTATTATTTTGCAGTCCATAAATCTCTATATAAATGCTACAAGGGCAGCTATATGGCACAGGGGATAGACTCTGAAATCAGAAGGTCCTGAATTCAAATGTGGCCTCAGATACTTAAACACTTATTAGCAGTGTGATCCTTAGGCAAGTCACTTAACCCCAATTGCCTCACCAAAAAAAAATACATAAATAAAACTAAAATAAATGCTATCTATTCTTACTAAAGATGTATCTCAATGTAGTTATAGACATTGTTCACTCCCCACAAAAGTTGTTTAAATTGAATTTTTGTAAATTGAATCTTATTTTACCACCCATTTCCACTATAATTTCAAAGATGTTTCATCATTGGATCTGACTGATCTTTAATTGGCAATGGCCCTAAACACTTCAATTTTAAGTTTCTTGGCAACTCAGTCTCTTTGACATGCAGCTAATGAGCCATGAAGCAATACTTCCATGTGCTAAGGGAACTCATTATTTAAAGGAACCCTGCAGTGCATTCTTTTGTAAAGTGAAGAATCCCCCTGAGATCCAAGTAGCAAAACTCTAACTTATTAGTTTGCAAATTTACATTTTCATATATTATGTTACATTTTCTGAAAAAAAAAGTGAATGTTATTTTTCTTTCTTCCTAAAAAGTATCTACATGTTGTTTTAAAATGAATTACATTGCTTCTTTTTATATTATAAGAATGTCTCCCAGTATCATTGCCTCACCACTCCCCCACTTTCAGAAAGTCATCCCACATAACAAATATTTTTAAAGAGAAAAAAAGAGGAAGAGAAAAATTCACAAAACAAGTAAATACATCCAAAAAATCTGAAAATACATATGATGGTTCCAGGTCCATGAAATTTCTACTTCTGCAAAGGATATGGGGGTGGGAGAGACATCTTTTCTCTTCTTTGGACCCATGCAGCTTCATTGTTATTTTGCAATATTCACTTCTGACTATTTTGTGGGTGTTGTTCTTTCCTTTTATGTTAATATAGTTATGTGTATATATTTTTGACTGTTTACTTTGCATCAGTTCATGAATTATCTTTCCATACATCTCTATATTCAGCCTAGTCATTCAGCCTAGGATCCCACTGCTAATAAGTGTTTAAGTATCTGAGGCCATATTTGAATTCAGGACCTTCTGATTTCAGAGCCAGTAGTCTATCCACTGTGCCATCTAGCACGGTAATATTCCATGATATTGATGTGCCACAATTTGTTTAATCATTTTTCAATTGATCAACATCTACTTTATTTCCAATTCTTGCTAACATAAAAAATTCTGCTATAAATTTATTGGTATATATAAGGACTTTCTTCTTATGAATATCCTCCTTGGGGTATGTCTAATAGTGGAATCTCTGAGTCAAAGGGTATAGACATTTTATATGCATAATTACAAATTTTTTTCCAAAATACTGAGTACTGAATCATAACTTTCTCCAACATTTATAACCTCCTCAATATTGACTATTCCCATCCATTGTCATCTTTGACACCTTATTGGGTATGTTGTGAAACCTTTCTCAGGTTTCTTTTGATTTATATTACTTTTATTATTAGTGATTTGGAATGTTCTTTCATATAGTAGTTAATCATTTTCAATAATTCCTTTGAGAACTGCTTGTTCATAACATTTGATAATTTGTATCTATTGAGAAATGGCTTTGGAAGATATGCAAATTATATATCAACACATGCATATGTATGTATATATATATGTGTGTGTGCTTATATATGCATACATACATACATATATATGTGTGTATATATATATAAATTTTAGGTACCAAACTCTTATCTAAGAAACTGATACAAAGGTTTGTTCCCCCCTCCCCAGTTGATGGCTTCTCTCCTTATTGTATGTGCATTAATTTTATTTGTGTAGAAGCTTTTCTGTTTCATCTAATCAGTTCACTTAATTTTTTTGGTAATTGCCTCTGTCCTTTGTTTAAGAAAGCATCTCCTACTCATAACTATATGTAAAAGTATTTGTTCTGCTTTTCTTCTAAGTTTTTACGGTGCGGTCTTTAATTTTAAAGTAATATCCATTTTGAATTTTTGCAGAATATGAGATAAAATATTAGTATGAACCTAATTTCTTCCAAGTTACTTTCCAGTTTTCCCAGTGGTTTTCATCAGATAGAGAGTTCATTCCTAAAAAATTTATGTTTTCTAGTTTATTGAATACAAGATTATTGAGTTCCATTGTCTATGATTCTCTCTTGCCTGGTATGTTACATTGATCTACATTTCTATTTTTTAACCAATATCAAATGGCTTTGAAAACTACTGCTTTAGAACATAATTTGAGGTTTAGAAGTGCTATTCTCCCTTCATCTCTTTTTTTTTACATTATTTTCTTTGATATACTAGGTTTTTATTTTTCCTAATTAACATCATTATCATTTTTGCCAAGTTCTGTAAATTATCCCTTTGATAATTTTTAATTATAGAGCATTAAAACTGTAAGTTAACTTTGGTAGTATTGCCATTTTTATTAAATTAGCACAACCCAGACATTAACATTTCTATTATTTAAGTTGTTCTTTATTACTTTTTTTTTTTTAACTTTTTACTGAGGCAATTGAGGTTAAGTGACTTGCCCAGGGTCACACAGCTAGGGAATATTAAGTGTCTGAGATCACATTTGAACTCAGGTCCTCCTGACTTCAGGGCTGGTGCTCTATCCACTGCACCACCTAGCTGCCCCTGTTCTTTATTACTTTTAAGAAACATTTTGTAGTTATATCTACCTTAGTATATATTTTTTTGTACTTTGATAGGTTAACCTCAAAGCATTTTTGCAGTTATTGAGAATGAGATTTCCCTGTCTATTACTGCCTCTTGTTATTATTACATGGAAATGCTATTGATTTTGTGAATTTATTTTGTAGACTACAACTTTGTTTAAGATTTAAATTGTCTCAATTAATATTTTTACTGATTCTCTAGAATTTTCTAAGCAAACCATGATATTATTAACAAGTAAGAATAATTTTATCTTTTCTTTGTCTATCTTTATGTCTTCGATTTCTTTCTCTTTTTAAAATTACTAGTGCTAGTATTCCTAGTATCAAAAATAATTATGGGAAGAATGGGCATCCTTGCTTTTCTCCTGTTTTTATTGGAAAAGTATTTAGTACAACCTTATTTGATATGATGCTTGCTTTTAGTTTTGCATAGCTATTTTTGTGATATATTTATATTTTTATAAAACATTATTTGTTTTTAAGTTTTACAAATGCCATTTGTTTTTATGCTATCCATTTTCCTGATTGAGCCTTTGGTATATAGTGGGCAGTTTTTTTCAATATTTCTTCTCTCTGGGAAATATGCCCAGGCATGGGACTTCTGTATCAAAAAGTTTTAACAGTTTGGTGATTTTTATTACATAATTTAAAATTATTTCTTCAACCACATATGAAGTGTGTTTTAAAAACTTATTTATATATGACTTATAGCATTTCCCCATAAACATTTTGGAAAAATGATTCCCACAAAATAAAATATCTATATAGATAGCTACATGTTTATTTATGACAGTTTCTATACTGGGATAGGATTTTTTTAAAAACTGGTTTTTATTACCACTTATTTATACAAAAATGATATATTATTTTATTCAATCTCACAACAGTGAGATTGATTAAAAAACTTTTAAGTCTTGATAAGTATTTCCTTATCCAAACAGGCCAATAATCGCCAGTACTTCAAAATGATTAAAAACCTGGTTTCTTTTCCCTTTTTTATCCAAACCTCACTAACTTCTGCCAAGTACCTCTTAGAAGCTCTGGGCACCAGGAAGGAGAATTAAAGCAAGAGAAGAAGCAAAAGAGTTGATCTTTTAATTATATAAGTTGTATGAAGTAAGGTTCTTGGTAGTAAAGGTTTTCCAGATCAGTAGAAATTTGTTACAGATCTTAACCAGCAGTTGGAATTATTTGTTCAGAGACAATGGGCTCAGCAACAAAACTGTTCAATATGGCAGGACTATGGGCTGAACTAGAGATGGAAGGTGGTTTTTACTGATTAATCCTGTGTCTAGTTATGAACTAAATGGGAAAGCAATACCTATAACAAAAACAAAGCATTTATTAAGTGCCTGTTATGTACCAGGCCCGGTGATGGGTACTGGAAGTATAAAGATTTTTTTTTAAAAAGTCCCTGCCATCAAGGAGCAAGGTGTCAGGCATAGAGAAGGAATTTAATGTATATTAGTTGAATTCGATTCTACTGAGGTAGTGAACTAGATATATACAGATAAGGCTCTGAACCTTAAGTACTATTTGGCCATTTGGAAGCACCATATATTCTAGACACACTGAGGTGAAGTCTTAAGGCATAGTTAAGACAGAAGGTATACTTATTTTACTGATGAGGAAACTGAGGATTAGACAGCTTGAGTAACTGGTTCAAAATCACACAAGATTGTTTTAAGGTCTGATTCTAGTAAACATCAAAATTAAGATTCAAAAGCAGATTTCAAGTTCAGCACTGTTTCAATTCAAATGCACTTAGTAAATTGGTATCCAATATGGCATATTGAATATGGAATAAGAACAATATGGGCTCAACTCTTACCTCAGATATTTTCTTTGTAGAATCATGGGTAAGTCCCTTAATATCAATATACCTCATCTTGTGATCTGCTTTGGTGAAGGTAGTTCCCCATCAAAATGAAAGCAAAAATTCTTCATTCCTTGAATGTACAAAAAGTCTCATGTTAGCTGCAAGAGATAAAAATTGAAAAATAGAGACCAATAAAGGATATGAACAGGCAATTTTCAGATGAAGAAATTAAAATTATCTCTAGTCATATGAAAAGGTGCTCTAAATCACTATTGATCAGAGAAATGCAAATTAAGACAATGCTAAGGTACTACTACACACCTCTCAGATTGGCTAAGATGGCAGGAAAAGATAATAATGAATGTTGGAGGGGATGTGGGAAAACTGGGACACTGATACATTGTTGATGGAATGGATCCAACCATTCTGGAGAGCAATTTGGAACTATGCTCAAAAAGTTATCAAATTGTGCATACCCTTTGACCCAACAGTGTTTCTACTGGGCTTATATCCCAAAGAGATCTTAGAGGAGGGAAAGGGCCCCACCTGTGCAAGAATGTTTGTGGCAGCTCTTTTTGTAGTGGCTAGAAACTGGAAACTGAATGAATGCCCTTCAATTGGAGAATGGCTGAATAAATTGTGGTATATGAATGTCATGGAATGTTAAGTCCCGCCCACCCACCTCGGCAGGGGACCTAAACTACCCACCTTTCTCCTTGTCGGGGGGCAGACTCCCCATCGCTCATCTCGAGGGGAGTCAACTGGTTTCTTACCTATTTCCCAGGTCTTCGGACATCTCCGGCCCTGCTTCTCTTAAGCAGGGAATTATCCCCACAGAACACCCAAGATACGAAAGGCTGGCCAACAGCAGGTCTTATTTATTAGGGATATCACAAACTGAAGTTCCCTATTACATGGCAATGCTAGATGTTACCTGGCAGCGTGTTGGCAGTCTGCCAGTAGTGCCTAAGTGCCAATAGTGCCCCAGGCAGTGCCTGATGTTACATGGCTGCCTGCTAAGGTAGTGCCATTAGTACAGATAGGGCCCCAAATGCTGATAGTGCCCCCTGGCGTATCTGTTTACTCTCTTATATAATCTCCTACTCCACGTTATCCAGGAGGGTAATGCCCTCCTCCCCCTAGTCCCTGTTTACCTACTTCAGTTGATCCAGGAGGGAGGAGCCCCATTCACAGTATAACAGGGGTGAGGAGGCTCTTCCTCCTTAGTGAGTCATACTCAATACCATCCCCGCCCTCCTGAGGGGCGGGCCTAGGCAGAATGCACCTCCGAGTGTCCTCAGAACTCTGACCCTGCTATCTGCTGTCTGTGGGACCCAACGATGGAATATTATTGTTCTATAAGAAACTACCAGCAGGATGATTTCAGGGATGCCTGGAGAGACTTGCATGAACTGATGCTGAGTGAAATGAGCAGAACCAGGAGATGATTATACAATGATCTATTCTGATGGACATGGCTCTCTTCAACAATGAGGTGATTCAAACCAGTTCCTATTGTTCAGCAATGAAGAAAGCCATATACATCCAGGGAGAGGCCTGTGCAAACTGAGTGTGGACTACAACATAGCATTTTAACACTTTCTGTTGATGTTTGCTTGCAATTTGTTTTTCCTTCTCAGGTTTTGTTTTTTTTTCTCCTTGAAGATCCAATGTTTCTTGTACAGCAAGATAACTGTATAAATATATATACATATATTGTATTTGCCATATATTTTAACATAGTTAACATGTATTGGACTACCTACCATCTAGGGGAGGGGATGGGAGGAAAGAGAAAAATTTGGAACAGAAGGCTTTGCAAGGGTCAATGCTGAAAAATTACCCATGTTTTGCATGGGTATATGTTTTGCAAATAAAAAGTTTAAAAAAAAAATTAGTGACCAAGTCCCCAAGGCTCTCAAGAGCCTGCATTTTATTTGAAGGGATGCATGCATATATTTGTAAATGCACATGTACGTGTGTATGTGTGTGTGTGTGTGTGTGTGTGTGTGTGTGTATGTGTATGTATTTGTATTAAGGTTAAATTTGATAGGGAAAAAAAGTGACATCTACACAAAGGGAAAACTGGAGGAAAAGGTTTTTGGTTTTTTTTTTTTTTTTCCATTTTTTCCACATCTTCCAAATTCAAAGCATGGCTAAGAAACAAGAACATATAACTAAAATTAGAAAAATCTGTGAAATTCACTGAAATTAAATGTGCATAAGAATACAAGGAGTTCCACCCTTACCTCCTATATGTCAATCTTCAACATTTTTAGCTGAGGGACAGGCTTCCAGGTAGTTTGGTAGTTAGATCTACTGTTTTACCATATGAATACTTAAATGTAGGCTATTTTGCCCCTTAATTACTACTGCGTCCAACCTTATGAGTTTTTGTTCTAAAGTAAGTGATAGCTAACAGTCTCATTTTACAGATAAAGAAACTGAAGCCCAGATAACCTAATTGCTATGCTTAGGGTAACACAATAAATTAGAAAGAACTAGGGTTTCTTGATCTCTTACTGGAGTAGTACTCTTTTCACCAAGCTGCCTTTCCTGGATACCAAGCAACAGAAATGTAAGCCTGGGAAGTAGCTGGCAGATTACATTTATCCCTCACAATGCAGAGTTTGGGGGCATATCATCCCTATGATCTGGAAAATCTGCATAAAAATTTTTGACCTTCCCTTTATACTAATAAGTCTGAATTTTTTCTTTTCCTTTTATGATATATTTATAATACCTTATTGTAAAATTTGTTTTAAAAATAGCAATGCAAAAAATAAAAATAAAAATAAATTAAAAAAATAGCAATGCAAAACCTTCCTGGTCTTTTTAAAGCAAGTAACAGATGAAATCATTTCAGAGTAGAGAAGTTCTAGAATTCTGATAATAGCAATATTTCCATGGCCATTTTCACCACTATCAAGACTACAGAATGGCTTTGAGTCATCTGGCCTGATTGTTCCTTTGTTTAGTATTACAAGGCGACCCTGGCCAAGTCATTTAACTCTGTATGCCTGAGACAACTCTAAGACCATAAATCACAGAACAGTTACAGATCTGCATTAGTGGGAAAGATTGCCTCATTGGCTCTCCTGTTGTTGTTTAGTCATTTTTTAGTCATTTTGGATGCTTTACAACCCCATTTTGGAGTTTTCTTGGCAAAGATACTGGAGAAGTTTGCCATTTCCTTCTCTGGCTCATTTTACAGATTAGGCAATTGAGGTAAACAGGGTTAAGTGACTTGTCCAAGGTCATACAATTAGTATGTTTATGAAACCATACTTATAGCAGCATTGCCCAATTGGAACTGGCCAGTTAGATCCTCAAGGAAGCAGCTATTACTACCCACCAATTGTTGTTTGTCCTTCCTTCTCCAATGGGATCAATGGCATAAGGAGGGTTATGTCCTGATTTGCAAGTGAATTCTCCCATTGCATTCAGGGCCATCACTAGTCATCCTGACCTATGACTTACCACTGAAGTCTTTTGACTCTGGAGGAGTGAGACTAGTGACTTTGCACAGTCTTGCCTCATTTAAATCCAATTCATTAGCAAGTCAAGATATCACTCTCCAGCTATCATTGGTCCTTTTCAAAGGATGACAACAAGCAACAATTAGAGGCCAGATCTGAACTCAGGAAGATGAATCTTCCAGACTCAAAGTCCTGTACTCTATCTGCTCCACCTCCCAGGTGCCCTGGGGTCTCCTTATCCCCAAAGAAAACACACAATTGGGATAAAAAAACAATAAAACAAACAACAACAAAAACTTTCCCCGGAAACTTACACAGGAAAACCAGATACTATAGAGGAAATATAGTTTAAGCCAAGAGTATTGGACTTGAAATCAGCAGTCTTGGGTTTAAATTCTGCCCCAAATATTTTTTTGCTTGATGTCCTTTGGCACCTTATCTCTCAGAATCTCAGTCTCTTCAGCTGCAGAATGGGCATAATAATGTGGGCACTACCTACCTCATAGTATATTTTGGTGGTAGTGGTGTGGAGTGTTTTGGGAAAAAAAAGCAAAGTGTTATATATATGTGAACTGTCTTTTAGTTCAGACCTATTATTTTATTAGTGTAAGGAACTCCCCTGTGGAAACTGCCTCTGATAATACAGATTGGCAACTCTACTGAAAATTATGGTCTTAGAGAGTTCTGTGGGAGTAATGATTATTTCTATGTTGGGCAAATATTACTTTACAGGGGAAGGACTGGAATTGGGAGGCAATGTGGGATAGCAGCAAGGCACCTGACTGAAAATTAAGAGGTCTGGATTTTTATCTTGGCTCCTGCACTAACTTTCTGTGGACAAATCACTTCACTTTGGATGTAGTTTCCTTCCCATTAAAAGAAGGGAGTTGAACCACATAATCTCTAACTCTCTGATTCCGTGTTTTCTTAAGTATAATCATACTACCACCATCTGTAACAGAGTGGCTGATTGTTTTAAAAATTACATTAATATGCTTAATACACACCCAACTTTTTTTCCCCCACATCTCCACATGTCTTCTAAATTCAAAGCATTAGCTAAGAATCAAGAACATGTAACTAAAATTAGAGAAATTAGAGAAATAGAGAAAGATGCATAGGATACAAGAGGCTCCACCCTTATCTCCTCTTTGCCAGTCTCTAACTCCCCCTCCCCTATTATTTCCTGGTTTAAGATTTACCACACCTTCAAGAAGCTTTCTCTTCTGAAAGGATTTGCTCTATTAAGTATCATGCTGGATTTGAGTCAGGAAAACTTAAGGTCAAATCCTGTGTCTGATGCTATCTATAAGACAATTCATGGGGAACTCACTTAGTATCACTGAGTTTCAAGCAACTCTCTGACACTAAGCCACTAAATTAAAGCTGGGTTGTGATCTGTGTTGACTGGAAGCCTTCTATGTTAGAAATTACAGATCCTTGACATTGGCTTCTAGTTAGCATCCTATCACCAAATTACCTATATTTTCTAATTAGCATGAATCAATAAAGTGCTTTATTACTATTATTCCCAGTAGATTATGTTCCAGTAGACATCCTTTGTCTTTTCTTCTGTACTGTACCATGTCAATTGGGTACTTAGACCTCTTATACTATTCAGATATTCCACTATATGTGCCTGATCCAAACTGTACTTTCACATCTCATCTAGTGATCCACCAGGAAAAGAGTTACTATCTCGCATGGGCATTATAGTATCTGCCTTCCCTTTCTCCATTCCCTTCTAACTCTTATTCTTTCATTTAAATCAGTGCTATAATTTTTACTAGAAAGGATGTGATTAACAAAGGTCTTATGGCATTTCTACTCACAATTTTTCAGACTAAATCTTCCGTCAGGGTCACATACTGTCTTCACACTCAGTCTCTAGGGAGAGTTGGCTCAGATTTAAAGTGGTTAGTACAAAATATCTGCTCCACCCCATGTGTACCTGGAATGGCATCTCATGGTCCTGAGAATTATTTTCTCCCTTCAAAGAGACTTCAAAAAGTTTACTTCTGGAGGCAGAATAGCAAACAGACGAGTAGCTTTCTTATTTTCAAGACATGTTTCAGCTGCTGGCTAGTTTCATTGCTGGTCTGGGTCAAGTTGGTCATCCTTCTGTGTTGGTTCCTCACTGCATTCAGTTGCTATGATGGTTTTTGTTGTTGTTTGACCTTCCTTCTTGAAAAGGACCATGATATCAGGGAGGTGATGCCATGACATGCCAGTGAAGTGGATTTGAGTGAGGGAGAGGTGCAAAGTTACCTGCTTTACTTTCTTCTTTAGAGCCATCTGGATCCATTGGTAAAATATGATCAAGATGACTGGTTCTTCTACCAAGTTGCTGATCCTCCAATGGTTCTTTTTATCTTTCCAAGCTCATAAGGTTATAAAATGGCCCATTTGTTCTTCAGATACTCATTTATCTACCATCAAGAAAGAATAAATAGAAAACAAACACATCAGAGTGCTTTCCCTGACACATAGCAGCTAAGTGGGAAGATAAGGCAACCTTAGTTATTGCTACTAATGTAGCTTCTCCCAACACTGGGAGGCTTCTAGCAGGTTTTTCTTTTTTTTTTTCATTTTTGGGAAAGAAAAATGCAAAAAGGACTTAGGGAGCAGGCAGATTAATCCTTTTATGTGCAAATTTTATTTTAGTTTTATTGTTAGTTATTCTGGTTCCAAAGCCAATTAGAAAAATCTTTATCACCACCCAGAACCACTCCTTGTTGACTAGAGGCTGTGTCCTCCCTCCCCCAAGTTTTATGTGTTGGTTGGCAGTAGGCAGAGAATATTCTGTATTTGTGTATAGCAAAACATGGTATATATATATATATATATATATTATGTGTTGTGTATGACCCACTGGGAAGAACATAGTCACCCCACATTTTATGGCCTGGACTTTCTTTGCCTAGTTCTCTATTGTTATTGTTTATTGTCAAGACTCCATTTGGGGTTTTCTTGGTAGAGATACTAGAATGCTTTGCCAAATATAAGCCAATAGCAAGCTATGAATTTCCAATGTAGAATTTCTTTGTATTCCCTGTGCCTAATATGTTGCCTTGCACATTCTAGTAGGTTCCTAATAAAGGTAAATTGGATTGGATTGGATTGGAATAGGCAGAGGAAAAGTGGGTAAGAAAATTTATCTGAGAGTTATGGAATTTGGGATTTAGAAAATAAATATGAGTAAATTCTGTTTTAAAGTTGTTCTGAAGTAACTAGTCAATAGAAAATATGTCTTATTCGATCCTTTTATTTGACTTACTGGGTACAGAATGTGATCTCTGGGAATTCTGAACCTTAGAACATTGCAGCATGCTTTTCAGGAACCTCTGACCATTTCCTTAGTTTATGTGCTTTCATTGATATCTTTGGGTTATTTCTTTTTTCTTTGCATCATAGTCATCACTTAATACATACCCATGGACACATCAGACTTTCTCTTGTTAGTAGGAAAAAAGAAATAAGCAAGACCAAATGACAAAGCAACTATGTCTGAGAGTATATGAAACCTTCCTTACACATAGTCCACCACTTCTCTATTTGGAAAAGCAATGCTTTATTCTCTGTTCTCTGAAAACAAAATGCACATTATAATCAATTAGTTGCTTTTTAGTACTGCTTCTACTTTAATGATTGTAGTCATTATGGGGTATGAGGGGTGATGAGGAGAACTAGCTTGTCTGGTGGGAGGGTTCCTGAGCCTTCTTCAGGGCTGCTCATCTACCTTTGGTGTTCACTTTCACCCAACTCTCACTTGTGGCTCCAAGAAGTATAGCATACACAGCAGTCACATCTTGGCAGATGGTCTAAACCAGGTTGAGGGTAACTGACAGACCTCAAACCCATTAGTGAGTTAGGGGGATGATTACCCCAGGCACTTAAAGACTTCCTTCAATGGAATGGACAAATGAGAATAATTTATCCAACAAGCTTGAAGGCCTCTGAAGCAGGTGCTTGTGGAATGCTTAAAGCTTGATAAGACATCAGAGACATCAAGAGCATCCACTACATCCTAGACCATCACCAGTCCTCCTGACTTTTGTCTTGCCATTGAATTTTGATGACCCTTGAAGAGGGTCAGGCTGATGACTTCGTGCAGGTCTGCTTTAACTAAATTCAATTCACGTGCAAGTCAAGAAATCATCCCAAGATATAACTGGTCTTCTTAGAAAACAAAGGACAAATAACAATAACCACAATGTAGTTATTGTACATGTTGCTTTTCTGATACTGGTTTATTTGCCTCATAGCATTTTAAAGTCTCCCAAATTTCTTCATTTTACTGTTACTTGCCAGGCAATAGTATTCTATTATTTCTATATACCACAATTTGTTCAGGCATTACCCCATTGATGGAAACCCATTTTTGTTTACAGTTTCCAAAGCATTGTAGTAAAGATTTTGGTATATTTGAAAACTTTCTTTCTGTTATTTACTTCCTTAGGATATATGCATTATAGTAGGATATCTGAGTCAAAGGGAGTAACAAATTTGATGACTAAACTTAAATTTAAACATTAACTGACAATATTTGTACTTAGGTCACATGTCCAATTAGAGCTTATTGTGGTATATGATGTAAAACTAATTTCTGTCAAACTGCTTTTCAGTTATTACCATTATTATTATTATTATCAAAAAAGTCCTCCTTTCACCCAATGTTTTATGTTATATGATTAATCAAACATTGGACAAATGTTTTTATTTCCAGATCTTGTTTAAAAAAATCTATTCCACTGATTTACTTTTCTATCTTTATTTTTTTAGTCATTACTAAATAGTCTTGATGGTATTAAGACCTCTTTATTCCTACTTAAAAAAAAATTAATTGATATTCTAAAGGAGTTTTGTTTTTCTAAATGAATTTTTTCTTACTTCCCCCTCCTAGTTCTGCAAAGAAAACCTTGGGTAGTTTTCAAAACTATACTATTAAGTCAATAATTTTATTTAGGCAATAACATCATTTCCCCCCTAATATTGGAGTAGTCTGACCAAGAATTATTTGTCTTTCTTTATTTCTATAAAAAATGCTTCTAATTGTATTTACATTAAATCTTATATTGTCTTGACTGAT
Source organism: Myrmecobius fasciatus (assembly GCA_023553655.1). Lineage (NCBI taxonomy): Eukaryota > Metazoa > Chordata > Mammalia > Dasyuromorphia > Myrmecobiidae > Myrmecobius > Myrmecobius fasciatus. Next base: position 916,701 of record JAJPUD010000141.1, read on the forward strand.
TAATGGTCAAATATTTTATGTATTTTATTGTTATTTGGAATAGAATTTCTCTTTTCCTTGTTTCTGGTTTTGTTTGTTTATTTAGTAATTCCATATGTCAGTAGTTCTAAATTTTTTGACTCAAGACTCCTTTGTACTCTTAAAAAAATTATTGAGAATCCCCCCTCAAGAGTTTTTGTTTATGTGGGTTATATCTATTGATATTTATTATATTGGAAATTAAAATATCTTAGTATTATTATGAAAATGCTTTTGATCTGGAGGACTCCCTAAAAGGGTTTCAGGAACTACCAAGAGTACCCAGACCACACTATAAGAACAGCTGCCCTACATTATTTCCAAGCAAACTTTTCAAAGCAAATTATCTGAAATAGGCCCACCCAGGATGTATATTGAATGCTGAGTTAAGTACAGTGGTAGTTTGAATATTCAATTTGAACTGATTTAACAATAAATAACACAATTATCTCTGAAGAGTGGACTAAACTATCCAAACATTGCACCAATATTATATATCTAATATTATGCTTTGCATGCCTAATTAAGCACATATTAGTAATTAAGTATGCAATTAATTTTCAGTAATGGTTGTTCAATGCTAAGCTACCAGTAGTATGCTGGCAAAGGTAAGGAGTATGTCAATAGTGTGTAACTTGAAAAGGAATGTCAATGTCAAAAGGAATCAGAATTTCTCTATATTTTCATACTTTCCCTCCTTTGCAAAGAGAAAATCCATTTTATAACACTAAGAAAGACTTAAATTTAAGAAGAATTAAATAATATTGTTAAAAATTATTTGGAAAACAATATTAGTGGAAAGCAAAGTTATACATGGGCACTATTTAAATCCTGGCTTTGAAAAAAAAAAAGTTTTCATTTCCCTTTCACATTTGGCCCCTTCTATAGAGCTTCAATAAATATGGGCTTCTTTGTTTATGGCTTTTTGGTTCTATTTATACATGCCTTATAGAGCCAGAAATTATCAATTGTCCCAAGATTTCTATTGATTTATAATTGAGGTGGATTTCTTTCATTAGAAGGCAATACCTCACCAGACTTGCATTATCTTTTCCTGTAGATTCTCCTCCCTTCCAAACTTCCCTATTACTGTGGAGGGCATCTTCCCAGGCCCCAGACTTGTATCCCAGGTATCATTTTTGACCTCTCATTATTTTTCATCCTCTCCATAAACAATCTGTTGCCATATACACTCTGTCAATTTCATCTTTGCAAGATCCCTCTTTCTCCTCTGACACTGCCACCTTCCTGGTGTAGATCTTCATTATCTTATACTTGGACAATACCCTGCTGATGGGTCTGCCTGTAATCAATCTCTCCTCACTGTAATCCATCCTCCATTCAGCTGCCAAAGTGATTTTCCTAAAGCACAGATCCAACCATACCAAATCCTACTCAACAAATATCATTGGCTGCCTATTACCTATAGGATCAAGATGCTCTGTTTGGTATTCAATCCCCTTCATAATCTAATCTTTTCCTTTCTTTACAGTATTCTTACACCTTACTCCCTACAATGTACTCTGATCCAGTGACAATAGCCTCCTAGATGCTCCAAAAACAAGACACTTCATCTCTTGGCTTTTGACATTTTCTCTATCTCCCATGCCTGGAATACTTTTCTTCCTCATCTCTGCCCATTAATTTCTCGTGCTTTCTTCAAGTCCCGATTAAAGTATCATCTTTTAACAGAAAGCCTTTCCCAACCCCTCAGTTCTAGTGCCTTCCCTCTGTTAATTCTTTCTTATTTATTCTATTGTCTCCACCATTAGTTGGTGGACTTCTCGAGAGCACTCTTTTTGTCTTCTCTATCTTCAGTGCTTGGCCTAATACTTGATACATGGTAGGTGCTTGATAAATGTTTATTGACTGATTATAAACCCTAAAGAAATTTTTGTCTGTATTCATCAGTGTATAGGAGGTTCACTGGGAGTTTATTTTTTCCAGTAGTAGAGATGTATGATCCTCCACTAATGTCTTATGTTGATGTCTCATCATGATGTCAAGGTATCCTTGAGTTCCTGAAAGCTATGCTAGTAGAAGATAAGCTCTGGCAAGCTCTACCAAAGTAGAAAGTTTTCTGAAATAGGTTCAGTGATGGATTATATAGATAGAAAAGTGAACAAAGTATTGGACTTGGTGTTAGGAAGAACTGAGTTTGATCTTTTGTTACAAGTTATGTCATGGTAGGCAAGTCATTCATTTCTCTGCCTCAGTGTTTTTATCTATAAAATGGAGATATTAGCATCTACTTTTCAGGGTTTTTGTGAAGATAAAATCAAATGAGACAATATGTCTAAAGAATTTTACAAAACTTAGTGTTATTTAAATGTTTGGGTTTTGTTGCGGTTTGTTTGTCTAATAAATGAAATCAACAAGTTTATCATTGAATTAGCTATAGGGTGATGGAATTTTTAGTCATGTCTACAGAAAGAGCACCTACTAAGCTGTAGTAGATTTGTGATTTGTATCAGTGATAGTAATATGTACACAAATAAAATCTCATAAAATCCCAGACTTTTTAACCCTCTTTGAAGCCAATCCAATAACATTTGTTAAGTATTTATTTTATGCTATGAGTGAAGGTACAAAGAGTGAGGGAAGAGAATAAGAATTTATTAATTTGTTAATAAGAATTAATAATAATTACTATGTGCCAGGAACTATGCTATGTGTTTTACAATTATGTCATTTGACCCTTATAATAACCCTGCAAGTTAGGTGCTATTATCTTCATTTTCCAGTTGAGAAATTGGGGCAAACAGGTTAAGTTACTTGCCCATGGTCACAGCTAGTAAGTGTCTGAGGCTAGATTCAAACTCAGATCTTCTTGACTCAGGTCCCTATATTCTACCCACTGCACCACTTAACTGCCTCAAAAAAAAAAAAAAAAAAAGCTACAAAGACCAAAAAATCAGTCCCTGCCCGCCCAATTTTATAATCTATAAGAGGGAGGGATATAACATGTAAATAAGTTAGTATGCACACCATTATTTGAGAAGGTAGGAAAAAACATTAACAATGGAGGGACTCAAGGAAAACTTTGTATAGGAAAAGATATATGAGGATTCTGAGAGGTAGAGATGAAGAATAAGGATCTCCAGGCATTAGACCTATGCAAAGGCACAATGATCAAAGATGAAGTCATAAAGAAGGAACTGCAAGTTTGGCCAGAAATTAGAGTATGTTCAGAAAAGTAATGTATAATAAATCTAGAAAGGTGATTGAGAGTCAAAGAGTTTTAAAAGCTAAATTAAAAAGGTTTTTTTTTATTTTTTTTTTTTTTTTTTTTTGCTTTTTTTTTGCTGAGGCAATTGGGGTTAAGTGACTTGCTCAGGGTCACACAGCTAGGGAATGTTAAGTGTCTGAGACCAGATTTGAACTCAGGTCCTCCTGACTTCAGGGCTGGTGCTCTATCCACTGCACCACCTAGCTGCCCCCGGTTGTATTTTATTCTAAAGGCAATAGGGAACCACTACTGTTTCTTAAGTAGAGGAGTGAAATGTTCAGACATGCTTTAGAAATATTATTTTTGAAATTTTCTGTAAGAGAGATTGGAGAGGAGAAAGATTAGAAGTCAATAGTCCTATGTTGCAGTAGTCTTGAAGCCCAGGGATCAATGATACCAAGCCATCCATTCTCTTACTCAATCTTCCTTATGACAAAATTAGAGATTGCATTTATTAGAAGTCAATTAAGGCATAAGGATGCAAATGGTGACCAAGGAGTATGTATTTCACTAATTGATATATGTGGGGATTGAACTTGATTGCCAAACCTCATTAACACTATGGTCTAATCCACTAAATTAGCTGAGCCAGACTATATTACTACAAGCCACTTCACTTTACATGTGTCTGGATCATAGGGATGTGGTCAAGCAACAGGAAATAGTATAACATACAGCAGCAATATGATAAATAACAAAATTTAATGACTGCCAAGAGCATGACTAAATCAGAGCTAGTGGTACCATAGGAATCAAAGTTGAAAAAAGAGTAGTTGTTTGTTAGTGTAATTTTGAATTCAGGCTTCCCCTTCAATTTAGCTCTTTTTCCAAAACACTGAAGAGCTGATTTACTTAGAACTAATCATCATTGGATTCTTCAACTTTGTTTTCACCTCAAATTAAATGCTAATGTTATAAGTGAGTTAGCCCTACATATTTGGTGTGTCAAGCTCTTCTCTGATGTATCATTTTATTTTTTTGATAAGTATCTTTTAAACCTCTCAAGACTTTCATCTTACCATCTCAGAAGCGTGAATGGACGAAAACTTCCATCAAATCTGATCTCAAATGACTTTACTTCAAAGGTTGATCATTATAACTCGTTATTTATGAGTCTCCCAGATCAGCCTATTAGTAGGATGGATACACACAAACCAAGCAGAATGCTGCACTTCTCTTTTAATACTAAGTTGTCTCAGCACATTGCTTCCACATTAAAATAGCTTAGCTTCCAGTAAAATTGTGTATTGATTTTGAAATTATTTAACTTGCTTATGCAGTATACAGTTTTAGTAGTGTGCCACAAAATCTTCCAACCATTTCTTCAATCATCTGTCCCTAGTCACTCAGTGGTCTGAATTGGTTGACTATCTGGGATACTCTAAATGCAGCCTTAGAGTAATGGGAATCCAAGCTTCTGTAATTATACTACACAGTTGTGGAATTGTCTTCCAAGCAAATTTTAGAAAGCTGAATTTTACCCAGCCTTTAAATAAAAACACAAACATTTCTCCTGTTAATTCCTTTTCTAGATTGTAAAGTTTCCTGCTGGAACTCATATGAAGGACATGACATAATTTTATTTTGTTTTCATTAAATGTTTCATTTGAGTTGGTAACTCAACATACTTCACAGCCTGGCACATTTTTTTTCTCTTGGCAACCATTTTTCTAGTGTAGAGTTGCCTGTTTGAGCACTAAAGGAAAATAGTTGGATTTTGTTCATGTCTAGGAAAAAAATAACCTTCTGGGCTCAACTGATGTGAAGTCAGCCATTTCATGAGAGAAGGTATGCATTGAAAGGGAAGGATTAATTGGGGGAAAGGTGATGATGTGCTCTTATTTTACCATTGAACCTAGAAGAGCATCAGTGAACAGAAGATTATGGAAAAGAAGATTTACAGAAGGAGTATTACTATTAGGAAAGCTCAGTGGAAATGAATTTAAGATAAGCCGTGCAATGAGTTATAGCACATGTTCCACTCTCTAATTTTTCCTACTTTGGTGCCTCCCCATGGGTCCTTGAAGGTTATGTCAGTAGAGCATATGTTCTGGCAGGTTTCTCCATAATGCAAAGAATTCAAGTATAGTTCTAGTAGCAGATTGTGTCTGTTCCTAAGACCAGTCTATTTAGATATGGAGAAAACCATCACCAGTAGATTGGGTTCTTGGTGAAAAATATATGAAATGGCCTCCTGGCTCTCACTAATTGGCCAACAAGAGTCCCAGATCAAGTTCACTTGGGATTGCCTCAGAGTGAATGCAAATAGCAGTTTTGTTGCTCTTTTGAGTCAGAAAAGCTGAGGGTTTTCCCCTCCTGAACTATTTTCCTTTTTTTTTTTTCTTGACTATGTAAAAAAGGGCATTCCTTGCCCCATTTCTTTCTTACTTAGACTTAATCACTGAATGGGCAGTGACCTTTGTCAAAGTGAGACCTATTAAAGACCTTAAAGAGGTTAAGGTCTCCTACTGTATCTTGCACCATTTCCAATCATCCTGATCTATATCTGACTGTTGGACTCGATGGTTCTGGAGAACAAAGTGAGGTTGCTGACTCTGCATAACCCTCCCCCCCCCCAAACCCAATTCACTTGCATGTCATGGCATCAATTTCCTGATGTTATAGCTGTCTTTGAGAAAGAAAGATGAACAATAAGCATCCTTGATAATAATTTGCAAAAAGATCCTATGAAAACAGTTACAGTTTATATACCAGCAACTGTTACAAAGTATGTAAAGATGGAGCAATTCTGCAAAGAATTTAATAAGATCCTCTAAATTTACTCAATACTGACAAACCACATGCATGTCATGTATACTTCGAGAGTCAGGAAGTACTTGATATAAGGCCAAAACAACATCACTAAAAATGAAATTGATTATATTTTATCCTTTTTTTTCCTGAAGCAGTTGGGGTTAAGTGATTTGCCCAGGGTCACACAGCTAGGAAATGTTAAGTATCTGAGGTCAGGTTGAACTCCAGTCCTCCTGATTTCAGGACAGTAGTTCTATTCACTGTGCCATCTAGTTGCCCTTGAATTGATTATATTTTAACCTAAAGAAAACGACTTTTTACCATTGTGAGAGTCATTTCTAAATCAGCTGTCTCTGAACAATTAATAATTAGAAGAATACAAATTAAAAACAAGCACACAAACACCAAATTGTTTGACTATTAGTGTTTAGGAAATAGATAAGAAAAGCAATATTGACAAAGACTATCATGATTTCCTAAGGAAGTTTGGTAGATTTCAATCAAATGCCACAAAGAAAAAATTAAAGGAACACAGAGCATGCCTTAGCCAGCAAATATACTCTTCTCTTCAGATAGTAGCATTCAAGACCAATAATTGATTTAGAAAGTGAACATATCTTTGTAAATATAGTGGAAAAGAGTTGTGAAAGATTACTACCAGTATTACCTCATAAAGATAATAAAAAGCTATTAACTCATCCTTACACAAAAAGGAGCAGAAACCATCTCTACTGATACCTATTTTTAGTGCTTCCCCTTAGGAGATAGACAATACAATCTTTTTTGATTCAGAATGCATTTGACAATCATATAGGGCTTTTGGAGGGGGTGTATAGGATAATTATAAATATTTTACCATTTACAAAAGAAATTATGGTTGTAAGAGTTTTAAGATCATTTGTATTCTGGATAAATGGTACTTTATTGTTTGATAAATTACTTTTAATAGTGTTTTTTATTACTCATTGTGTATTTTAAGTCTCTCTTTGAAAAGCTTAGAACCTTAAAATCTGGAAGAAGTAGGGGAAAATGTATATATTCACACACACATAATACTTTTTTTGGGGAAAAATTGTTTTAATGCTATGGTGCGTTTTTCTCTATATTGTAATCACTTACCCTCCTCACTTTCCCCTTATAACAAAGAAATATAATGAAGCAAAACAAAACAGCATACTTAACATTAATAGCCTTTTATGTGTCTGTTGTCCACCATTTTTCTCCTCAGAAAAGGAAAGTATGATTCTTCATTAGTCTCCTGGAGTCAAGATAGGTGATTGTTGTTACTATAAATTGTTCAATCATTTCAGTTGTGTCCTCTTTATGAATCCATTTGGGGTTTTCTTGGCAAAGATATTGGAGTAGTTTGTCATTTCCTTGTCTAGTTCATTCATTTTACAGATGAGGAACTGAAGTAAATAGGATTAAATGATTTGCCCAGGATCACACATTTAGCAAGTGCCAGAGGTCAGATTTGAACTCTGGAAGATGAGTTTTCCTAACTCCAGGCCCACCACTATCCACTATAGAGCCACCTAACTTCCCCTAGAGAAGTGATTGCATTTAGCTAAATTCAAATGTCTTCTAGACTTGTTTTCATTTCCATTACTTTAGTCATCGTGTCTGTAAGTTGTCTCAATTTTACATCATTTTTACCCCAGTTTTTGGGATAAGAGTTCACTATTTGACAAAAACTGCTGGGGAAATTGGAAACTAGTATGGAAGAAATTAGGGGTTGACCCACACCTAACACCACATATCAAGATAAGATCTAAATGGGTTCATGATTTAGATATAAAGAGTGATATTATAAGCAAATTAGAGGAATATAGGATAGTTTACCTCTCAGACCTGTGGAGAAGGAAGAAATTTGTGTCCAAAGAACTGGAACTCTTAATTGAACACCAGGTAGATAATTTTGATTATATTAAATTAAAAAGTTTTTGTACAAACAAAATTAATGCAGACAAGATTAGGAGGGAAGCAATAAATTGGGAAATCATGTTTACATTTAAGGGTTCTGATAAAGGCCTCATTTCTAAAATATATAGAGAATTGACTCAAGAATTCAAGCCACTCTCCAACTGATAAATGGTCAAAGTATATGAACAGACAATTTTCAGATGATGAAATTAAAACCATCTCTAGTCATATGAAAAGGTGCTCCAAATCACTATTGATCAGGGAAATGCAAATTAAGACAACTGAGATACCTCTACACACCTATCAGATTGGCTAAGATGACAGGAAAAGATAATGAGGAATGTTGGAGGGGATGTGGGAAAACTGGGACACTGATGCATTGCTGGTGGAACTGTGAGCAGATCCAACCGTTCTGGAGAGCAATTTGGAACTATGCTCAAAAAGTTATTGGACTGTGCATACCCTTTGACTCCTCAGTGTTTCTATTGGGCCTATATCCCAAAGAAATCTTAAAGGAAGGAAAAGGACCCACATGTGCAAAAATGTATGTAGCAGCCCTTTTTGTAGTGGCTAGAAACTAGAAACTGAATGGATGCCCATCAATTGGAGAATGGCTGAATAAACTATGATATGTGAATGTCATGGAATATTATTGTTCTATAAGAAATGACCAGCAGGATGATTTCAGGGATGCCTGGAGAGACTTGCATGAACTGATGCTAAGTGAAATGAGCAGAACCAGATCATCATTATACATGACAACAACAAGATTATATGATGATCAATTCTGATGGACATGGTTCTCTTCAACAATGAGATATTTCAAATCAGTTCCAATTGTTCAGTAATAAAGAAAGCCATATACACCCAGGGAGAGGCCTATGGGATCTGAGTGTGGACCACAGCATAGTATTTTCACATTCTCTATTGATGTTTGCTTGCATTTTGTTTTCCTTCTCAGGTTTTTGTTTTGTTTTGTTTTTTTCTTGTAGATCCGATTTTTCTTGTACAAGATAACTCTATAAATATGTATACATACAAAAAAATTTATATCACTTTTTATACCATTTCAAATAAGTCTTCTCAAATATCATTCCACAATTTGTTATCCCCTAATCAATGTATATTCATTTTGCTTCTATTTTTTCCTTCCCTAGAAAAAAGTTAGTGGGAATATAGTATATATATATATGGGACTTTTCCCTCTGTCATAAAATTACTTGGGTCATAAGCCCATTAGTGATGTTAATGAGTCAAGGAGCTTATACAATTTAATGATTCTTCTGGCATACTTCCAAATTGTTTGACCAATTCAAAGCTCCAAGCAAACCTGGCCTCTCACAGGCCTTCCAACAATGACTGTTTCTGAATTTTATCATCTTTGCCAATTTGATGGCTGTTATATGAAATCTTACTGTTGTTTCAATGGGAATTTTTTATTAAAAGTAACTTGGAACATTTGTGGCTCATTTATGTTTTTTCTTTAAAAACAACTCATGTTTTACAAATAGAATTTTAATTGATGTTTTATATTGACTTTCATTTATCCTGGATATCAAGTCTTCATTAAAGATATTTAAGCAAATTTTCCGCAAAAGATGGCTTCTCTTCTTGTGCAACTAAATGATGCAATGGATGAAATGCCAAGCCTGCAGTCAGGAAGACTCATCTTCTTTAGTTTAAATCTAGTTTCAGACACTTATTAGCTATGTGACTCTAGGCAAGTCTTTTTTTGCCATTATACATCCTTAACCCTTTTTGCCTCAGTTTTCTCCTCCATAAAGCTGGGGAAGGAAATGACCAGTATCTTGCCAAGAAAACCCCAAATGGGGTAATGATTTGGAGATGACCAAACAATAGCAACTAGACCCTACTTTCTCTAACTATACTGATTATACTTGTGAAAAAAAGCTTTTAAATTTTGCATAATTGAAAATTTCTATTTTGCATTTTGTAATTTCTTCCATACCCTATTTCTATATGAAATTTCCTCTAAAACATGAATGTGAAAGATATCTTTCAGTCTTCCTCTAGTTTTTTAAAATAAATTAGTTATTTTCCACATGTCCCTTTGTGAATTTGAAAACTTCTACCCAAAGTTATGTAGTGTCTTAAAAGTAAAAAATTCCATTGCATAAAGTCAATTTCACTGAAATGTCAGAATTAAGTTTATATTTGTCATTTTGGTGATGAATATTTCTTCTGTGAAAATCACAACCCATTCATATATTGTATGGAATTCTTTTCTATCCTCTCTAAAGTCCTCAGAAAATGACTTATCCAATAGAGGAAGCCACTTTTGAAGTCTTTTAATATTTTGTAGATATTACTTCAAAACTTGGGTTGTTTTTCTATTCCATCACTGTTTTTACATAAGCATCAGAAAGTTTATTTGTGCAAAATTGACTGATTATTTTTTATTATTACATTTTAAAATTTGAAACTTTCTTGCTACCCTATACCAGAAAAAGTCAACATTTCACACACACACACACACACACACACACACACACACACACACACACCACCATACTATGCATATTTCTATTTCAAATTTTTTTCTAGAGGTGGACAGCATCTTCCTCTACAGGTCTTTTGTAGTTGGTTTTAATATTGATAATGATCACAATAGGTTATTCACAGTTATTTTTTTTATTAAAGCTTTTTATTTGTATAACATATGTATGGGTAGTTCCCCAGCATTGACCTTTACAAAGCTTTCCATTACATATTTTACCCCAAGCCCTCTCCCCTCCCCTAGATGACAGGAAGTCCACTACATGTTAATAATGTTGAAATACTTGACAAGTTGTGCAAGAAAAATCCTATCTACAAGAAAAAGAAGAAAATCAGAGAAAGGAAACACAATGCAAGCAAACCTCAATAGAGAGCATGAAAATGTTATGTTGTGGTCCACATTTCACATACCTCTCTCTGGATGTATATGGTTTACTTCACTGAACAATTGGAACTGGTTTAAGACAATTCTTTGTTGCAGAGAGCCATGTCCATCAGAATTAATCGTCACGTAATATTGTTGTTGCTGTGTATAATGATCTCCTGGTTCTGCTCATTTCACTTAGCATCAGTTCATGCAAGTCTCTCCAGGCTTCTCTGAAATCGTCCTGCTGGTCGTTTCTTACAGAGCAATAATATTCCATAACATTCATATACCATAATTTATGCAGCCACTCTCCAATTGATGGGCATCCATTCAGTTTCCAGTTTCTAGCCACTACAAAAAGGGCTGCCACAAATATTCTTGCACATGTGGGTCCCTTTCCCTCCTTTAAGATCTCTTTGGGATATAGGCCCAATAGAAACACTGCTGGGTCAAAGGGTATGCACAGTTTGATAACTTTTTGAGCATAGCTCAAAATTGCTCTCCAGAACGGTTGGATCCGTTCACAGTTCCACCAACAATGTATTAGTGTCCCAGCTTTCCCACATCCCCTCCAACATTCACCGTTATCTTTTCCTGTCATTTTAGTCAATCTGACAGGTGTGTATTCACAGTTTTTCTTTAATCAATATTATTATTACGTATACAATGTTCTCTTTGTTCTGTTGATTTCACTCTTCATTATTTCAAGCAACTCTTCATATTTTTCTAAAATCAACTGCTCATTCACAAAATAATTTGCAATCTCATTGAGAATATATGTGTGGGGAGGGATTCTGGGAAGATGGCAGAATAGGTTAGTAAATTTCAGGCTCTCCCAATTTTCCCTACAAATAGAACAAATTTGTGCCTCAGGACGCACATAGATTGGTAAAAAAACAAAAAACAACTTGGGGCAGAATAGGAGTTTTCCTGTTACAACTCCATAAGATGTGAAGAAAGACTTCAGGTCAAGATTAATCTGCCTGAAGTGCAAACATCTCCAGGCTAGCTCTGCAGAAACATCAAGTGGGGATCCCTTGGGTTAGCTGAGTGTGGCTGAAGCCTTACCAAGAACCAGACATTTTCACCTCCCCTAACTGTTTGTCCACTAGGGATTAGAATCCAAGAAGACAGAGTGAACCTCAACTGAGTGGGAACACCAGGCCCAGCTGTGCTGCTGAAACATAGCCCTGGGAAAAAAGGAACCAGCACCTGAATAGTACAGAAGAATCGGGGCAGAGGCACTGCTGGCTGTGGGCACATGCAGGAGGGTGGAGCTCATGAGTTTGGAGTTTCTGGTCAGAGTGAAGAGCTGAAGGGAAGCTTGAGGCATCATCCCTCCCTCATCCCATGATTAGAAGTGCTTACACTAATACCTAATATTAAAAAAAAATGAATGGGCAAAGAAGAAAGAACCCCCACCTTTTAAACATATTATGGGAATAGGGAAGATGGGGTTTCATCTTCAGAGGAAGACACTTTACTAAAAAAAAAAGTTTCTACCTCAAAGAGTAATATGAAATGGCTCCCTGCCCAGTTCTTAATTCACAGAACACAAAAAAGAATTCAAAAATCAAATGAGAGACAATGAAAAAAAAAACTAAAGAAAAAAAATTAAAACCATCCAAAAAAAAAACAAGATTATGAAAATAAAAGTTAACCAATTAGAAAAGGAGATACAGAGTCTCAAAAATAAAAATAACTCTTTGAAAATTAGAATTGGGCAAGAGGAAGTCAATAAAACTATGAGAGACCAAGAAATAACAAAACAGATTATAAAGAATGAAAAAATGGAACAGAATATGAAACATCTCATTAAAAAAAAAAAACAGATCTGGAGAACAGATCAAGAAGAGAAAATATAAGAATAATTAATTGGACTGCCAGAAAGTTCTGGCCAAAAAGAGACCCTTGACACAATAATGCAAGAAATAATCCTAGAAAATTGTTCTTGGAGTGACAGGATATGAAGGGAAAGTAGAAATAGAAAAAAATCCACTGATCATCACCTCAAAGAAAGGTGATGTTTTCCATGAAGAATTAATAGAAAACACATAGGAATATTATTGCCAAATTTTGAAATCCCCAGATCAAAGAGAAAAATTTGCAAGAAACAAACAAACAAACAAAAAAAAAACACAATTCAAATACACTAGGACTACAATTAGAATTGTACAAGACTTAGCAGCAGCTACAATAAAAGACTGCAAGTCTTGGAATCATATCTACCAACAATCAAAAGAACTAGGCCTGTGGCCAAAAATATCATATCTAGCAAAATTATGTATAATTTTCAATGAGAAAATACAGCCACTCAAAGAGCTTGCAGATTTTCAGGGCTTTCTATCAACCAAACCCAAACTCAACAGAAAATTTAATATATAAGGGCCAAGATCAAAAAGCAATTTTAAGGAACTCAACACAAACTGTTTAAACATGGACAAATTATTTTTTTAACATGGGAAATATATATCTTATATTTAAGATTTACATCAACAATAGGGTACAATAAGAAAAATTGGCAGAGTAAAGCTAAAAATGGTAATTGTTATATAAATGAGATGTAGAGGAAGAATAAATACAGAGGTTTTAGAGGAGAGAGGAGGGCTCATAGTTCTGAAAACCTACCCTCATCCAGGTTGGGTTCAATAGCTAACACTACATATATACTATGAAAGGTATAGCAACTTCTAAAATGTATAAAGAAACAAGGGGGGAGGGATAGGTGGATGGGGAAGCAAAGAGTGAGAGAAGAAGACAAGGGAGGGATCCCTGGGTGGAAGATTAAGTAATAGTAAGCCAAGTTATGAAGCAGAATTTAATGAGTCAGCAGGGATAGAAAAGACATGTGTGTATCTAGGGTATGTATGTGTATGAGTGTGTGTATGTATGTATCTCTCTCTCTCTCTCTCTCTCTCTCTCTCTATATATATATATATATATATATATATATACACATAAATATATATTTTCCTAATTGTAGCTTGCTTGGGAATGGGGGAACAAAAAGGAGATATGTGTATGTCTATGTGTGTATATATACATCCATCCATCTATCTATCTATCTATAAACATACCTTTTTTTAACTATAGCCTGCTTGGGAGTGGTCAGGGGGATGAAAGGGAGAAAAAATATAAAGTAAATAAGGTGTGCAGCAGAGAACAAAAGAACAATTTACAAGGAAGTAAATAAAAGATGGATACTCATAAATATAATTTGTTCTACTAATATATATACTTTCTTAAATTAGTATTTGTCATATTTTGAATCCTCCCTGATATTCTGCAGGGTACATGATTATGTTCTCTTTTGTTTTGTATTGCTTTTCTGTTTTTCTTTTTGCTTATTCTGTTTCTTCAAATAAAATAAATTTGAAGGGAAAAAAAGGGATGTATGTGTATAAAAAACAATTTTACAATAGTTATGTCAGATAAGTGTGAAAGTGAAGAATTTATGTAGTTAGTTAAGCACTGCAGGATTTCAAGAGATACAGAGCTCAGTGTTAGGGGAGAGAGGTTGGAATGACCTGATAATATTTTATGTCTTGGGCTTGAAGCATAAAAAGAACTGAAATAGGGAATTATGGGTATTTCATTTTCATAATCCAGAATTTTGAAATTCCTTGATTTAACTATAATCTGTCATTCCATCTTCCCCATGCCCTTATTTTAGCTGTGTGGGGTGTTCCCTTCTGAATGTCTTCAGCAGGTAAAGGTCCAGAGCCCATGCCCTTATTTTTCCTATTTTTTATCTTCATCATGACTACCAGTTCCTTCACCCCTTTTAGGGCTTTTTGCTCTAGCTTCATTTTCTTCCCTTCTCAATATTGACCCTCTAACCAACTCAACATTACACCATTTTTTAAAAATCCCTTGCCCACTTTTATTTACTCATATCTTGATAAACTCTAATCCTAGATTTCCCCCAGAATCATTCCTGTTTGCTCTTCACATGCTTAAATTCAGTCAAATCAGCCAATTTCTCATACATGTCTCTGGTCTCAATGCTTTGGCATAGGTTGTCCCTCTTCCTTGGAATGTATTCTCTCTTGTCTCTGCATTCTATTATTCCTAATTTCCTTCAGCTGTTAGTGCCAACCCCTACCCCACCTCTCAAAAATATTACCATTCATTTACTAATATTATAATGTATTTATATGTGTTCCACGTGGCATTTTCCCCTATAGAATCTGGACTCGAGTAATGACTTTTTGGGGGAAGGTTGTTTTTGCCTGTATCATCAGCATCTATCCAGTGCTCTGGCATATGGTTAAGAACTAAATACTTGATTGATTAGAGGTGGCAATCTTAACAAAAGCAGAGTGAATATAGAATTTATTGTGTATAGGGGACAATGATGCTATTTGTTGGATGACAGTGAAGATTTGGTATTAAGGAACTCCAGTTTTTGGGGAAAGACTTGAAGTAGAGTTGTCATACATTCCTTGGGAAACCATTATTATTTTTTTTTAATTAGGAAGTAATATAATGAAAATAGCACTTTCTTTTCACACTACTTCCCTTTACCTACTCTGTGATCACAGCAAGTCATCTTCATTCCTCCAGATAACTCTAAGACCAAAAGTTGTAAATGATCTGTATAGAGATAGTTGCAGGATTTTCCTTTATCAACAAAATTACATGGCCAATGCCTAATTGTGTTTACATATTGATGTTCTAGTCAAATTGAATTGCTATTCATCCCTGCTTATCTGCTTTCCTCCTCCTTCTGTCTTTTTTTTTTTTGATGAGGCAATTGGGGTTAAGTGACTTGCCCAGAGTCACACTGGTATAGGGTAGCAAGACCCACTTTGAATTTCCCACATTTAGCAGTGTCTTACACATACATGGCACATAGTAAATGCTTAACTGAATTAAAGGAGTCTGTGGAAAGCATGGACCAATGGGGCAAAATTAATAACACAAAGACCAACTAAAGATTTGTTGTATCCTATATGTGGTTTTGAAGGCCCAAGTTGATGGCAACGAGGAAGGGGCAAATTTGAAATATTTTGCAATAACTGATGGAATTTGGAATCCGTAGATTTCTGGTGCTCAAAAATTATATTGCCCAACTAAAATTGCAAGTATTAATTCAGAAGTATGATTTTGTTACAAATTTTTCCTATTTCTAATTCCCAGTGTTTTTCCTTGATTCTACTTTATTAGTCACTTGATAATAAATTAGGACTTTTTCAATATAATCCTTCTCTTAACCAAAATCAGAATGGCAACTTCAGAAAATAAGAAACATTCACTTTTTGGGATATTCTATATGATATATTCACAGCTAACACTTAAATTCTAACTAAATCTAGTAACTCTAGACATTATATCTCATTTAACAATATAAATGTAATAACATAACCAAATGCTACCATTGATTACATTAACAGATGAAGATCTTTTGCATACCAATTGAAGGGATGTTGTTCAAATCTTATTTTTTTCACTGGCTGAATGCTGTGACAAGAGATCACAAAAGTTTCATGAAACCCATTAGGTTATCTGCTGTCAAAGGTTTTCATTTTAATATTTTTTTGAATGGGATTTTATTGGCTATTTAAT
Organism: Myrmecobius fasciatus; assembly: GCA_023553655.1. Lineage (NCBI taxonomy): Eukaryota > Metazoa > Chordata > Mammalia > Dasyuromorphia > Myrmecobiidae > Myrmecobius > Myrmecobius fasciatus. The sequence goes on from JAJPUD010000141.1 coordinate 933,077, forward strand.
AGAATGACAATACTTAATACATTTACTAAAAGTTTATTAAATATTCTGAGTTTATTATAAACAAGTAACATTAAAATGACTATCATTTTAGCTTTAATTTACAAGTCCCATATACAAAGAAAGTTTGGAAACTGGGTAACTATTTATTGCATTTTTTATAGATATGTAAAACTTTGGTCATATACTTGAATTATTCTGCTAATTTTCAAGAGGGTGAAATAAAAATGTCTTATTCCAGAGAAGTGAAATATTTTAGTGATTAAAGTTACAGAGCAACCTGTAATCTAGAGTTTTCCTCCCCCAAGTCATTTCTACCACTTGTGCTCTAATAGCTATTTGCCCAACTATGACATTGTAAAAACGAGGGGAAATTGAGATAACCCTGGCATGTACTCTTATTTTGGCATCATTTCATATATTTCAAACCCAGTGGTATATCTAGAGGCAGACAATGTTTTCACCACTATGATGTTTTTGTTACAGCAGCCAATCTGGAATTCTGCCGTGCTGGGTTCTCATTGGACTCAATTGCTTCTCTGGAATGTCTTACTTGGTCCCTGCCAGCACCACCCTTCCCCTTTCTTCTCCCCTTCCTTCAATGAGGTCATGCCACCTTTTCTTTAACTCTTTATGGTCTACATTTCTTAATGTCTGGTTTAGTTCACTAAAAAAAAAGGAGTTCTTGATTTTCAGGCTCCTTAAAGTAGTATTTTAAATCTAGAACTATTTGGGATTTCAATTACCGTAATTTAAGAAACTGGATTTGCCAAGAGAAGAGCAGTTTATAACAAGATATGAAAATAGAAAGAAAAAATTTATTACCATTAGTGCAAATGAAATGGTGACTGCTTATATAAAATGGGTAGATTATTAAAGTAAAGTGAAAATGAATTATTAGTCCCATATTTACACAGTTTACATAGGCCGATGTCCGTGCTTAAATTTAAACAATTTGATAACCACAAAATAAACAAGATAAAGACAATTCAAGTTCCAGCAGATCCAAGTACCATCATTTCATACACATCAGTGTTGCTCTCTTTCTGCAACTGCATATAATCAACCACAGGTTCAAATAATACAACAGAATAGCTTTTAAAAATACAAATCACAAAAATGTACATAACTAGTAGGTATCAATACAGGTAAATTTTAGATTTCCTAATAGTTTATGTCTAGAGATTGACTTCAATAAAAATGAAACTGACATTTTTAAAAAGTTTAAGAAATTAAGATAATTAAACTTGGAGTATAAAAGAATTTAAAGTTTTATATATGTAATATTTACATTATGAGAAATCCTTCTTTCCATAGAGGGCTGGGTGTTTGCCTCTGGAATTTTGTTGTCTTGTCATAGTACCTAGTAAAAGTATTTTGATTTCATCTTTCTGACTTCAAATGCTATTAAATGTTAGAACTTTTTTCCAAAGTAGATGATTGAATCTCTTCCTCTGGAAACTTTCAGAACAGAGCCAACAGTTATTGGGAGTCATTCTTGTAGAATAATAATGATGGTGGCAACATTTATGCAGAATTTTAAGGTTTATAAGTTAATTTATAAGATTTATAGGTGCTATTATTCCCATTTTAAAGGTGGGAAAAGTGAGGCAGAGCATGAAGTCATTCACCCAGAGTCACACAGTAATTAAGTATCTGAGGCTGGCTTTGAACTAAGATCTTCCTGACTCTAGGTCCAGTACTCTATCCACTGTATCATCTGGGCTGTTCATAAGCTATACATAAATATATACAATAGTGTCTCAGCTGTGTAAATGTATGTGTACAAAATCAGTGAAGCACAATGATGTGTTTCCTAGGAAAAGTGAGGAAGCAGATTTTTTTTTTTTAATTGTGCTAGGTTTTACAATAGATTTACCTAGTTTCAATGACCTGCAGCCCTATATGACTAGCAAATGCATCTATAATGGCAATTCAAATGTTTTATAAGGGTACAACTAGTTTAAAAGAGCCAGTACTTTTTTCATATCTCAATATGTAAAAAAGATCAATTATTATTATTTTTTTAGCAGATGCATCCATTCAGATTCAATTTTCACTTAACATAATCTTTATTCCAGAAAACTGTGTTATCTGATACCCTGTTAAGGCAAGATACCACAGGAAATGGGATTTCCACCAGTCCTAGAATTTGTGTATCTTGTGGGACACTACATCTCTCACCCAACCATGTCTTTTCAGAGGCTGTATTTCCCACTTGACATTTTCCTTCCTTACCTTGTAGAATCATGATTCAGTTCAATTGCCACCTCCTTTTGTTGTTGTTTAGTTATTTTAGTTATGTCTTACTAATCCTATTTGAGGTTTTCTTGGCAAAGATACTGGAGTGGTTTGCCATTTCCTTCTCTAGCTCATCTGACAGATGAGGAAACTGAGATAAACAGGGCTAAGCTAAGTGACTTGCCAAGTATCACACATCTGAACTCAGGTCTTCCTGACTCCAAGTCCAGTGATTCTCCATGGTATGAGTAATGTCCATCTATACTTTACATGCATTCTATATTTATTTAACTGTCATGCTGCTTTTCCCTGACAGAACATAAGCTCCTTGAGGATCTATATCAACTTTGTATTGCCAGGACCTAGATTTACCTTCAATTAGCAGTTTTTCCATAAAATAACTCCCAAACCCAATAAAGTAAAGCATCCACATTTTCATGGATGTTTCTAGTAATATAAGAAAAATGTAGCTTTCATATGCAAGGGCTCTTTCAACATCAACAACAAAGGATCTCCTTAAGATGGCATGATTTTTAATTAATAAATTGTTAAGGTGATCCATATTTATAAAAAGTTTAGAGACAGTTATTAAATGGTAAGAGGATATGATACAGATACTAAGCTTGGGAATTTTTTTTTTATTCCTAGGTCTCCAACCAACAGAGGATTGTTGTGAAGCTGAAGAGATATTTGTAAAGAGTTTATTTAGCACAGTGCCTATCACATAGCAGGTTCTTCAAAAATGATTTTTTTTTCACTTCACCCTTCCTAATATGAATTATAAAAGACAACTCAAAATGAAATTTTTGAGTGGGAACTTTTTTTTATTAAGAATCAACTTTTATTGGAATGGTTCAAAAATGGTTCTAGAATTCAGAAATCTTTTGTTTCTATTCTATTAGTTTATAATAATAATAAAGCTACCACTTAACAATTCTTCTAACTTCCTAGCCATGCCTATTGCCATTTAAATTTTATTTAAAGAAAAAAGCCACTTAAACCTCAAAAAAGAGATTTTTATAAGCAACGTCATATGTTTTCCTCATTTACCAATACTTAAAAAAACAAAATAGATGGCAGCTTCTCATATTAGTTTTGTGGAACCACTTAAATGTTATGGATTGGAAAGAAAGGAATAACAATCTATTAAAAACTGAGATAAGTAGAAATCTAGGGCTCTTATGGCTTTTTAAAAAAGATTGATATCAAATGTTAAAATTTTTAAATACAAAGCATTTTCTTAAAATATCTGATCAAGTCTTATTTTTTTTATTCATGAGTTTTAGTTTTGCTGAAATATTAAGTTCTTTATGAGGCAAATCCATTCATTCAAAGCATGCCTTAATATCTGTAAAGACAGAACAAAAACAAGTTGAATTCTTTTAATGGCATGTATGTAGAACAACCCACAATCAAAGAACATTAGAGCTAGACTAACAAGCTCCTCATTTTACACATTTGAAGTAACTCACTCAGATAATAATGCTGACAGGTGGTAGAATTAGGATTAGTATCCAGATCCCAAATTGTTTGAAAATGAGAAGAATTGTCATTAAAACCTGATATTATGAACTTTTCCCAGGTGAGATCTCCCAAATGCCATTTTATTGATCTAATATGCCATACTAAAAATCCAGGGATAGTTTGTGATTCTCCATCCTGATGGACAGGGTTAGTAACATCTATAATCCTTAGAACAGAAAGCAAGCCAAAAAAAATAACTTAAATTTTGCTTTGGGGGAATTATTGTTGAACTCTAAATGGGTATGGTTGAGGGGGATACAAGATGAAAAATAAATTATTTCTAGTCTCAAAAGGCTGACATTCTATCCAGAGAGACAATACATACAAATATGGGTAGATACAAGATACATGCAAAGGCATACAAGGAAACTTTAGATAGTGAGAGCACTAGTAAAGAAAAGCATGAAAAGGTTTTTGTGGAAGATAGGGCTTGACCTGAGTCTTGGGGGAAAAAACCACAGGGATTCCAAGAGGCAGAAATTAGTTCAAAAGCCTGGAGACTAGAGAGGCCAATATACTAACTGTAGAATGCATGGAGGGAAATAATATAAGAATACTGGAAAGATAGGAAAAGTGCAGATTATAAATACTTTAAATGCCAAACATACCCATTATCTCTGGGGACTTATGGATTTTATTGTGGAGGAATATGGAATAGTCACATCTGAATTTTAGAACCATCTTTTTGGTGGTTCAGCATAACATGGTACCTTGCTTTTCCAGGCGAAGCCTCCCAAATGTAATATTATTGGCCTAGAAATTATGTAAAAGGTGACAATACATTTCCTTTATGCAATTATTTCAGAAATGTTTCCTTTGAATTGTTATTGCCCTTCTAGTCTTTGGAATTGGAATCAGTGATGTAGCTGTGACTTTCACTTTTCTTTTATTGCCAACATTTTTTTTTCTTTCAAACTGTCCTTGAAGGCAACATCCTGCCTTGAATCACACTTCTCTATTGCATGATACTGTATGTCTCAAGTGTCTTTACTACCTACACCTTCCTCTTTTACCTACAGTGTACTCTTCTGTGTGATGGATTTTAAACGTTTACAGAACAATGGACAGAAACCTATTAATGACAATCCATTATCGTACATCATAATTATGTATCACCAGATATCTGGAGATCTCAACATTTTCATCTGCTTTTTCCAAAAAAGTACAAAATAATATGACTATTTTTAAAATTTTATATATTAGGATTAACCCTTATACTTTTCAATCATATCTCTCCACTGTGGATTAAACCATGTTAACTCTTACCTTCCAATTTTCATATCATTTACTCAGCTTAGTTAAATACTTTGTTGGCATATAAAGTATCTTTGTTTACTTTGGACTAGAAAGAGATAAAAAAGGGGGGCCTTTTTTTTTTTTTTTTTTTTTTTTTTTTTTTTGTGTGGGGATTTGTGTTTAGTTAAGTTCCCGGGGGCACACCTAGGGGGGGTTTAATGTTTGAGACCAGATTTGAACCCGGGTCCCCCTGACTTCAGGGCTGGTGCTCTATCCACTGCCCACCTAGCTGCCCCAAAAGGGGGGCCTTTTAAGCTAAATCAATTACATTTCTACTCCAGGAAAGGTGTGAATGAACAGGTTAGCACAGAGGTCAAGTCTGCTTTTAGATTGGCCCTTTGTGTTAGTCTGAGAGGTGATGTAATCTATTCCCAATAGAGAGTGGGGAAGGACTCAAGCTAAGTATAAGGTCTTACAGACAGACTTTTTCAGAACTATTTCCTTAGTTTGAATTATTGTGAAGACTTGAAATATCAGATATGTCTGGCCAATCAGACAAGCCAAATATAAACTATTCTTTGGTTTACTTACTATTAAGGATTATTAAGAATGCTACTCATTTTCTTAGGATGGAGAATCATAAACTGTCACTAAATTTTTAGTATGGCATATTTGTAATGCTTAGTTGTCTTTTAAAAATAAAATCTTCCTCATCAGAAATGTCATAAATCTTTTTGCCATTAGAAGTAAATTCTTGGCCCAGGATATTGCATTCAATATAAGGGTCAAAGTTGTGGTCCTTTGACATTATCATTTGAAGGCCTAGTCTAATGTAGCAAAGTTCACTGGTATGGTCATTCATGACAGTTTAACTTATTACATCTCTGCCACCGTGAATTACTACTAGGTTTCAAGATTTCCAGATATCCTGTTTTCAGAGGTTTTACCTTTTACAACAGATTCAATTCCATGAAAATTAGTCTAAATTAGTTATAAGTAGAAGCTATAAAACTTTTGAATGCAGTTTTATTACTTTCAAGTACACAGTGTATCAAACTGTTAACCAGGTGTTACCAAACAGAGGCACTGAAGGCCCTGTTTCATTAAGTAGGTATGTTTCTTTTGTAACTTATGCCTCTTACAATTTTGTTTAAGCAATTCAATCATCTAATAAACTTTTTGTTCTGAGACTACCAAAAGATTAACTTTGGCCCAGGCTGATTTATCAGGCTCAAGTTTGTAGTCTGAATGAATGAGACATTTTTTTTTCTATGTTTTTTCAAGTTTTGTTAAACTTCTTTAATTGCAACCAGGTAGTTCATAGATTCTTTTTTTCAAACATCGTTCCATTATATCTAAAACATTTATCCTTCCCCTAAAACATAAACATAAATTTTTTTTCCTGATTTAAAAAAAAATACTTTCTTACGTCTCAGATTTTTCTGTTGAAGATGAAAGATAGGTTCCCTTACTACTATTGACTTCATATTTTCCTTACTATGTCGGAAGCTGGCTCACTAATGCTTAATTTATTTTTAATATAATTCTCTTGAATAGCAATTCCAAATAGAGGTTATAGTTTTAATTTTCCTTGAGATATTAAGTTGTCTTTAAAAGTTAGAGCATTTAACTTTTTACTGCTTTTTTAAATAACACACAATAACATTTTCATGTAATGATTCTCACACATATCTATCAAGTAGGGATTTAAATATCAGTACAAAGTACTCTTTTTTTCTTGTCTTTTAAATAAATACATAAAATTGATAGGTAGCAACCTTGGAAAACACAATCAAATCCTTTTTAAAGCAAAAGGCAATTTTAAAAAGTAAACATTTCAAATACAATCTCAATATATTTTTATTCAAATATCAGTTTAATTTAATGTGTTGGCTAACACTAGACTTTAATGGAATAATCTATAATCCTAAAGACAATTTCAAATGCATGCAAAAAGGAAAATAATCACACTGATGCTTTGCTGTAACAACTGTCTTTGAAGTCTAAGCATCAGAACTATATTATATAGGAGTTTCCAGTGAAGTGGACAGGTTTTAGTGTGTAATTATTTAGTCTGAAGAAAAAATATGCTCAGTCTTCTAATTATCATAAGAGTATTCATGAGGAGAATGCTAACTAACTCTTTTTCATCTTCACCTTTGCTCAAAAGAGCAAATGAGGTAGTCAAGAGGATCACAGGCTGATTCTCTGAGATGATCTAATCCAATTTCCTTACTCTACTGATAAGAAAACAGAGGGCAGGTCACAATTGTTTCAGCTATTTACTGTTCAACTTGTAAATCATTTCAGCTAAGTCAATTTCTGCATCTACAAATTGGGGATAGTAATATTTGTGATACCTACTAAACTGAGTAGTTGGGAGGAAAATGCCTTCTAATTGGTAAACTGCTGTAGCAATATGTGGTTATTGTTATATTATAAGAGATTCAGGCTACATATCAAGCACTTTCCAATAATTACCAAGACAGAATAAGAAAACATCCTCTTTTTAAAATCCTTAACAGGATAAATACAAATACATTCTAGAATGGTCTGGGATCAAAAAGAGTTGGGGATGGGAATAGTGGTGATACAGTCGTAGAAAGAGCATTAAATTTGAAGTACAGAGATGGGTTTTTCTGGATCTGCCCACTTAACTATGAGACCTGGATTAAGTCAACAATATTTTCTATTCTCAGTTTTCTTTTCTGTAAAATGGGGCATACTACTTGGAATACCTATTTCACAGAGTTGGACAATTCTACTGAGTTAATATAAACAAAGTATTTTGAAAACCATAATGTACTAACTGTATTATAAACTCTACTTTTCAGATTATTTTAACGTTTAGTAGTTATTCTGAAACAGGAATATATTATGTAATGTTTGTTTAGTAGAAAAGTGAAATATTTTTTAATCTCCTATGTAAAATCATCTATCAAAATGGATGAAATAAATGACTCTTGTCATTTCAAGACAATTTCCAACTCTCCCATCTGACTATCCCAAGGAAGGGTTATTTTCAATTTTCAGTTTGTTTTCACATGCACTCTGTATAGTAGGTGACTTTTATCCTACTATTTCTAGTACTTACATAAAATATTCAATTAATCTCTGCTTGGAGAGAGGGATTGGAGCTTATCTATACAGTTTCACAACCAGATTGGCCAGGTAAAAATGAGTATTTTAATGACAAAAGAACAATTTTCTTTTTCTGCCACACAAGTTATATTATATTCCTCAGTTTAGAAATAAATTTAGTTACTTGGAGGTGTGAATTTATTATCAAAACAGTTAAGTATTTATAGTACTAGCTCCACTCAGTATAATACACCCAATGAATATGAATGTCTTCAAAGGTTTTTTGTTGAAACAATTTTAAATTATTTAATTATTTCTGTATCTTAAAATTATTAGTTCATCCCCAGGATTTGTAGCAAAAGATCCTTTTATTTAAAAAATGTAACTTCTGTGCTATAATACAGTTACCATATAGTTTGTTGAATGCAAGTGTTCTTGGCTAAGTTTTTCTGAGTTTATATTTTGATATATTCTTAAGCATTATATCCTTAAGTAGCAACTAAGTCATGGGCAAAGAGGAAGTTTTGCTTTCTCAGGGCCATGGTTTTTTTTTTTGTTTGTTTGTTTGTTTTTGTTTTTGTTTTTTTTCCTACAAAACAAATCCCACAGTACATTAAGAGGGGAAAAGATAATTTTTGATTTCCCCATAAAAGTGAAGGAATTACTGGTGACTCTACATTTTCAAAGATTAGAACAAGAAGACTGGAAGATCATTAACAAGCTGGAAAGGCCTAAGGATACACATTTTTATACATCTTGCAAGGACAAAAATCTAACTTCTTGTTAAGTTCAAAGAAGCTCATCATTAGAAGGCTGGATGAAGTGTGATTATTTTTCAACCATTGCTATTTTCAAAAACTATGCCATTATATAAAAAAGACATCAAAAAAATAATAATATAAAAATTTGATTATACAAATGTATTTGGTTCAAAGGTTAATAAGATTGAAGCCAGTTTACAAAGATGTGTGTCTTTCCCATGAACATATACAATCCAATGACAGAAAAAAAGTTAAGCTAACTTGCTCTGAAAAATATAGGCACATTTGGGAAACTAACATCTTCACTTTTACTCTTTATTCTGCATTTCCTTGCTAGTCAAAATTTAAATATTACTTCATACTTTTATGTTTCGTTGCTTGGTATTTTATCAGAAAATGAAAACTAAGGTAAATATGTTTCTGGCACTAATAATCTGTGCCATTTTCTAGTGAGAGGTCTAAATCTGTAATCTGTAATCCATCAGCTTAATATATCCTCTGGTGACTAGAGCTTTCTCCTCAGTGTATATATTTATATAAATGTGCATTGTTTATTTCCTATCCTTTTTGATTCCTTCTTCCACTGAAGGAAAACAATTCTTACATGTAAAAAAATGAAACTGTTTTGGAAAATTATGAAACAATATTTCACAGTTATTGTACATATAGCAAATCTGCTCCTTATCACCCTTCCCCCACTTCACATACAACATCCTTAGATCTGGCAGAAAAGCTGTTTGATATTTTGTTGATGAGGAAATAGGTACACTAACACAAAAGTTATGTTCAAAGGGTTGGAGCAATCATTAAACTTCTCTAAGCCTCAGTTTACTGATTTGTAAAATGAAGGGGTTGGCCTAAATGATCTTGAAGGCTCCACTCAGCTTGAAATTCTACAATATTATATCTGGAAAGTCAGGTTAGTCTCAGGCTTTACCATTAATTTGTTGCTTGACCTTCAGCAAGTTGCAATTTCTCCTGCACCAGTTTTCTCACTGAAAAATCAGGGGGCCGAAAAAGATCATCTCTAAGGCCCATTCCCACTCAAAAAAAAAAAAAAAAATAGCTATTCCTCTAAACTTTAACCAAAGGAAAAAGCAAGTGTCCCACAGAACCCTGCAGAACAGACAACTGTTTTTCACTTTCACTGATGAAAAAAAAAGTTAAGAAAAATCAAGCAGTATTCTAGGTGTTTGTAAAGCTTAAGGTCTCCAAGGTCTCCCCTCACCTCAAATATATGAACTTTGAAGAAAACCCTCCAAGTTTAATCTCCTTTATAATCTAAATGTAACCAAATTAAAGTCACTGATAAAAATCAAAAGATAAAAAATGTGAACCAAGTCTTGGAAACGTTTGTAATACTTTTCACTTTCCCTTAGGCTAAAAGGCCAGAGGCTATCTAAAGAAAACTTATTAAAATCACTGCCCCCTCACCCTATTTTCCTTATTCCTATTTCCTTATTCACCCATATAGAGAGAAGGCGAGGGGAGAAAAGGGGAAACCTCTCTTTCTAGAGTTCTCCCCACGGAAGCTGATCTTTCTTTGACAGCTTTAGAAGTACCAGGGGGAGGGTAGAGATAGCAAAGCTTTAAGCTCATCTAGCACCCGTAGAACACCCCGGAATAACAGGGTAATTGTTATTTATTTGGAAGGGTGGGGAAGGAAAGGGAGGACTTCACTTGGCTGGAACAACTGAGGCACGAGTGCGGGACACGGCTGAGCCCTGCCTGGGGAAGGGACGTTGGGGACGAAGTGGGCAGTGGAATTCCTTGGGGGGGGGGCAGGCAGGAAGCGGGGGGAGGGAGGATGGAGGGATGGATGGTGGGATAAACCACAAACATCCTTCCCCTACCCGAATACCCGGTCCTGCCTCGCCACTCCGGATCTTTATGAGGCTCGCCCACCCTTCTTCCCACGCGCGGCGCGGCTGCAGAGTGGAGGGGGAGGGAAGCACGAGAAGATGCTCGCCCGCCCTGCCCCGCCCCGCGGCGACCGTGCCGACGGTAGGGCCTGACCCCCAGCTCCGCGCCAAGCCTTTCTCGGAGTCTCGTCCCAGAGCCTGCGGTGGCGGCGGGACCCCCACCCCAATTATCCATCTCTACCTCTTACCCCGATATAACGCGGAATCCGCCCAACCGCGCCCCCCCATAACGCACCTGCGGCCCCGCCCCCGGGAATAACGCCGAGGCGGCAGCGGCTAGTCATGGCGGTTGGGCACCTCGAGGCACCGTCACATTTTTCTCCCCCCTACTTTGCCGCCGAACGGCCGCAGCTCTTCCCAGCCGCCCCGAAATCTAAGGGGTCCGTCCTCGGCACCACAACCCAAGAGCAGTGCCCCCCTGGCCCACTCCGCCGCTCGCCTATTGGTCTTGGCTTCCGCCGCCGGCGCCTCCATTGGCCGCCGCCGGGAGGCCCTGCATCATAATGATTGGTCAGAGTTGCTGTCGCTCCGCCGAAGGGCCCCGCAGAACCCGCCTCCGCGGCGATCAGGTTAGTGTGCGCCGCGGGTGCTGGGGGCTCGAGAACCAAGCGGAGCTGGTTGAGCCTTCAAAGTCCTAAAACGCGCTGCCGTGGGTTCGGGGTATATTGATTGAATACCGCCCAAGCGGGAGACTTCTGCAAAGAGGGAACGAGAGGTAGAAATGGAGAAACGGATTCGTTTAGAGCTGCGGAACAGGAAGCCCTCCGATGTAAGCATTTGCCAAAAATAGCTATATGTATTTCCACTTTTTTTGTGGAGGGATAGCGGTGGTGTATTTTTTATTTTTATTTTTTGGGGGCGCGGGGGTGGGGTAAATTGGGAAGCCTGTCTGCAAATGAATTGCAAGGTTGTGGGGGTTGCAATGGCCATGCATGTTCCGGCTGCTATTGCCGCTGCCGCCGCTGCCCTTGGTGTGTGACTACCTGTGTGTGTGTGTGTGTGTGTGTGTATGTGTGTGAATATGAGAGTGTGTGTGAATATGAGTGTGTGTATGTGCACACCCCATTGGGGGGCCAGAAGGCGCACGCGTTGTGGTCTGAGAGAATGAGGGAAAAAATAACACATTACGAGCCCGCTGCTCCAATGAGTCGGTGTCTGGATGAAAGATAAATGAAGGAGGAGGGGTGGGGGGAGGAAAAGGGGGCTGCCTCAGAATTAACACCCCCTCCCAAAAAAGAAAGAAAGAAAGGAAGGAAGAAAGGGAGAGAAAATCCCCCCCACCCCGTACACCCTCCCTTACCATGCACACAGCACACAATAAGTTTTGTGCTTCTTGAGTCGGGTTTAGTTCCCGATATATTTGGGCTAAGTACCCCCCACCCAGGGAAGAGAGTGTGGGGAGAGAGGATGCACTGGAGTTGGGAATGGTTCGAGTTTAAAGTGCGTCTTCATTTCTTTGCAGTGATCAGGCGAGAGACGGGGGAGCCATATTTGTAACTTTGTAGTGTTCGTGAACGCGCCCTTTCTCTCTCTCCCCCTCCCTCCCTCCCTTTCTCTGTCTCCCTTCCTCTTTCTCCTTTTTCTCCCTCACTCTATCTCACCTTCCTTCCAGATGATGAGGAGTCTTCCTTTCCTCTACTCCTCCAAAAAAATTTTTTTAAAAGGAATTTTTTTAAAAGGGAGAAGACGTTTGAAATCACCCGCGCCTCCCCCACCTTGAAAGCGATTTCAAGTTAGTAAAAGGCAGTGTGTTCCCCTTCTCATTCCAGTCTCCTGCATACCCTGGCCCCCACAAAGATGAAGGGCTTTTTGCCCCCTAAAACAAGTACTCCACCCCGGTTTGTTTTTTCCTCCGCGGTTAGCATTTAGGCAGCTGTTGGGCGCCTGGCTGAATAAACGAGAACAAGAAAGTTTGTCAGGACGCAAGCAGTCCATGGCTGGTGGCGGTGGTGGGTATTGGCTGTGTCCAGATTTATGCGAGCACCAGAAAACCTGTATCTCTAGATCGGAGCTTACCTCCCTTCGCTTTTATTGATTGGGTAGCGGCGGTAGCACTGACGGAAGAAACTTAAATGGATGGGAAATGAGAGAGCATCTTGCAAAACACACACCCAGGAAGAGGGGAAGGTGAAGTGTATGCACTAATTACCTTGATAATTCTTGTTAAATCTTCTGATTTAGTTTATATTCCCTTCCTTCGTGAAGATTGAGATTGTTTATAGGTTAAAAATAAAAAGACCGGGATTGTGATAGTCTCCCCCAATTTCCCTTTCCAAGGGGCGCAGGGCGGGAAGAGACTAGGTTACCGCTGAAACCCAAGAGAACGATGGATTTTGTAGACTGGGCGCGTAGGTAACTTTAGAGAGCGTTATAATCGGACTCCAGACACCCTCCCCCCCTCTGCCCGCCCCAGTAAAGACTAATCCTTGGGGAAGATGGAACCTTTCCACCCATTTCCTCCCTCCTCTCCTCCCTTCCTCCACTTCTCCTCCCATAATTTCTCCCCTAAACCTCGGTTTGACTTTTGAAACCAAGATTTGTTTTGTGCCCATACTGTCAAAACGCAGTTGTATACACTCTGTACGTGTTTTATGGTTTGTTAGATGAGGAGGGTGCTCATCGAAAGAGGATTACTATAACTATTTTGATAATGTTTTCATATCACATCTTTGGACTTAACTGCTATAAGGTTTAGGAGATGGGGGGGGGGATGCCGCGAGCAGTCTGCAGTGAGATTGGGCTGGCCGCCCACTTTAACGACCCCCACCCAGCCATAGATAAGACCTAGAGCTAGGTTCCCTTTTGGGGGGG
>JAJPUD010000142.1:0-25920 GCA_023553655.1 Myrmecobius fasciatus
GAGTCCTCTGTTTATCCCTCTGTCCGAGCTAGACAAACCTGATGTGAAGTTTTTCAGAGATATCTGCAAGCAGTATCCAAATATTTCCTGATTCGTTGACTTGAAGATCAGTTCAGAGGCTTATTTTATTGTTGATTTGAGAGAAGTTTGGAGGAGGATGCAGAGAGTCACCCTTTCACTCCGCCATCTTGGCTCCGCCCCTAAAGGCCTTATTTTAAAAATATGCAGATTTGTCTCAAATTTATAATACAAGCTATTCTCCAATTGATAAATGGTCAAAGAGTATGAACAGAATTTTCAGATGAAGAATGAAAGTCATTTCTAGTCATATGAAAAAATTCTCTAAATCACTATTGGTTAGAGAAATACAAAATAAAACAACTCTGAGGAACCACTTCACACCTCTCAGATTGGTGAAGATGACAGGAAAAGATAATGATAAATATTGGAGGGGATGTGGGGAAAACTGGAACACTAAATACATTGTTAGTGAAGCTGGAAAGGATCCACCACTTTAGAGAGCAATATGGAATTATGCCCAAAGGGCTATCAAATTATGCATATCCTTTGATCCAGCAGTGTCTCTACTGAGTCTGTATCCCAAAGAGATCATAAAGGAGGGAAAGGGACCCATATGTGCAAAACTGTTTGCAGTGACACTTTTTGTAGTGACAAGGAACTGGAAATTGAATGGATGCCCATCAGTTGAGGAATGGCTGAATAAGTTATGTAACAGAATATTATTGTTCTATCAGAAAATCCTTGAAGGATTGACACAAACTGATGCTGAGTGAAGTAAGTAGAACCAAGAGAACATTGTACACAGTAACAATAATTTTATGTGATAACTCTGATGGACTTGGCTCTTTTCAACAATGAAGTGACTCAAGGCAATTCCAATGGACTCAGGAGGGAAAATGCCATAAGCATCCAAAGGGAGAACTATGGAGATTGAATGTGAATCCAAGCATAGCATTTTCATCTTTTTTGGTGATGTTATTGTTTGTTTGCTTAAGTTTCTTACCTTCTCATAGTTTTTTCCCCTTTTGATCTTATTTTTCTTGTGTAGCATGACGAATATGGAAATATGTTTAGAAGACCGCATATATTTAACCTATAGTTGATTGATTTCTGTCTAGAGAAGGGGGAAAGAGGGAGGGAGAGGAAAAATTTGGAACACAAGGTTTTGCAAAGGTGAATGTTTAAAATTATCTTTATCCATATTTGGAAAAATTAAAAGCTGCTGTAAAAAAAAAAAAAAAAAAAAAAAAAAACAGCCAGTGAGTAAGATCACTGACTCTAGAGTGAGAGGTTGTTATTGAGTCATTTTTTGGTCATGTCTGACTGTTTGTGACCCCATTTGGGGTTTTTTTGGCAGAGACACTGGAGTGGTTTGCCATTTCCTTCTCTAGCTCATTTTACAGATGAGGAAACTGAGGCCCATGGAGGGGAGGTGATTTGTCCATGGGACAGACAGTAAGTAGAAGGATGAATCAGAAGGAATGTAATTACAAATCCAGTTCTCTGAATTCAGAGGCCTTGGGGATGGGGGAGTGAGGTGTGGAGACAGGTTAACTGTTTATCTAAAGAACAAAAAGAAAACATCTGGTCCCTGTATGATTTCAGGATGTCAGAGGTCCTAGTCCCTCTGGAGAGGGAAGTTGGACACCAGTGGGTGACAGATAGAGGGCTTTCTGCTTGCCTTCTGGGTGGGTGTCTTGAGCCCTGCCAACCATAGGGCAAACACCAGTACTCAGTTTCCTGCTCCCTGGATATTCCCAGTGGACTGTGCAAACCCCAGTTGCCTCCCAGCAGGAAGTAGCCAGGGCCTACCATCCATCAAGGGCTGGCACCCAGAGACACATGGGATGCATCCTGCCTCTGCTCCAGGCCTCTAACCCCAGCTGGTGATCACCTGGAACAGTTTGGCAGCCCTTTCCCCCAGCCACCAACCCTCCCCCTAGAGCAGCGGGAGTGTCCATTAACAAGCACGGATCGGTGGGGATGGTTTATAAACTCCGGATACACTCAGAAAGCCCTGCCTGCTTATTGGTCACTGCTTTCCGCTCTCAGAAATGGGTCATTTAAACAGAAAACTGTAAAGTGTTCATGCCTCGGAATACAGAGAAATTATCCAAACAAGCTTCTGTCTCCTGGCCACAGGCTCACCATTCAAGCAGTGGCTCGAGGTTGATGGTGCTGGAATAAACCCAAACCTTCCAGACGACTTTCTCTCTTTTTTCCCCTGTCTCTCTCCCTCTTTCCTTTCTTCCTAACTCTGCCCTTCTCTCTCTGTTTCTGCCACTTTCCCCTTCTCATTTTCACTTCTTAATGTTTTGACATTTCCTCCATCTTTTCTACCTTTCATTCTCTCTTTTCATTTCTCTTCTGTCTCTCACTCTTCTCTCATTTTTCTGTATCTTTTTTCTTTGCTGTCTCTGCATCTTTTTTTCCATCTTTCTTCCAAAGATATTCTACAGTTATCTTCTGTTCTCACCAACAAAAGGTATTAAAGCTTTTTTTTAACCTCACCATACTTTGGATCAAATATCCTTTTAGATTTGACCTCCAATTCCCCATTTATTACTTGGGATCCAGTAATCCAGCCGCCCTATCCACTTTTAAGCTTTATTCTCTTTTCTCTTAACTTGTCTAATCTAGTCCTTCTGCTTCCAAACCTGCATCCTCCTGTACTGGGTCATCCTGGAAAATACGTGTTGCTCCTCTGCCACCCAGCTGCAGAAATCTCCTCCCTTGGAGACAGCTAGAAATCTGGGTCTTTCACTAAGGCTAAGGTGCTTCCATAAAAAGATAAATTTAAAAAACTTCAGGATTGGAAAGATCTCCACCTTTTACAAGCCTTAAAAGCTCTAGAGAGCATTAAAAGCTGGATAGAAGTCTCATGAGTGGTATGTTTGTGTTCGGAGCCTCAGGGACATTAAATGGGTAGGAAATATGCCTTCTGGGAAAAGTTTTTTATCTGGATAAAGGTCCTATAAATATTACCTTTTTGTGGAATAGAAAAGGAAGGGGGGAACCTTAGGAATTATCTTGTCTTCATTTTACAGAGGAGGAAACTGAGACCAAGAATTGGCAAGTTATTTGCCCACGATTGTACAGCTAGTTATTGGTAGAGCTGGGGATGGAAGCCAGACTTTTTGCTGATTCTCAGCCTCATACTCTGCTCTATCATATTGCTTTTTAACTTCTGGAAGAAAGATAATTTTGGCTTCTGATTTTTTTAACCTGAAGACTTGGGAAGAACATTTTATTGTCAAGACTAAGTGTTTCTTCATAGTGATGTGGGGTATGGTAGATGGGCCACTGGGAAATGTTGATGGGGGTTCGGACCCCTCCCCCTTAAAAAAAGGTTAAAAACATGGTCACTCTCAAGAATCCCTTCTCATATATCTCATTGATGTCAGGGAGAATTAGACATTCAGTTCAATTCAAGGCAATGTTTAGGAGGCAGTACTAATATGGGAGAGAAAGCTCTGACTCTTGAGTGGGAAGGGGGCTACATTTGAAATTCCATCTCTGATGGTCAAAATCTGAGTGAGCTTGGGCAATCATATCACCTTTCTAGACCTTATTCTTCTTATCTATAAAATAAGGGGATTGGACTAGATGTTTCCAGCTTTAGAACAAAAATCTCTCTCTTTAGCAGAGGTCTCCCAGCTCTAGGCTTATGATCCTATATTCAGCAACTACTTTATACAAGATCCCAGGGATTCAGAGCCAAACACACACCTGACTCTCCAGAAACTTACAACTGAATGCAGGAAAAGGCTTGTGCATTCTCTTCTTCCTAGGTTTCATTAAGCTCCTTTCTTCTGGTCCCCTTCTTGACTTTCTGGTTGATTCTTCTCAGGCTCCAGAAGTGATGAGGGCCTAGACTATGGGCATTTCAGTGGGATGGGACCCAGATATTCCTGCACTGGACAAGGAGGTCTGACAGAAGCTTGTGATAAAATGAATCTTCCTGACTCTTGTGATAAAATGAATCTTCCTGACTCCAGGCCTGGCACTCTATCCACTGCATTTTGAGAATGAAGGACAAACACAAAACAATTCTTATTGATTTGAATTGAAGGAAGAATGGGAAGATATGGATTCATTTTAAGAAGGAAGAAGGGCTTATCAGATATGTGGGAAGTGGGGTGAGAGTTACCTGAGCATGTATCCCCTAATTCAGGGCTTCTTAAACTTTTTCCACTTGCAACCCTTTTTTGCCCCCAAATTTTTTACATGACACCGGGTATAAAGGTGATCGAAATAAGTCTACAAATAAGACATTCACTGATAATAAATCATAATTTTACAACCTCACATTCAGTTATGAGACCCCACATGGGGTTGTGAACCACAGTTTAAGAAGCTGGGCCCTAAATAGCCTCTGAATTGCTGAAGGGAAGGAGATTGTTCTGTTATTTATTTGTAACATCTTTGGAAAGAGCAGGATGACTTAGGGCCACTTAGGATCAGGATTCATGCTAGAAAACACTCAGGTTTTAGACCTAGGTTCAACAAGGCAATTGCATTTGTATCAGGGAAAGGGATCAGGGTGCAAGCAAGAAAGTAGAGTAGAGGTGTCTAGGGGCTGTGCTCTTCTGTTTCCCATGATCCTTTCCCCTCCTCACATCTAGAACATCACTAGTTTCTACAGTTCTACAAGCTGCCTACAGACCTGGCAGCTGGGTTAGTTCTTCCCTGACATCTTCTGGGCAGAGGGTGTATGAAAACATTTTTTATTCAAACAGTAATAACCTAAAAATCTAGGTTGTGGGATCATATTTTCCAATAATTGACTGTGTAAAGTTGGGCAAAATGATCTAGTAACTACTTAATTCATTAGATCATAAAACTTATAGCTAAATAGGATATTCTTTTAGAGGTCATGGAGTCCAATGCTACTTTATTTTACAACTAGGAAAACAGGCATAGAGAAAGAAGGTGACTTGATGAAGGTCACACACAATTATCAAGTAGAAGAGCTGGCTTTGGAATTCAGGCTCTTTGACTGCAAACCTCATAGCTTTTCAATATGCCACACTGCTTCTATAATTCAATTGAGTTTATATTTTTTTCATTCCTATTATATTTTATTCTAGGTGCTGGGAATAGTCTTTTTTTTTCCTGTGAGGGTCAGTCTTTATTTATTTTTTTATTAAAGCTTTTTATTTGCAAAACATATGTATGGTAATTCTTCAACATTGACCCTTACAAAGTTTTCTGTTACAAAATTTCCCCCCCTAGTCCCCACCCCTCCCCTAGGAGTCCACTACATGTTAATTATGTTAAAATACTTGACAAATCGAATATATGTATGCATATTTCCACACTTATCTTGCTGTGCAAGAGAAACCCTGTCTACAAGAAAAAAAAATCATTTTTTAGAAAGGAAACACAATGCAAGCAAACATCAACAGAGAGCATGAAAATGTTATGTTGTGGTCTATATTTCATATCCCTCTCTCTGGATTTATATGGCTTTCTTCACTGAACAATTGGAACTGGTTTGAGACATTTAATTGTTGCAGAGAGCCATGTCCATCAGAATTGATCATCATGTAGTATTGTTGTTGCCATGAACAATGATCTCCTGGTTCTGCTCGTTTCACTCAGCATCAGTTCATGCAAGTCTCTCCAAGTCTCTCTGAAATCATCCTGCTGGTCGTTTCTCACAGAACCATAATATTCCATAACATTTCATATACCATAATTTATTCGGCCACTCTCCAATTGATGGGTATTCATTCAGTTTCCAGTTTCTAGCCACTACAAAAAGGGCTGCCACTAACATTCTTGCACATGTGGGTCCCTTTCCCTCTTTTAAGATCTCTTTGGGATATAAGCCCAATAGAAACACTGCTGGGTCAAAGGGTATGCACAATTTGATAACTTTTTGAGCATAGTTCCAAATTGCTCTCCAGAATGGCTGGATCGGTTCACAGTTCCACCAACAATGTATTAGTGACCCAGTTTTCCCACATCCCCTCCAACATTCCAACAGGAAAATTATCTTTTCCTGTCATTTTAGCCAATCTGACAAGTATGTAATGGTTTCTCGGAGTTGTCTTTATTGCTTTCCTCCTAATCTTGTCTGCATTAGTTTTGTTTGTACAAAAACTTTTTAACTTAATATAGTCAAAATTATCTATCTGGTGTTCAATTAAGAGTTCCAGATCTTCTTTGGACATAAATTTATTCCATCTCCACAGATCTGAGATGTAAACTATCCTATGTTCCTCTGATTTGCTCATAATATCACTCTTTATATCTAAATCATGAACCCATTTAGATCTTATCTTGGTATGTGGTGTTAGGTGTGGGTCAAACCCTAATTTCTTCCACACTAGTTTCCAATTTTCCCAGCAGTTTTTTTGTCAAATAGTAAGTACTTATCCCAAAAGCTGGGGTCTTTGGGTTTATCAAACACTAGATTGCTATAGTTATTGCCTAATTTGTCCTGTGATCCTATCCTATACCACTGATCAACCACTTTATTTCTTAGCCAGTACCAAATGGTTTTGATGACCGCTGCTTTATAATATAGTTTTAGATCTGGTACAGCAAGACCACCTTTATTGGCCTTTTTTTTTATTAATTCCATTGAAATTCTTGACCTTTTGTTCTTCCAAATGAACTTTGCTACTATTTTTTCTAGATCTGTAAAATAATTTCTTGGGAATTTGATTGGTATGGCACTAAATAAGTAAATTCTCTCGGCCTACCCATGAGTACTTGATATTTTTCCAATTGACCAGGTCTGATTTTATTTGTGTGGAAAGTGTTTTGTAGTTTAGTTTGTATTGTTCCTGACTTTTCTTTGGCAGATAGATTGGAAATAGTCTTTCTATGAAATAATGGTCTTTACAGATATGACACAGTACTTGCTTTCAGGGAGCATCTAATTTTTTAGGAGCAAGGATGAATACGTTTGTTTTTTCTTAAATAGCTTTTTATTTTCAAAACATATGCAAAGACAGTCTTCAACATTGCCCCCACAAAATTCTATGTTCCAAATCTTTCTCCATCTCTTCCCCCCATTCCCTCCCTCAGACAACAAGCAATCCAATATATGTTAAACATGTGCAATTCTATAATATCTCCACATTCAAGATGAATACTTTTATTATTAAAAAGACAAGTAAGTAAAAGGTCATGGCTAGACAGTAGGAGAAATTCAGAGAGGAAGAGATTTCCTTGGATTGGGGAATGGGGATTTTAGTCCTTCTTGGAGAAAGGGGTTAGAAAGGAAGAAACTCAACAGGTAGAGTTGGAGTATATTCTGGGCATTATGGTGGCTTGTGCAGAGACATGGAGATAAGAGAGCATACAAAAAAGAATGGGGAATGGAAAACAAATCTGCCTGAAAAGAGTATGTGTGGGGAAATGGCATGAGATAAGGCAGGAAAAGTAGCTTGGAGCTAGAATATACCCCCCACATAACTGATAAGATCTTCTTTCTTCTCTTCTCAAGGGGAGAGGCCTTGAATACCAAGAAGGGTGGTTCATCTTTATTTAGTAATCAACTGGGTATCATTGAGAAAAGGGGAGATTACCTCTTTCACCCTCATTTGCCTCTTTCATTAAAAGGATTTGACTAGATCAGGGGTCTTAAGCTGTAGTCTATGAACTTGTTTTATTATTTCATGACTATTACAATGGAATTGGTTTCCTTGGTAATCCTATGTGCTTTATTTTATCCATTTAAAAACAACATTCTGAAAAGAAATTCCTTCTCTAAGCTACCCAAGGGATCCAGATGCAAGAAAAGTTTAGAACTCCTCAACTAAATTGACCCCATCTAGTACCTATGTTTTTTCTTCTCTATCATAGGTCCCTTTCACCTTTGACATTCTACTGTCTAAGATCCTTTCCAGCTCTATGATTCAACATACTTATGGAGGGTTTTTTGTCCATACAACACTCACTGTTTGGAGAGTGTGGGTTTAACATTTGTATTTCTTTCCAAATTGGTTCTACCTCATGCTAAATTACCTGCCCCCAATTCTCATTTCTCCTTGACTAGATCTCAATAAGAACCAACTCTGTAGCCCCCTGTTCTCAATGGTCCCAGGAGATGGAGTTGGTAACTTTAGTGTCTCTGCACTTAGTCTCAGTCCTGTAAGCTTGACCTTAGCCTATACCATGGTACTAGTCCTTTTTTCACATGTTCACTATATTCTAAGGTCAATGTGGGCCTTAGAAAAGAAAATACATGAGTTCTTGAAAAAGAAAATATTGTTAGGAAGGCTAACGGGGTTAAGAAGTCAAATAGAAACAGCAAATTAGTTGATATATTTTGGGTTCCTGTAATGTGCTGGACCTGAAGTCAGAAAATCTGGCCTCAATTATATACCACAACTTATAAGGGAATACTACTCTCCTGTAAGAAAAGGTGAGCTCAGTGATCTAAGAAAAATATGGAAAGACTTGTATGACATAATGAAGAGCAAAATAAGCAGAACCAAGAGAACACTGTATATAGTAACAGTAGCACTGTATTAAGAACAACTATGAGTAAATAAGTCATTTTGACTATTATAAATACCCAAATAAAATATAAAGGACACATAAAGAAAGATACTCTCTGCATCCAGAGAAAGAACTGATAAATAAAAATATATAGAGAATAATTTTACATGTATACACAATCACACATACACATACCTAATGGTAACTGTTTGGAGCGGAAGAGAGAAGAAAAAAAAATTTGGATAACTTTATTATATATTTAAAAAGAACAGCAAGTTATACATCATAGATTTGCAGTTTCATGTGCAATTGTCTTTTTCTTTATTATACTATGTTATGGAAATGCTTGTTTTATTTCATCAATTAAAAATTAAAAACAATCTGGTTTAAGATACTTATTAGTCCTGTACTTCTCAAGTCACTTTCTCTTTCCCTGCTTCCCTCTCTCTCCCTCTTCCTTCCTTTCTCCTCTCCTCCTCTTCTTCCTCCTCCTCCTCCTCCTCTTCCTTCTTCTTCTCCTTCTTTCTGTCTTTGTTTCTCTGTCTCTCTCTTTGTCTTTGTTTCTCTCTCTCTCCCTCCCTCCCCTCCCTCTCTCCTCCTTCTCAATTTCTCCAACTATAAGACAGGGATAATAGTAGTACTTATCTCCCAAGGTAATATCTGCTAAGTATTTAGCACAGATCCTGGCACATAGTAAGCACCTAAATACTTGTTTCCTTCTTTCCTTCCCTTTCTTCCTTCCTTCTTTCCTTCCCTCTCTCCTTCCCCTCTTTCTTCCTTCCCTCCCTCCCTTCCTTCCTTCCTCCCTTCTTCCCTCCCTCCCTCCCTCTGTCTCTTCCTTCCTCCCTTCCTGTCTTTCTTCCTTCTTTCTTTTTTGTTCTTAATGTTGAGGAAGATACACAGAGATGACTAAAATGTGACTTCCTGCTGCTTAGAGTCCATCTAGAAAGAAAGGAAACCAGATGTCAATGCAATATCACAGGAGATATCACAAGACAGTTTGACATACATAAAGCATTATCAATTAATACAAATTTCCTAATCATGTGCTAGACACTGGGGATATAATCCTACAAGTAAAATGTTTCCTGTGCTCAATGAACTCACATTTTGCCAAGGAAGACAGGAAGTATATTTAGGTGTAATCGTAACTAAACATGGCAATTGGGGGGAATGGGGAGAACACTAGTTGCTAAGGGAAATCAGAAAAGGCTTTGTGTAGGTAGCACTTGAGCTGTATTTTAAAGGAAATAGAGTTTTAAAAGGTAGAAGTTAGAATGGAATATATTTCAAGCCATGGGTGGATAGTGCAAAGTTCTAGAGTCTAGAGCAGAAATATGGATAGGGGTAAGAGTGTGTGTGTGTGTGTGTGTGTGTGTGTGTGTGTGTGTGTGTGTGTGTAAAACAGCAAAAAGCTGAATTTGTTTGGACCCAAGAGTGTATAAAGGAAAATCATATATGACATAGTAGGTTGGGGCTTGGTTGTAAAGGTCTTTAAAAGCCAAAGACCTTTATAGCTGATCCTAAAGCCAATAAGGAGCCACAGAAGTTTATTGAGTAGAGATATGACAAAGTCAGATCTGAGCTTTAGGAAAATCACTTTATCATTTGTGTGGAGGATGCATTGGAATGGGGCAAGATTTAATACTAAGGGGCCAGTGGCAATAGTCCAGATGAAAATAGCAGGGAATGGTGGCACTGTGGTCTTGTGAGGGTTTGAACACGTGTGAGGAGAAAGAAAGGGATGGATTAGGAGATGTAGAAGTATAAATTACCAGATTTAGCAACTAAATGGATATGGGGATGAGAGAGACTAAACAAATTGAGGATAATACATAAGGGTGGTGATGCCCTCAGTAGGACAAGGGATGTTTGGAGGGGTGCAAGCATTCTACTATCAAAATAGAGCCCTGAATTTGGGGTCCTGAAACTAGCCTCGTGTTTACCAACTGTGTGACTCCGAGCATGTCATTCACCCCTCTGAACCTCAAGCTCTTCATCTGTAAAATGGGCATAATGCTACTAAAATGATTTCCCAGCACCACTGTGAAGAAAGTGCTGCAGAATGTGACTTCCAGTGCTGCAGAATGTGACTCATTATAATGTGATTTCTCTGCTCCTTGAAGGATGATTAGGATTCAGAAGAGCCAAGTGGAGATGAGGCAGAGAGGGCATTCTAGGTGGTGGGGGAGGGAATGGCAAGAACAAGGGCCCATCTTGAATTAGACTGCCCGCACTGGGCTTGTCACAGAAGCGGGCAGAAGATCCCGCTCCCGCTGCCCCGGCGAGCCGACTGCTCGTCCGTCTATCCGTCCATCCGTCGGCCTGTGAGTACCTTTCTCTGTGTGAGCAGCTTTTCCTGACAGCTAATATTTCACAGGAACGGGAGCCAGCTCTCTCCCTCCCACTCCTTCTCTTCTGTTTATGAAGCCGAGGGTAAGTGTTTAATTAGTTGCCTAATTGCCTGGGTAATTGGTAGACATACTCAGCTCTCCAAGTAATCAGTCTGAACAGGCCTCGAAAATATCTGGCCCAATATTCATTAGTGCAGTTAAATCGTTAAACAGTTACTGTGTTTGGTTCCTGACAAGGCCCCACAAACAGCTGCGCTCGCTGCATCCATCCCGGCATTGCTCCCAGAGCTTTGCCCACACGCAGACAGACATGGCCACTGTCTTGCTAGGCCAGACAGACGGACAAGGCAGAGGGTGGGGGCTGGAGGGACACTGGGTGAGCCCCCCGAGGTCCCTCCGATCAGGCTTGCTGAGATGGGGATGCTGAGGGATAACCTCACCTTCCCCTCCTGGCTCGGATGGCTGCCCCAGTTGGCTTGTATTTTAGTTGTACAGCCTCATCTGAGCTTAGGAAAAGGAGAGTGGAAGGTGGTGAAATATGGAAAATGGCAGGGAATGGTAGCACAGTGGAAAGTGCACTGGCTTGAATCAGAAGTTGTGGGTTCAAATCTCTCTTCTAATATCTATCTATCCATCTATCCATCCATCCATCTATCTATCATCTATTTATCATCTATCTATCTATCCATCTTTCTATCTATCTATCTATCTATCTATCTACCTTCTATTTATCTCTATCTATCTATATCATGTCATTACTGTGCCTCAGTTTCCATTCTGTAAAATGAGATCTGAGTGAGATGCTCCATAAGATTCCCTTCAGTTCTAAAAGTTTATCCTGAGAGCTGATATTTAGGGTGAGGAGGCAAGGGGACCTTCTGTCCTGGTCAGGGAGATGGGCTGTTAGCACCTGGAAACACCATGGAGAGAGGAGATCTATTAACACCTGGAGAAACTAATCAGACACTCTGGTCTTGTTATCCCCTCTGGATCCCTGGGGGTCTGAGGGTCTGATGACCATTAGAAGGCTGGCTTTGGGAGCAGGAGAGTAGGGATTTGACCCTTTGCATCTCTTGTCTCTCCCACCCTGTTTCTCTTTCCTTTCCCTTCCATCTGTCCCTCATTCTTGCTAACCTCCCCTTTCCCTTTTCTTTCCCCTCTTCCCCTCCCCCCAACCCTAGCCCCCCAGCAGGGCTGCTGTTTGCAAAGCTGGTTTTGCCATTAGCAAAGCCTCAATGTGAATATTGTCTCTGCGGGTGAGCCTGCAGCTTCTTCCCTCCTCTTCCCTTCCCACTCCCTCCACTCCCAAACTCTTCTTAAAGGGACACAGCCTCATCCTTCCCCCCCCCCCACTTCATTGTCTCCTCTCTCTACTGGGTCCTCTGACTTACCAGTGCCAACCTATTCCTGGGAGCAATAGGGTGCCTCCATGGACACAGTCCCTCCTGTTCCCAAGTCAGTAGCAAGAGACTGATGGTGTTTAGCCAGGAGTTAAGTAGGAAGGGAGAGAGAGAGGGGAGATTTTTATTTTTTTATTTTTTTTATCTTTGGCAATATGGAGGAAAGGAATCAGGTAGAACTCAAGATTTTTAGATTACAATCTCAGTCCTTCAACTGAATGGAGCAAACCCCGGAGACTCAGGGTCATGTTTGACTCCCACACCGGGCAGGTTAAAGGTGACCTCTTTAAAAATGGGAGCTAGACCTCCCTACTGGGTGGGATGTCAGGCATCTCCATAAAAGCTAAGCATCCAGCTTAATGCTATCCCAGGCCAAGGAGCTCCCACAAAAATCTAGGAGAGGCACTAGCCACCATAGAGGAACTACTCTTGGAACAGAAAGCCATCTTCCTAATCTGCCCAGAAAGGTCACTGTTCTTACAGAATCAAATTGCATCCTTCCCTACTATCCTACTGCCAACACAAGGCCTACTATACTGGGCAAAATCTCCATTACTAGTCCTCCCCACTCTGAGTTAAGGCACAGAAAGGAGAGGGACTAGCCCTGTCATTTCAGTAGTACTGGGTACTCCCAGATGAGGAAAGCCCTTTTACCAGTGCAGGGCAGCACCTCTTTGGCAGTTTATGGTCTTAGAGAATTTGCTTGCCAACGCTGTCAAGGTCAAAGAGAACCTAGGGTCACTAAATCTTACAGGCTGCATATTGACTTAGAAAACAATGCATTTACATTATCTATGTTCTATTGTATCTTAATTTATTAAATATTTAAAATATTAAAAATTTATTAAATAGTTCCCAATTTTTATCTGGTTCTCCCAACACTGGAGTGTTGTCTTGTTGGAATTAATTATTAAAGAAAATCTAACGTTTTCTCTTTCATGATTGACAAAAACTTTCAGACACACATGTATATGTGTGCACACATGCATATACATACAAAGCACACATGCACTTATACATGCATTCATGCAAACACAATACAAAGTGCAAGCATACACAAACATATGCACATATACATGCAAATACACATATGCACAAGACACATGCATACAAGCACACACATGTATATACATATACACAATGCATTTGTGCACATGCATGTGTGTGCATACACATTTATGCAATGCAAACACACATTTGTATATATGTACACAGTGCAAATATTACATATATACATGTTTGTTTCTCTGAGGCTGATACTTATAGGAGCTAACTCCCCACACACATACTTTTTCTTCCAGAAATATTAAGAAACCACTAAAACATTTACCCTAATCTGATCCATTATGAAAGAGGAATTATAAGGCTTTCTTTACTACCAATTCTAAAATAATATTTTATACTGTATCATTATTATGAAAGGTCTAACCAGTTTCTCGAAGAGAATCATGACTTGGAGAAGGGATGCAATTACTTGCAAATGAGTTGCCTTTAAGTGAGGGAGAGCTTTGCAAGGTTACCTGTCTCCCTTTCCCCTCCAGAGCTATCTGGGTTCAGTGGCCAAATATAGATCAGGATGATTGGAGATGGCCCTGGATAAAATGGGAGAGCGCTTCTAGACATGATTTATACACTACTTAGCCAATTAAAAAGTGTTTATTAAGTATTTACTATGTGCCAATGACTGTGCTAAGTGTTGGTGAAATGAAGAAAGGGAAAAAATCCAATCCCAAGCCTTAGAGAGCTTATATTTTAATGGAGAAAATTGGTAAATAACTAGTCACTATATATATATATATATATATATATATGTATGTATTCAGAGTTGATGGAAAGTAACCTGAGAAGGGGCAATGTTGGCATTTGGGAAAACAGGAAAAGGTCTCACCAGAAAGAATTAGTTCATCAAATTATCTTGAGTGTGGAAATTCATTTTCAATGGAATGAAAGGACTGGTAAAGAGAATTGGTATTGACAGACCCCACCAAGAGTGGGGGTAGGTTATGAAGAGAGGAAAGGGTGAGAGGTGAATGCCTAGGAGAGAGAAAGACAACTGATACAGTCATTTACCAGTTTCTTTATGGAGCTGACCATAGGTGTTAGGGACTGACATCTAAAATGATGACCACAGAATGTATCTCCTTGAGAGTATAGGGAGTTGATCAGAGGAATGTGTTGGGTATTGGGGATAAGCTGGGGTTCATTTCCTTTCAACAAACATTTATTGAGATCTTTCCACCACATTTCTCATTAGATCCTTGAAGCTGTTTTAGTCTACAAGAAAATCCTAATCCTTAGTGCATCCCATAATTTTTTTTCTTTTATGTCATTGAGAGATCACTATACCCTTGCTCCCCTATATGAGAAAATCATCAAATTATCTCCAATTTTCTGGAATTTATCTTGATTTTACCTACTTATTTGCATGTTCTTTCCCCCATTAGAATATAAATTCCTCAGGGACAGGGATTGACTTTGCCTTTCTTTGAATCTCTAACACTTAGCACAGTGTTGGACACAAGTAGGTTCTTAATAATTCATAATTTACTTAGCTTGATTTGAAACTCCATTTACTAATGCAGATCAATACCTGTCCTGTGTCAGAGGTGGTACCTAAATCCAAGTATTCTTGACTCTCAGGTTCTCTCTGTCTCTTTGTTTATCTTTCTGTTTCTTTCTGTATCCTCTGTCTTTGTCTCTCTTTCTCTCCATTAGACCACTCTACCTCTCATTTCTTGAATAGTGAAGAACAAATTTAAACTTCTTTATGTTTGAGTAAATATCTGCAAAAAACAAGAACCCCTTTCTTCTGCTAATTTAAAATTGCAAAATCTCAAAGGTTATTTATCTTAATCTCCATTTAAATAAAAATCTTCTTGATAATATCCCAACTTGAATGGCTAGACAAATTGTGGTCGATGACTGTGATGGAATAGTATTGGGCTAAAAAAAATTGATGAGCAGGATGGTCTCAGAAAAACCAGGAAAGATTTACATGAACTGGTGCAAAATGGATTGAGCAGAACCAAGATAATATTTTATGCAGTAACAGCCATGATGAATGATGATCATCAGTATCTCAGCAATACAATGATCCAAAACAATTTTGAAGGATTCCTGATGAAAAATACTATCTGCAGCCAGAGAAAGAACTATGGACTCTGAATATAGATCAAAGGAGATCTTGAAGTTTTTTTTCTTCTTTTAGTCCATTTTCTTTTGCAATCCCATGACTGCATACATATATATATTCTATATCAAATAGCTTGTGTATGATACATATACATATATATGTATGTGTATATGTATGTAGTTCTCTCTCTTTTAAATATTTTGCAGGTAGATGACTCAGAGGATAAAGAACTGGAGCTGGACTCAAGAAGATTTAAGTTCATCATAATTGAATGGCTGCCCATCAGTTGGGGAAAGGCTGAATGAGTTATGGTATATAAATATAATGGAATATTATTATTCTGTAAGAAATGATAAGTAGATTGATTTCAGAAAAGCTTGAAAAGACTTACATGAACTGATGCTAAGTAAAGTGAGAAGAAACAAGAGAACATTATACCCAGAAACAAGAAAATTATGTGATGATCAACTGTGATGGACTTGGCTCTTTTCAACAATGAGGTGATTCAAGGCAATTCCAATAGACTTGTGATGGAGAAATTCATCTTCATCCAGAGAGAGGATTATGGGGATTGAATGTGGATCAAAGCATAACATTTTCATCCTTTTTTGTTGTTGTTTACTTGCTTGTGTTTTTTTTCTTTCTCATGTTTTTTCCCTTTTGATCTAATTTTTCTTGTGCATCATGAAGAATATGGAAATATATTTGGAAGAACTGCACATGTTTAATCTGCATTGGATTACTTGTTTATGGGAGGAAGTAGAAAGAAAGAAGGGAGAAAAATTTGGACCACAAGATTTTGCAAAAGTGAATGATGAAAACTATCTTTGCATATATTTGGAAAAATAAAAAGCTATTTAAAAAAAAAAAAGAAGACAAGTTCAAATTAGTTTTAAATACTTTCTAGTTCTATGACCCTAAGCAAGTCACTTAATTTCTCTGACTCAATTTCCTCCTCTACCTCCTAAGATTGTTGTGAAAATGAAATGAGCTGATATTTAAAAATTGCTTTAACATAGCGACTGTGGAAATATTGGGCATGTAAAATATGCTTGCCTTCTCAAGGAAGGAGGAGGGAGGGAGAAAATTTGAAACTTAAAGTTTTTCGACCAGCAAGACAATTTCAGAGAGGCCTGGAGAGACTTGCATGAACTGATGCTGAGTGAAACGAGCAGAACCAGGAGATCATCATACACAGCAACAACAGTATTACATGATGATCAATTCTGATGGACATGGCTCTCTGCAACAAAGAATTGTCTCAAACCAGTTCCAATTGTTCACTGAAGAAAACCATATACACCCAGAGAGAGGGAAATGAAATATGGACCACAACGTAACATTTTCATGATCTCTATTGACATTTGCTTGCATTGTGTTGCCTTTCTCTGATTCTTTTTTTTTCTTGTAGATAGTATTTTTCTTGCATAACTTCTCAAGCATTTCAACATTATTAACATGTAGTGGACTTCCTGCCATCTAGGGGAGGGGAGGGGATTGGGGGTAAAATTTGTAATGGAAAGCTTTGTAAAGATCAATGTTGGGGAACTACCCATACACATGTTATACAAATAAAAAGCTTTAATAAAAAAAAAGAAACTTAAAGTTTTTAAAAAGAAATATTAAAATGTCTTGTTTACATGTAATTGACAAAAATTAAAAGTGAACATTAAAATGTTTTGCAAAACTTAAAGCTCTCTCCATATATATTTTCATTGTTCAGTTACTTTAGTTGTATCCAATTCTGTGTAAACCCATTTGGGACTTTTTATGACTGGGTACTGGAATTGTTTGCCATTTCCTTCCCCAGATAGTTTTATAGATGCAGAAACTGAGACAAATAGGATTAAGTCATTTGTCCGGGTCACACAGCTATTAAATGTCCAAGCTCAGATTTGAACTCAGGAAGATAAGTCTTCCTGACTTCAGACTTAGCACTCTATCCATTCTGCCATCTAACTGTACTATTATTATTGTTGTTGTTAATAGAATATTAGAGCCGAAAGCAACATTAGAGATCTTCTAGCCTAACTTCCTCATGTTAGAGATGAGGAGCTGGGACCCAGAGAGATTAAGTGATTTGGCTGAGGCCACAAAGTTATTTCCCAAGCTGATGAAATCACAGGTCTAGACAGAAAAAAAAATAGAAATAACATAATTTGTAATTAATTATAGAATCATTTACATTCATGGCTATGTGATGCAAATAGTCAAATTAGTGGTAGTATTGAAAAAACCTCAAGATCACACAGTTAATAAGTGGCAAAATCAGGACTTAGTTTGAATTAAAATTCCAGAGGCCCAATGATGATGAATATTAAAAGTTACAAATATTGTGTTGGATCCAAATGCAGAATGAAGAATGCATTTTTGGACATGATCAAAGTAGGAATCTGTTTTACTTAACTATGCATGTTTCCTATTACAGGACTTTAGTATTTATTTTCATTTTTTAATGGGGTGGGAATAAAATAGGAGAAAATGGATTTTTATTAATGGGGAAAAATTAAATAAAAAATTCTTCAAAGAAGGGAAATGCATCATTTTTCTGAGGCAGCTGTCGTTTGTGGGCAATTCTAATTGTTGTGTTTTTCCTGACATTCACCATCAATTTATCTCTTTGTAACTTCTATGCATCACCCTTGGTTCTGTATTCTGGACAGAACACAACCCAATCTTTGGAATACTGTTATCCCTTTTCTTCTGAGTCACCTCTAGGTCAAACATAACATTCTCTTGCCACCTTTTATCAATTGATTTTCATAGGACATAGACTCAAAGCATTTCAGCTTATCAATGTTCCTTTTAAAATTAAAAAAAAATTCTGTATCGATATCTTTTGTTTTTATATCACCTTTATCACCAAATATATACTTGTTTCTTCTGCTACTGAGAGAATCACTCTTTGTTAAAAGAAATAAAAAAGAAAAAACATTTAAAAAACCCCAATATATCAACAGCTTCTGGCAAGAATATAATTTGCCATGCATAAATAGCTGGTGGTGCAATGGATAAAGTGCTGAACCTGGAATCAAGAAGGCTTGAATTAAAATCTGGTTTCACTTCTTAGCTGTGTGACCAGTTTGTCAATCAACTTATGTCTGTCTCAGTTTCTTTAGCTGTAAAATGGGGGTAATAATAGCACCAAACCTGAAGAGTTATGAAGATCAAATGAGATATTTGTAAAAGTGCTTAGAACAGTGATTAGGACATAGTAGGCACTAAATAAATCCTTATTGGGGATAGTTAGGTGGATAGAGCATTGATCCCGGAGTTCAGAAGAGCAGGGTTCAAATTCAGCCTCAGACACTTACTAGCTGTGTTACCCTGGGCAAGTCACTTAATCCTAATTGCCTCCAAAAATAAAAATAAATCCTTATTCCATTCCCTTCTCCCATAGTAATAGTATTTTACCTCTACAAATAAGAAAGGGAAGTGCATTTTCTCATTTCCTCTCTGTTCCAAGAATGGTTGAGGGTTTTTGTTGTTGTTATTGTTCTTTCCATTTATATAGGAATTATGTTTATTTATTTTCTTTCTTGGGTCTTATTTCATTCTGCAATAGTTCAAATATATCTGTTCATGTTCGTCTGCTTTCTTCACATTTATTATTTCTTACAGCACCAAAATATCCCATTTCATTCATGTACCACAATTTGTGTAATCATTCTTCAATGGAGGGGGAACTACTTTGTTTCTAGTTCTTTCCCAGCACAATTTTTTTTTATAAATATGTGAACATATATGATGCTTTTTTTCTCTTCAGTTTTTTGCCTAACAGCAGAATCTTTAAATCAAAGGGTATGGCCATTTTTATTCCTTTTTTTTTTTTCCAAAACTCAAGGCAATTGACTTGCCCAGGATCACACAGCTAATAACTGTTAAGTATCTGAGGCTGGATTTGAATTCAGGTTCTTCCTGAACTCCAGGGCTGGTGCTCTATTCATTGTGTTATCTAGCTGCCCTTCCTTTTTTCCAAGCAGAATTTTACTGATTCTTAGTATTAAAATGTCTATCTTCCCAAAGCCCTTCCAATATAGACTATTTCCATCTTTTGACATCTTCAACAATTTATCGATGTCATCATCTTTTCCTTCAAAATGATGCCTCTCTTAATACAGAATAACATAATATTAGTTTTGGGGGCTGCTGTTATAGTGTTCACTTCATATTGAGCCTCCAATCCGTGAAAACCTCCACTACTTTTTAAACTACAGTCTAAATCATATATCTTTCTTCTTGTGCTTATAAAATTGACTTTTTTAACCCAAAGTAGAAGACTTTTTTTATAAGAAAGATTTTAATGCTGTTGTTTTTATTCCTTCTTTTTATTTTTATTTTTAAATAATAAATTTTTATTTTCAAAATATATGCAAAGATAGTTTTTAATATTTATCCTTGCAAAATCTTGTGTTCCAAATTTTTCTCCCTCCCTTTCCCCCATCTCCTTCCCCTAGACAGCAAGTAATCCAATATAGGTTAAAAGACTATATTACTCCCTATTGAATTTCAATGCATTAGGTTCAGCTCACTCATTAAGCCTGGCAACTTCTTTTTGGATCCTGACACTGTTATTCAGTGTTTTAACTATCCTCTTTAGTTTTTTTGTGATCTAGACATTGGGCAAACATGTCATCTATGTCTATATCCAAATCATTGATAAAAATATTTAACAATATAGATCTGAGCATCTTATGGTAGGCAGAGGTAGGGCTACATGGAACCAAAGATCTTGGACCTGAAAAACAATAAAACAATGCTGAGTCTGTGTCTTTGACCACATCTTATAAATCTTTCCCCACCATATTGGATGGGTTTGGGTCAGAGGGCACTGGACCCTTTCAGCATGCCCTGATAAGCAAGGCCCTAAACTTTGGCCATGAAAATAAAGCAGTGATTGGACTTCATTCATAATATTCTCTTGGATAAAACATTTGATCCCAAATCTCCCTCCTCTTTGGTTCCTTCCTCTTCAAGCTCTTTCTTCTAAATTTCCTCACCAACAACCCTATCCCCCTTGGTAAGACCTTCTACCCCATCCAGTTTGAAGGACTTTCACCTTTATTTTAAAGCCTGTGATTGAATGGTTGATCAGTTGAGACTTGTTCTTACCTAGTTAGGATAGAATGGGGTAGGGGTGATTTTGACTCTACCTTTTACATATTTTGTGAATTAGAGGGTCCATGAGGTCCCTTCTTGTCCTGTGAGAAGCTATGCCTCTGCTTCTAAGTCTAGTCTACTTTTCATTATGGCCCAGTGCATGACTAACAG
The DNA here is from genome assembly GCA_023553655.1 of Myrmecobius fasciatus. NCBI lineage: Eukaryota > Metazoa > Chordata > Mammalia > Dasyuromorphia > Myrmecobiidae > Myrmecobius > Myrmecobius fasciatus. Next base: position 20,640 of record JAJPUD010000142.1, read on the forward strand.
TCAATAATCAAGGGTTAAATTTGGGGGCATAGATTCTAAGAACTGTAGGAGTTTTAATTAAAGGAAATATGGGGCACACTCATTTTCTTCTTTGTGAGAGGAAGAAGAGGAAGCAGCTTATGTGAACCCCAACAAAGCTTGCTCTGTGTGTGTGTGTCTGCGTGTATATCCTGAAAGGCAGGCTGAGAATCTTACATACAGAATCCGGCAAAGGGCATGAACCCTGTTGGGACCAAAGTGACCCAGGTCACCAACTTCTCTTTCCTTCCAGGGAATGGGGTGCTTCAGGGTAAAAGAGACCTTGAGGTTAGTCTTGTGGAGAAGGGCAGATATGACAGAGAAGAGGGGACCCTCATTCATCCCTAGAAAAGTGCTCACCCCTGCAGATTTGCTTCTTTTAAACAAGGAAAGAGAAGGTGGAGGGAAAGAAAAAGAAAAAATAATTACTTCTCAGCCTCTAACCTTTCCAGCAAGTGACTTTGTAATAAATAATCCACATGTCCCTCCAGTGCAATCCATCAGCGGGAGCTCCTAATTACTTTGGACTCACTTTGAAAACCCTTCCAGTACCACTTTCAAATAAATAAAAAATTAACATGGAATTTGAGCAGAAAATCAGATGAGGTTCTTCCTATTGAGTTTTCTGGAGGCTTTGGCTGTGACCAAGGGAGCTGTGGGTTGAGGAACCAGTAGGGAGGGGTAGAGAGAGAGGGGTAGGGAGGGATAAGGGTACATTCAGAGAGCAGACATAGGCTGGGCCCAGTTTGGCCTGGTAGGAAGAGAAGCCATCTCTCTTGACCCACATTAGTATTTCTTCCTCTAAATCTATTTAGCTTCCTTTTGAGGGAAGGAAAGGCAGGGCTAGGACATAGCCTCTATTTCCTGTCTCAAAAGTCCATTGACTTAGAAATGCCTGTTCACTAACTATAACCATTGGTTGCTAAAAGAAGAGGTAAGATGGCACCCCATTCTTCAATCAGCTAATCAATAAATGCCCTCCCACCCTGGAAAACACCCCACCCTAAGGCTCCAGTCCCCAGATTAGTGACTCTCTAGACTGTATCTCCATAAACTTTTCTCCCTCCTGGCCCGGCCATTTCTAGTTGTTCTGAACTATATCTTGTTTACTGGACCCAGATAGCTCTCTTGGAGAAAGTGAGGTTAGTGATTTTGCACAGCCCTCCCTCACTTAAATTCAATTCATTTGCAAATAACGTCATCTTCTCCCTGCTGTTGTAGTCTTCTTTGAAAACAAAGCACAAAGAACAACAATAACAGCCTTTAGATAAAGACCCCTCCTCCCTTTTCTTTCTACCTCCCCCAAATGTATTGTCTTTCCCTATTAGTATGTAGGCTCTATGAAGGCAGGACTGCCTTGTTTGCTGATATTTGTGTCCACAATCTTAGTGCAAAACCTAGCACATAATAAGCACTTAAATGACCAAACCAGCTTATGAGAGAAACAATTGTATTTTCAGTGTGCACATTTACACCTCAGAAAACAGTAAATGCTAAAAATCAGGGCTGGATTTGTTGTTTTATTGATTTTCTAGACTTTAGAAAGTGATAGAGAAAGTGTTAATAATTCAGAGTAAACAAAAGTGTGCCTGGTGGTTTTGGGGAGGGGGGTTGGTTGTTAAACATTTACCAGGACATCCCGGCTTTGCCTCTCTACTATATAATCAGCCCCTTGAGGCAAGGTCCATCTATGGCTTATACTTTTGCTCTATATAGCATAGGTGGTTAATTTGGTAATGATGATTGCCAGGAACAAAAAGATGAAAACTGTAGTAGAGAAGAAATATTTGGGGCATCTATGCTTAAGTAGGTAGCAAAAACAAATGCTTACCCAAGTAAGGGCAAAAGCAGAGGCACTGCAGATATGACAGAAAGGTATGTTGTTTCTAAGGAATGGCATAGGAGACACAAGACAATTTCATTAATAGCAAAGTAGAGAGAGGTTGAAATCTGTGCACAAGATTAGAAATTATTCTTTACTAAACTAAGTGAAAACAGTAACTCCTTTATGGTAGCTGAGTATGGGAAGGATGCTCTTCTTATGGAGACAGTAATATAATTATAGGGAGGATACCAAGTCCTTGGCACAGAAGCTCATGCTTGCCACATAAAGATAGCCAGAAAGAATTGGGAGTTTTTACCCTAAAGGAAAGATTTGGAGATGGTGAGCATTGATAGAATGGGATAAATATTTTCAAATAGCTGAAGAATTGTCAAGTAACAGGATTTGACTTGTTCTTAGCTCAAAGAGCTGCACCAGGTACAAAGAATGAAAGTTCCAAAGGAGGCAAATTTAGGCTCAATTTAAGAGAAAACTTCCTATCGGTTGTTTTTCAGTTGTGTTTAACTCTTTCCAACCCTATTTGGGGTTTTCTTGCATAGATATGTGGAGTGGCTTGCCATTTTCTTCTCCAATTCATTTTATAGATGAAGAAACTGAGGCAAGCAGTGGGCAAGAATAGATTTGCCTAGAGTGACTCAGCTAGAGGGTATTTGAGGTCAAATTTCAACTCAAGTCTTCCTCAACTCTATCCCACTATGTCACCTAACTTCCCTTCCTATCAATTATAGATATCTAAAATTGAAAATGGCTGAGAGGTGATATAGTCTTTCGAATGAAAGGATGAAAAAACATATTAGGTACTATGCTAAGTGCTAGATATATGAAGACAAAAAGCAAGATAGTTCCTGCCCTCAGGAAGCTTAACATTTATTCTAAAACACACACACACACACACACACACACACATACTTTCTCTTCTCTGTGTCTTCTCTCTTCTATTCCTCTCTTATGCACTCTCTCTTCTCTTTCTCACACTCTCTCTATCTGTCTGTCTGTCTGTCTCTGTCTCTCCCCCCTCCTCTGTTTTTCTCTCTCTGTCTCTATCTCTCTGTATCTGTCTCTCTTTCATGCATATTATATATGTGTTTTTATCTATCATTTATCTATTTATCTGTATGTCTGTCTAGGTAAACTAAAGAAATGAAGACATTCAGAAGTGAGTCTTTGATTCTGTGTTTACTCATTAGACATAGAAATATTTAAGAGCAGAGGTTGATGCTGGCAATCTTTTAGAATAGTCCACTTTGCTCTGGGCCAGTTGGAGTAATTCTACTCTACCAAAGCAATAGATCTCTGTCTCCATAAAGTAGATTGCAATGAAGTCAAAGAACGAGAGAAGCTGCTGTACCAAAACTGATCTTGGGCTTTGTTCATCCCTCTCCATTCTTGTACTCGAGTTGTAATTCTGGTATTTCTTTCTGTAGTGTTAGGAGCCCTGGGGAATAGTACTATGAATTGGAGAGAATGGAGAACTCAGGATTGAGGCCTGTTTTGCCTCATTTGTCTATAAGTTGTAGGAGTGAGCCAGAGCATGACCCAACTTTCTCCCATTTCAGAGGGAACCAGCCTGTCATATGAATTTTGCTGTAGGCTGTTTCCTAGCACATACTCAAGACAGGTCAGTTTTTTCCTAATATCACCATATGGAGCAGTACTGAGTTGGGAAATAGGTCTGTGACAGTGATGATGATAAAATGCCTTTTCAGTCTGTAGGCCCCTTCAAGGTAACAAATTCCATAAGTCTATCCCTGGCTTTTCCTTATGCTACATTTATGTCTCTCAAGCCCCAAGTTTCCTTATTTCAGCATTCCGGGATTTGGTGAACTAGTCCCTAGCCATGTTGTTAGTGGTTTTATAGACTTCAGTCCTATTGCCTATCAGCTTCCATTTTTTTGCCTGTTAGTTAGTCCCCCAGTGTTCTTGTGAGGCAAAGTTCCAGGACTTTTCTTCTTTAGAGAGAGTGAGGTTCAGAGAGAAGGTAGTGAGTGACATGTCCCTGGCCATTCTACAGTGCCCTATCACAATACCATCCTATAGTTGTGTCTTAAATTCAAGGTCATAGAATCATAGATTTAGAACTTAAAGGGACTTCAGAGGCTCAGCCTCATCATTTTATGATAATGATGATGATGAAAATGAGTTTCATAGAGGTTAAGTGACTTGTGCATGGTGAAGTATATGTTCAGAGTACCCAGATTTTCCTGATGCCAAGTGCAGCCCTTTTTATCACTATGGAAAACTGCTACTCATAAAATGAGCAGCTGTCATCATTCAATTTAGTCCAGTTTGGATAAATTCAGTGAGGGTTTAGAGAATAGGTATTCTATAAATTCTAAATCCATGATTTTTGTTTTTAAGAGTTCTGCCTGAGGCCAGGAGAGTTATTGTTCAGTCATGTCTGGCTCTTTGTGTCCCCATTTGGGCTTTTCTTGGCAAAGATACTGGAGTAGTTTAGCTTTTCCTTCTCCAACTCTCTTTACAGATGAGGAAACTGAGGCAGGTAAGTAATTTGAACTCAGGATAGTGAGATTTTATGGCTCCAGGCTCAGAGCTAGGTGCCTTTTCCCTGAGATTATTCAAAACACTTAAGATCTCCATTTGAAAGAACCAAAGTAGGAGCTCAGCCTACAAACATTTTCTCAAGAGTTCAAGTGAATTCCTCCTCAGACCATTTACTATACTCCTTATCTTCTGCTAACCTTGAATGAGGTGCTGGTGTTGGGAGGGAAGAGAAAGATTTAAAAAAGAAGCAGAAGAGGTGATTTCCTCTTCTCCAAAGACTTTCACTCTCCTTGGGGAACCAAGGCACACACCCACCAATAATAATAATTATTATTAGGAGAGGCAGTACTGCCTTCCAGGTACAGAGAAAGCCTCAGATTCAGGAAGATCTGAGTTCAAATATTTGTCTGTGAGCCTGGGGCTAGCTTGTGTGACTTCTCAATGTCCCAGGCAACACTAAGGCTGAGACCTTCAAAGTGATTTGTTCAGAAACAGGCCCTTTCGCAGGATCTGTGAGGCTGAAACTCTTTATAAATAATACTGAAACATTTAAATTTCTATTATGATAAATATCAATATATAGATATACACAAATATCTATAGATTTATCTATAACCTACATAAACAAAAATTCAATAATTTTTACAAGTCTAAAAGGGTCCCAAGACTGAAAATTTTGAAAATCGCTTCTCTAAGGTTATGAGTTGCAAAACAGTTATACATCTGTATTGATAAAGTTTCCTCAATTAGATTTTCTTGCATCAATGAAATTAATAGGCCTGGACAAAATAATAATAATAATAAAAGCTGATTTTATATAGCATGTTATTAGAATAGAAATCAATAAATTGCTAAATTAAGTCTGTAGTCAAATATTTTGACCCTTGAGTAAAAGTTCTAGGTGAGGTCTGGATGGGA
>JAJPUD010000142.1:37697-49893 GCA_023553655.1 Myrmecobius fasciatus
GAATCAGCCTTTCCTTGCTGCTGGGACCTACAAGACGAAAGTCCAAATATAATCTCAGACACTTACTAGTTTTGGGATCCTGGATAATTCACTTAATCTCTTTCAGCCTCAGTTTCCCAATCTGGATAATAACTCTACCTCAGAAGGTTGTTGTAAAGTTCAATGAGATAATATTTGTAAAGTGCTTAGTACAGTGCCTGGCACAATGTAATTGCTATATGTGTTTATTCTCTTTCCTTCCTTTCCCCTTGCCTGAGATATTTTTGCTTCACCATTCCCTTCTCCTCACCAGAAGCCTTTAGTGCCCAACATGACTGAGACAGCTAGAGCCAGGAATGGGATGGGATGTAGGCAGAGTGCCAAGTCTCTGCTTCAGTCTTTGTCCAGGTGGCATGAGCAGGGGACATTTCTAATGAGAGTCTGAGGTACTGAGACTCCATCAGGCTGCCCAAGAGGGCCCCACAATTCTCTCCCTATGATGAAGGGCGGCAATGAAATTTTTAACTAAAACAAAAAAAAATTAAAACTCCCCAGAGTTTTATTAAGTAGGGATACAGATAGGTAATTAGAAGCAGGCTTAATTAAAATCTGCCTGCAGAATGCAATGGATGCTTGGTGGGTGGCTACTCCAGAAGGTCCCAGAAAGAGATTGAAGAAAAACTCAGAATACAACGGTTCCAAGAAAGAGGAAGGATGACAATAGGGAATGATCTTGGGGAGAAAGTGGGAATTGAATCTAATAAGAGTAAGCCATTTTCTTTTTTTTTATTAAAGCTTTTTATTTGCAAAACATATGCATGGGTAGTTTTTCAGCATTGACTCTTGCAAAGCTTTCTGTTCTAAATTTTTCTCTCCTTCCCCCTCCCCCCTCCCCTAGATGGCAGGTAGTCTAATACATGTTAATTATGTTAAAATATATGATGAATCAAATATATGTATACATATTTATACAGTTATCTTGCTGTACAAGAAAAATCAGATCTACAAGAAAAAAAACCTGAGAAGGAAAACAAAATTCAAGCAAACATCAACAGAAAGCATGAAAATTCTATGTTTTGGTCCACACTCAGATCCCACAGGCTTCTTCCTGGGTGTATATGGCTTTCTTCATCACTGAACAATTGGAACTGGTTTGAAACAATGAGATGTTTGAAACATCTCATTGTTGAAGAGAACCATGTCTATCAGAATTGATCATCATATAGTCTTGTTGCTGTGTATAATGATCTCCTGGTTCTGCTCATTTCACTTAGTATCAGTTCATGAAAGTCTCTCCAGGCCTTTCTGAAATTATCCTGCTGGTTGTTTCTTACAGAACAATAATATTCCATAACATTCATATACCATAATTTATTCAGCCATTCTCCAACTGATGGGCATCCATTCAGTTTCCAGTTTCTAGACACTACAAAAAGGGCTGCCACAAACATTCTTGCACATATGGGTCCCTTTCCTTCCTTTAAGATCTCTTTGGGATATAGGCCCAATAGAAACACTGCTGGATCAAAGGGTATGCACAGTTTGATAACTTTTTGAGCATAGTTCCAGATTGCTCTCCAGAATGGTTGGATCCATTCACAGTTCCACCAACAATGTATCAGTGTTCCAGTTTTCCCACATCCCCTCCAACATTCGTCATTATCTTTTCCTATTATTTTAGCCAATCTGACAGGTGTGTAGTGGTATCTCAGAGTTCTTAATCTGCATTTCTCTAGTCAATAGTGATTTGGAGCACCTTTTCATATGATTAGAAATAGTTTTAATTTCTTCATATTAAAATTGTCTGTTCATATCCTTTGACCATTTATTGATTGGAGAGTGGCTTGAATTCTTATACATTTGAGTCAATTCTCTATATATTTTAGAAATGAGGCCTTTATCAGAACCCTTAAATGAAAAAATGATATTCCAATTTATTGCTTCCCTCCTAATCTTGTCTGCATTAGTTTTGTTTGTACAAAAACTTTTTAACTTAATATAATCAAAATTATCTATCTGGTGTTCAACTAAGAGTTCCATTTCTTCTTTGGACACAAATTCCTTCCTTCTCTACAGATCTGAGAGGTAAACTATCCTATGTTCCTCTAATTTGCTTATAATATCACTCTTTATGTCTAAATCATGAACCCATTTAGATCTTATCTTGGTATGTGGTGTTAGGTATGGGTCAAACCCTAATTTCTTCCATACTAGTTTCCAATTTTCCCAGAAGTTTTTGTCAAATAGTGAATTTTTATCCCAAAAGCTGGGGTCTTTGGGTTTGTCAAACACTAGAGTAAGCCATTTTTACAGTTTTTGGTTAAAGAAACAAGGAAGGAGAATTGCCTCCTAGACATCAATCCTGGCCACCACTGCTTATCCTGAAAAATTGTTGGGATTTATGGGAAATAGAAGAGATAGGAAATAAATAGGGAAGGAGGGGAAAGGAGAGAAGGATAGAAGGCATGTTTGCTCCATGCCAACCTCTTCAAATGATATCTTGGTTAGCTCCTGGAGAAGATGTACTTAAATGGTTTCTCTGTTTTCTTTTCTCTTCATATTAGTATCCCTGAGTTGGAACCTGGATTTTTGAAAAAGATACAGACCTTCCATACCTGATTAGAATGAAATTAGAATTGTACTTCTTAGAGCCATAGGGTCTTGTCTTTTTGCTGCTGAAATTTTGAATTTACTGGCTTAGCTACCAGAAATCACGCAGAGATTTCATGGGGCTGAAGATTGCTCATGGATTTTTGTCCTCAGATTTTCGTAAATATAACTAATAGCTAACATTTATATAGTCTTTTGAGGTTTGAAAAGCACTTTATTAATACCTCATTTTATTTTCACAATAACCTTGGGAGACAGATGTTATTTTCCCAATTTTATAGACGAGGAAACTGAGGCAAGTGGTGGTTAAGTGATTTTCCCAGAGTCACACTGCTGCTAAATGGCAGGATTTGAACTCAGGTGTTCTTAATCTCAGGTTTAGTACTTTAGCCACTGACTCTATGTGTGTGTGTGTGTGTATGTACATGTATGTATGTTTATATATATATAGGACACAATTTATCTTATCTTTCAAAATTCCATTATTTCAACAGTATAGGTACTCCCTGGTGTAAATAGCAACTCTCTAAGTCTTGATAGACCAGCTTCAAGAAGTGGAAAATTTTATAGCCTAGTGAACACCCTCCTAGTGAAGAGCCTCTCTCCCTAAGGCCCTCAGATGACAAATAATAGACTGCTACCCCCATTTGTCCCCACCTTCAAGTTTTTCCAATTTGGTAGACTCTATTAGAGATTGTCCACTGCTTGAGGAAGCCTAGACTTAGAATTCTATCTACTTTTATTTTCACACCAGAATGAGGACTTTTAATGGAGGAATGACAACAACATAAGTAAATTCGACTTTGTTTGTTTTGTTCTCACTTTGTCAATGTTGTTAAGTGGTTTTGCATGTGGTTGACCTGTCTTTCTCATTAGATTGCACAGTCTTTAAGGGCAGGGGATGATTCTATCCACCGTGGTGGCCGATAGAATATATGAATCTTTAAGTGGAAAGAGACCCTCCTGACCTTCTAGCCCAACCTCCAATCTACTACAGGAATCATCTCTGCCATGTTCCTGACAGATGGTTATTTAGTTTCCATTTCCTATTAGGACTATCATGGCAGCTGGTTCTGTTGTTGGACAGTTCTCATTGTTGGAAAACTCCTCCTTAACCTAAGTTAAACTCTTCTTTCTTCTTGAGATAGACTCATTCTGCCATGTATGACAATCCTTCAAATATGGAAAGCTGACTCATAGAAGTTCAGGATCCTGAGTTCGAGGTGTGTCAAGGGACTGTGGAGACTTCTTAGGATAAATTGGGATCCATTTATCCCACAGGAGATCTGTGAATTTGTTTTTATGTTTTGATAACTATTTCAATATAATTGTTCTTCTTTATCCTGAGTATTTTATTTTATATATTTAAAAATATTCATCTGAGAAGAGATTGCTAAACTTCACTAGTTTGGCAAGGAGTCCAAGATACCAAAAAAAGGTTGAGAAGCAGTGATTTAATCCAATACTGTAGTTTTATGGTTCAGGAAACTGAGGCAGACAGAAGCAAAGTGACTTGTCCAAGATCCTTCAGTGGCAGAGCTAGAACTAAAATGCAGGTCATCCAGCTCCTTTCTCTCTACATCTGCTGAAGAATGTTAGAGCTGAGAGGAAGGAAGGAAGGAAAAAAGAAAGAAGGAAGGAAATAAAGGAAGGAGGGAGGAAGGGAGGGAGATAAGGAAGGAGGAAGGAAAGAAGGAAGGAAGAGAGGGAAGAAGGTAGGGAGGAAAGAAAGAAAAGAGAAGGAGATCTAAGTTCAAATTCAGGCATTTAACTAGCTATGTAATCCTGGGCAAGTCACTTAACTCTATTTCATCTGTAAAATGGGACTAATAATTGCATCCAACTCCTAGAGCTGTTGTAAGGATCAAATAAAATAATATTTCTTAAGCCTTTAGCACAATATCTGGCACATTAAAGGCTATTGTTATTGTTATGTGTCTGAGGTTGGATTTCTAATTCCAGACTCAGTGTTCTACTTGCCTTCCTGATTCCAGCTACTATTTAGTGAAGAAATGTGAGAAGTCATTGAATCCCAACCCTTTCATTTTGGTGGTGAAGAATCTGAGGATGACAGAATTCAGGTGGCTTTGTTCTTCAGTAACAGACCTGGAAGTAGAATTCAGAGGGCTCAGTATTCCTTTTCTTTAACATTTTTTAAACTGGTTTTCATATGATAATGTTTACAGACCTTCCATTATCTTTATCAACTTTCAGTATGTCAACATCCCTTTTAAAATGTGGTGTTTGGGTTGTGGTGGTTGTTCTGATTTTCATTCATATCTGACTCTTTGTGGGAAGAAGGAAGGAGGAAAGGAGGGAGAGAAAGAAGGAGGGAGAGAAGAAGGAAGGAAGGAGGGAGGAAAAAATGAGGGAAGGAGGAAGGGAAGAAAGAGGTAAAGAGGGAAGGTAGAAGGAAGGAAGAGGGACGGAAGGAAGGAAGAAGGAGAGGAAGGAAGGGAGGAGGGGAGGAAAGAAGAAAGGGAGGAAGGAAGAAAGGAAAGGAAGAGGGAGGGAGGGAGGAAAGAAAGGAAGAAAAAGAAAGAAGTAAGGGAAGAAAGGGTTTTTGGGGTTTCCTTGCAAAGATATTGGAATGGTATGTAATTTTCTTACAAAGGAGGAAACTGAGGCAAATTGGGTGAAGTGACTTGCCCAGGATCATACAACTAGTAAGTGTCTGAGGCCACTCAGATTTGAACTCAAGAAGATGAGGCTTCCTGCCCTTCCTAGTTCTCTCCATATTCTCTCCATTTACATAGTTCAAGCTTTTATCTCCTTTCGCTTGGACTTCCAATAACCTCCTATTTTGTCTTCTTGTCTGATGTATTTCCCAGTTTGGGTAAACTATACAATACATTTTAATTCCTCCAGATGGATGGGTTATAGTCAGTAATCTCTGTGATTACTGTACAGTATTAATAATGCTTTCTCTGGTCCCACTCAGGCAGTAATAATCTCCACCCCAACAAGTGCATTTCCTTAATGTACTTTAACATGTAATATTACACAAAACCATCAACTAGTACAAGGAAACAGGGCTTTGTTTCTGGGCGCCAACATCTGGGGGGGGGGCGTCCTTCTTCCTTCTAGTGACAAACATCGCTGTACTTCATTATGTGGTCCTTTGATATATGGTGCTACCATGTGACAACTTTTTCCAGCCCCCACCCCAAGGTCTGGTTGCTATGGCATACCCCTTCTGGTATTCATTTCCCTACCCACAGCCCTGCAGAGATGAGGATTGGGAGATGGGTTAAACCTTCTCCCAACACTGCTATATCAATCATTTGTTCTCTCTTCTGATCTGCCACCACACATACTCCAGGACTGCTACTCATTCAGTTATTTTTGCCCTAGGAAAACAATTCCTAGTTATATCTCTAATATTACATATTATAGTCATCCTGTTATAGGGCGATTGGGGTAAATGTTTAATAACAGCCTCTTTGAGACAAACAGAAATTTGAGGAAGTTTTAAAAATGCCTAAGCCCAGCTTATTTGAAATACTTTCCAAGGAAAAAAGTTCAACTCAATGGTATGTTAAATATTTAACAACCAGATCTCTGAAAAAAGTATCCATGACACCTTCTAAGTTTAATCTGAATAATTAACATTTTCTTCATCATTTTCTCAAGTCCGCAAATCAATTAAAAAAACAAGTTCCAATTAGTAACTCTTGCCAATTGCTGAGGTATACATGCTTACAATGAAAGTTGAACAATCAGTTCCTGCTCTAGCACCCCCTAGTAAACTGTAAATTCCATGGGGACAGGGAGCATATTTTAGTTAATCTTTTTATTTACCCAAGGGTCCAACATCATTTTCTACCTGTAATGGATGCTTAATAAATTGTTGAATTGGGGAAGCTAGGTAGTATAGCTAGAGCACTAGCCCTAGAATCAGGAGGACCTGATTTCAAATCCTGCCTCACTAGCTCTGTGACCCTAGGCAAGTCATTTAACTCAATTGCCTAGCCACAAAAAAAAAATGTTGAATTGAATGTAGTTAAATGTAAGGAAGTCAAGTCTATAAATGGTATTTAGAGAGTCTGAAACTTGCTGTGTAGGAGTCAGGGAGACAATGGCTACCTTTGCCTTAGATTAAAAACTCATATATTGGTCTTCTTCAGCCTCCCCCATTCTCCTAGGTCTCCCTCCTCTTAAGTTCTCTCTATAAGCAGCACATCTAAAAGTTCAATAGTGCAGCCTCCAATTTGTTATCATAAATTTAGGTGAGATAGATAGAAATATAACAGCATTTGTCTCATTTACTCCAAATCAGCTTTATGGCACCTTCCATTACCTGGCAGCACACTCAATAAAAGGCCTGCTGGGTTGTGAGCCTTGCCCACCTTCTCCCTACAGGTCTCCTTCCTGCTTCATCATTAGAAACACAACCTCTCCACTAGTGTCCACTCCTCAGCTGAAAGACTCTTCTTATAAATTAGTCAACTTGTCAAACACTAAGGGAGGAGCCAAAGTCTTCTTCAAACTGGGTGAAATTTTGGAAATTCCCAGGAACTGTAGGAAGCAGAAATGTACCTTCTACATTCATTCATTCATCAACATTTATTACATCAACTATGTATGAGGCAGGAAGATGGACCTACCAAGACAAAATCAAAAGCAAGATCTGCCCTTAAGAAGTTTACATTTGGATGGATGTCCAGTAAGATCATAATTCCTGAAGAAAGCAGGATTGGTAGAAATGACTACCTTAAAGAATGTAGGAGCTTTTCTAATGGGATCTAGGTTGATGTATGATTTAATCCATCTTTGCTGGTGGCTATCTAGACTGCTCTCCTCATTCGTGGAGCAGAAGTGAAAGAGAGAGAGAGAGACAGAGAGAGACAGAGAGAGAGACAGAGAGACAGAGAGAGAGAGAGAGATAGAGAGAGAGAGAGAGAGAGAGAGAGAGAGAGAGAAAGAGAAATGGATAGAGACAGAGATATATAAATAGAGAAATAGAGAGCGATAAATAATAGAGATGGATAGAGAAAATAGATAGATGGATAGATAGATAGATAGATATCTGCCCTCAGCTCCCACAACCTCTTAGCATGAATCCATTATTCTATTCTATCTGGGTTCTTTGCTACCCCCTTCTATTCAGGAGGGTTGGTAGAGAATAGGAAACTTTTTATGTTGGCACTCATCCTTCATTCTCAAAGAGAACCAATGATATCATGGGGTGATGTCTTGACTTGGGAATGAGTTGAATTTAAATGAGCTGCACAAAGTCATCAGCCTCACTCTTCCTCCAGAGTCATCCCAGTCCGGTGGCAAGATATGTCAGGATGAGTGGGAATGGCTCAAAATGGGGCACAGGACTAATTTTTAATTCTGGGCATTTGCTTATGACCTTCCTTTGTCTAGCAGTACCTTGCTGAAGGCTCTCCTCCCCTATCCAGAGCCAAAACAAAAATTATTGATACTTATATGGTGCTTTGTATTTATATGTGTCTATCCATCTACAGGTGCCCTCAAAAGTCTGAAATTTTAAAATTATGCTATTTTGAGCACTGTATTAACACATTTGAGTCTCACAGAGTTCTATGAGGTGGGTACTTCAAGTATTATTATTGCTACCTTATAAATGAAGAAACTGAGCCCTAGAAAATTTAAAATCACTTGCTAAAAGTCTAGTAGCAGGAAAAAAAAGATTTGGACCCATGTTTTCTATCTTTAGAGTTCAATGAACTAACTTAATAATGAAATAATATTCATTAGCTCTCTCTCTCTCTCTCTCTCTCTCTCTATATATATATATATATATATATATACACACACACACATATGTGTGTGTGTGTGTGTGTGTGTGTGTGCACGCTTTCTGACTATATTATAAGTTTATAAGTTTCTTGAGGATAGGAATAGACAGCTAGGTGATGTAGTAAACAGAACACCATGGCCTAGAGTCAGGAAATCATCTTCCTGAGTTCAACTCCAGCCTCAGACACTTCCTAATTGTGTGATTCTGGGCAAGTCACTTAATCCTTTTTGCTTCAGTTTCATCATCTATAAAGTGAGCTGGAGAAGGAAATTACAAACCCCATCAGTATCTCTGCCAAGAAAACCCCAAATGAGGTCACAAAGACTTGAACACAACTGAAAAAGGAATTAATAACAACAAACACAGATTGGCTTTTATACTTTTGTATAAACACACACACAGAGTTCCTAGCTTGTGGTACTTGATAAATAAATACTTATTTATTGATTGAATTGATTCATCTGGAGAAAAGATTTAAGTGAAAATACCTCCATAGAGTAAATAATGAAGATTTAGTGTTATAAGGAAAACTATTAGAAAACTGGAGAACTGGACTTGTCACCCTTCAAGACCCTAGAAAATTCCGACCTGTTCTCTGGAGGAATTAGTCCTAATGCCCCAACACAGAAGCAGGGACATTTTCTGGACAGGAACTATATCTACTTCTTCTTGGTGTCTTCCATAGTGCTGGCACAATTTTTTGCACATATTAAGCAAATATTTGGGGAAGGAATGAAGGAAGAAGGTGAGCAAGGGAAGGAGAGAAGAAAGAAGATGAAAAGAAGGTAGGGAAAGAACTAGTAGGAAAGGAGGGTGGAAAGGAAGGAAAGAAATCTTAAAATCGTATGCTTCTGCCATACATACCCTTACCTGTTTGGAGGTATGAAGACCTTTTTCTTCCCCAATCTCCCTCTACTTCTTCAATAATTTTTTCTTTACTTCCACTATTACCTTTAACAGGTACCAAGTTCAAATGAATGGACCCTTGTTATTTGGGGGGCATTATACATACTATGAGGGCTGGAGGTTGGGTATTGGGTTTCAGGACAGGGCCAGGGCATTATATCAAAATACCTCCCCTAAGAAGGACTAAACAGGAAAAAACAGAGTCATATTTTTCTCCTGGGGAATGTAGGAGAAACACATGGGTGTTGCATGAGTCTAGACAAAGAAATGAAAATATTTCCCCTGCTAAAGAAAGCTCCACTCTTGGTAGGAAGCTAAAGGGGAGAGGGAGCTCCCCATCCCTGGAGTACTAAAGTACCTGCTGTTCAGGGTTGGGTTGAGCTAACTGACCCCTGAAGTCCCTTCCTTTGATGCTGCAATCCCTAGTCTCTGCTCCTACTGTCCCTGGCAGCTCATCCCCCACTTCATAGCCCTTTTGTGTTTTAAAGACACCAGGGCTGCTCTTCTCTCTAAATACAGTTGTTGTAATATAGTGAGTCTTGAGCAGGTCCCTCAAAATATCCCCTCCATCATCTGCCATTTTGCTTGAATTCCCAAGGTATCCATGGAGGTGTGGAATTTCTCATTGGTTTCTGAGAAGATGCATTCATTCCCTGGGACCTTACAGCTGATCCCTGCAAGAGTATCAGCTGGCTTCATGTTTTATGAAATGGCTTTCTAGCATTAACCCATAGCTAAAGGTAAGGCCCTCTGAGTTCCCACTGGACAGATGTTGAAATTTTGTGGGGGGGGGGAGAGAAGAAAAAGTCAATAAAGAAAAACTGTAAATTTTAGAATTTGGAGGAAGCCAGTCTCTGATGACAACAGCCTTCAAGATTTAGATCTCCTCTATTTTCAGTCAGAAAGCTTGGGGAGATGGTATTTCCCATGGCAGTTGGGTCCAGATGCCCTGAGAGATGGATTTGATTTCCCAAACTGGTCTTCACTCTCCCTTAGGTAGCAGCAGTGAACCACAACCTCCTCCCTCCTCCTCCTCCCCTGCTCTCCCACCTCCTTCTTAGGGCCTTCTGTCGAAACAGCTGCAGCCCTAGGACCATGCTTCCAATTCCCATCCAAGTAACTGGACCTGCATAAAGAAATACGGGAAAGGAAAGAAATGGGATTCCCTACCCCCAACTTCCTAACATAGGAAGGACAGAGTTAGTGTAGAGGGATAGGAAAATGGACAGGGAATTCTCCCAAGAAATAATGAGTTATTGTGCAGAGGGATTTGGAGCTTCTTTGTTAAAAGAGATCAATGCTTCCTCCCAAGATGGGGAGATGTTTGGATGAGTGAGGGCAAGTTGGAATGTTTGGATTCTTAGCACTTAGGGTCAGAGGACTTTCCATCACATGGAATCTGGAAGCATGATCAGATCTGGGGTTTACTCTGGCCTATAGGTCAAAGGAGGAGGGGTGGAGAGATGGTCACCAAGTTTACAACCCCAGCACAATTTGCCTAAAATAACAGAAAATGAAGCATGGGGTCTCTCCAGGACATGGATGAGGAGTTCACTGAGCCAAGCATGGGAAACTTTCCTTTCCCTGTTTCCTTATTGTTTTTAGCTGGTGAAGGGGCAGGAGAAGGGATGGAGGGGGGATGGGAGGAGGGGAGGGTGGGAAGAAGAACCTGAGACTTCCATCAGGGAAAACAGAGAAATAAATTTGTTGCTATTTATTTGTTCGTGTGAATTGTGTAAAAACTTCTTTGGGAATCTGCAAGTGTGTGGGATTGAGAGATAGACTAAGATCACCAAAGAGAGGAATGGGAAGGGAAAAAAAGAAGTGAGAAAAACCAAAAAGCAGAAGGGGGAGGAGAGAAAGGGGGAGGCAGAGAAGAGCAGAAAAGCCTGGGGGAAGAGGAGAGGAAAGGGGAGGCTGTTCTTTCTCTGAGCTGCATGACCATAAACAAATCACCATCTTTCTGAGCCTCAGTTTCCTGATCAGGAAAATGGGAATAATATATATATAAAAGGCTCCTCATAGCATCAAGGCAGCAATTAGAGGGTAGAAGCCCTAGGACAGGTGACAAAGGCTAAGAGAACTTTAAATGAAACATCAGGGTATATCAGATAGATACAGATATAATGAGAAAGTGGAGAGAGTTTACATCTTTATATAAATTAGTACATAATATATTTATTAAGAGAAAGAGCAGAAGGGAAGAGAAGGAAAGGGAAAGAAAAAGTAAGAAGAAAGTTTATATATTTATCTAAATTTATATATTATATATTTATAAAAAGAAAGAGATAGGAAAGAGCAGAAGAGAAGGAAAGGAAGGGAAGAAAAAGGGAAGAAGAGAGAGTTTCTCTTAATAGAATGAATGGGCACTCCTTGAGAGCAGGGACTCTCTTGCTTTTTTATATGCATGATCATTTAAACATTACGTCATCAACCAATAATCATCATTAGAACTCATCAATAGTTGATGGAGAGCCAGCCTCACAGCCAAGAAGACTTTGTTTTGCAGATACTGGCTTCATGATTGAGGGCAGAGCCCTTAACCTTCCTGGGCCTTACTTCCCTCATCTGTAAAGTGAGGCTCTTGACAGAGATGATCTCTAAAGTCCCTTCCATCTGCAAACCTATGATCTTATGATTCTCTTTTTTTTTATAAAGCTTTTTATTTACAAAACATATGAGTGACCTTTCAACATTGACCTTTGCAAAAAAACTTTTTTTTTCCCAAGCTTTTCCTTTCCTTCCCCCCACCCCCCACCCCTAGATGACAGGTAATCTAATACATGCTAGATAGGATAAACTATATGACAAATACAATACATGTATACATATCTATACAGTTATCTTACTGCACAAGAAACATCAGATCTAGAAAGAGAAGAAGAAAAAAACAACCTAAGAAGGAAAACAGAATGCATGGAAATATTCACA
>JAJPUD010000142.1:58058-145841 GCA_023553655.1 Myrmecobius fasciatus
AGAGAGAGAGAGAGAGAGAGAGAGAGAGAGAGAGAGAGAGAGAGAGAGAGAGAGAGATGTAGCTTTATGATACTACTTTTAATAGAAACTTGGTTCCCTCTTGGATAAAATTAATGAACTTTCCTTCTGCCTCTAAAAGGCTGGATTGGGGGGAATGGTGAAACCTGAGTTTGCATCTCAGTTCTGCTCCTTCTTACCTGTGTGATCTTAGTCTCCATCTTCTCTGTAAAATGAGAGCTTTAGACTAGATGAAACTCAAGATTCCTTATAATGTTAGATCTATGATTCTATGTCCTCAGCAAAGGAAATCTCTTCATTTTTATCCAGGAGGCTAGAGTTCACTGAAAAACTGGGGTTCAGGAACTCAAACCACATCTCAAAACACAGGATTCTTCTCTCTAGGCCTGCCATGTTTTGGATTAAGAGAGAGATTAAGCCACTGCCTCTTCAAGCAGAAGCAAAGAACTTTGGGTTAAGAAACTCGTTTTACTCATTTCGTGCAATTGAGAGTCATGTAGCTCCCATATACTTCTATTCCAAGACAGTCTTTAGTTCCTGGTGGGGAAATCTCCCACTGCTTGTTGCCCTCCCTTCCCTTTCTCTGCCTTTAGGTCTATATGCTGGGCTCTGGTCTGCCCTCTAAAAAGGAAGAAATAAAACAGACAAGATTGAGTTTAAAATTGGAGACTCCCTTTTTTTCTGAAGAACATTTTATTTTTCCAATTAGATGTAAAGATAGTTTTCAACATTCTTTTTTTATTAATACTTTTTATTTGCAAAACATATGTATGGGTAATTCCTAAGCATTAACCCTTACAAAGCTTTCTGTTACAAATTTCCCCCCCCTACTCCCCACCCTTCCCCTAGATGGCAGGAAGTCCACTACATGTTAATTATGTTAAAATACTTGACAAATCGAATATATGTATACATATTTCCACACTTATCATTGTTGTGCAAGAAAAATCGTATCTACAAGAAAAAAAAATCTGAGAAAGGAAACAATGCAAGCAAACATCAATAGAGAGCATGAAAATGTTATGTTGTGGTCCACATTTCATATCCCTCTCTCTGGTCAACATTCATTTTTGTAAGACTTTGTGTTCTAACTTTTTTCCCCTCTCCCCTCCCCAAGAAAGAAAGCAATCTGATATGGCTTATACATTTATAATTATTTTAAACATATTTCCATATTAGTGCAAAAAAAATCAGAACAAAAGGGAAAACCACAAGAAAGAAAAAGTAAACCAAAAAAGGTGAAAATATATGTTTCAGTCTGCATTCAGTCTCTATAGTTTTCTCTCTGGGCACAGATGACACTTTTCATCCCAAGTCTATTGGAATTGGAAGACTGCCTTTTATAGGTCAATACAAAAAGATTGGTTTCTCCTACAATAATACAAGACAACTGTATGGTACAGATGGGAGACTTGGAGTCAGGAAGACTCGCCTTCCTGATTTCAAATCCAACCTTAGACACTTATTAGCTGTTTGACTTCACCCTGTTTGTCTCAGTTTCCTCATCTGGAGGCACTGGAGAAGGAAATAGCAAATCACTCCAGTATCTTTGCCCTGCCAAAAAACCAAATAGAGTTATGAAGAGTCAGACAAAACTCAACAACAAAAAAAGAGGGAGTTGTTCTAGTTGGCTTCTAAGACCTCTTCCAGCTCTATTATCAATGACTTTTGATTTTATGATCCTATAAAGCAATTCATCCACTATACCTGAGACCAGTGATCCTCCAGGAGGTATCAAGGGACTTAGTCATACCTCCATAGGGAAATATAAAGGTTCATGACTTTGTAAACTCATGTAGTTGATCAAGCAATTCACCTGATCAATCTCTTACATCTGTTTATATATGTAATTGGCTGTATCCCCCAGGAGAATGTAAGCTCAGGGACCCTTCTTCCTATCCTTTCTTTTCTTCCTTCTTCCCTTCTTTCTTCTTTCTCTCTGCCTCTTTCCTTCTTTCCCTCTCTCCTTCTTTTCCTCCCTTTCTTCTTCTTTCCATTTCTTCTTTTTTCCCTTTTTCCTTCCTCCCTTTTTCTTTCCTCCTTTCTTTCCTTGTTCCCCTAGAACTTAGCATCGTGCTTTTATACAAAGATTAAATGTTTATAGAATTGAATTGCAATGTCATTTGGGATAAGGTTAAGATTGGAAATGGCACCCAACCTTATATCTGAGAACACAATCAGTTCAATTGATTCAAGTGAAAACTTCCATTCAACTGGATACTTAATTGTTTCAACAGCCCTAATCTGTTACATTGTGTAGGTATGCAGTCTCAAGGGCTGAAAAAGTTTCCAATATCCACACAAAATGCTAGGTAAATGAGCTTATGACTAAGTCATATGGTTCTGCTTGGTATCTTTGTGGGGATTCCTGTCTACAGGTTCAAATGAATTCTATTTCCTTGATCTACTTTGGGCATGGAATTAATAAAATAGAATCATAGAATCCAGAAGGAACCTAAAAGGATATATTGTCTTTTATGGAGGAAGAAATGGAAGCTAAGAGAGTGCAAATGATTTCCTCAGGATCAGTCAATCAATAATCTTATATTATGGTCTACTACATGCCAGGCACTGTATTAAGTACTGTGAACAAAATTATCAAAGACAGTCCTTGCCCTCAAAGAGCTTAATGGAAATAGAAGAAGACAACAAAAATGAAATTAAGAAGGAAACTGGAAAGGAGATAGGAAAGGCAGCACAGGGAATTGATGGCGAAGGCAGAAGAGTAAAGGCAGATGGAATCACACAAGTAATTAGTCATAGAAATAGGCCTAGAACCCCAGCCTCCTGACTGCTAGTTGAGTGTCATGTCTAAAAAGTCATTACAATGCAAAAGAAAAGTATCATTTCTTGAAAATTATCTTTGCATATTTTTGAAAATAAAAAGCTATAATTTCTGTCTATTGGAATAGGAAATAGTTAGCATAGAAAGACCTAGAAAAACAAGAAGTTGGTAAAGTCTGTACCAAATAATTAAGACAAGAGACAAAGAAGCTAGTGAAGATGACTCTAGTTCAGGTGTAGAAAATGGCCACTTGTAAAATTGGCTAGGTAGACTTGTATGAATACAGAGAAAAGCTTGATTCAGGGATTAAAATCCAATGAATTTAATTTTAAAATGCTTTTATTGAGTGGAAAATATATAAGAATATATATAAGAATATTTCAGTTCATAAATCAAACTCATTGCTTATTTTAAAAGCAAATCAAGTATTATGATTAAAATATATTAACTCAGTAAAAGTTTTATTTAAAAATGTAATTCTTCAAAACTCAATGTTTTTACTCAAAAGGTTAGTGTTTTTTTCATTTGTAGGTATTTTTAAGGCCTGAATCAGTTATTGTCCACCATATTCTTTTCCTGCCTCCCCAACTTAGCCAAATCCCACCTGTCTCTTTGCAAGTAAACTCCCTACCATACCCATAGTCAGTTCAAAATATGTCAATCCAAAATGGAGAACCACATGTGAGAAAGAGTCATTTGTATAAGAAGATATGGTTATTTACTGTGAGTTTATATATTTTCAATTTTATATGACATCTAAACATATGTAGATTGGATAGAATGAATTCTTCTTCCATAGTCTTCTAGATATGCTTTGATGGAAAGATGGTATTATAAAGAGAGTAGTAGATATGGATTCAAATTCTGCTTCTCCCATTTAAAACCTGTGTGACCTTGAACAAGTTATTTAATTCCCCTGTTTCCTCATCTGTAAAATGAGGGGGTTGAACTAAATGACCTCTGAGGTCTCTTCTAACTCTAAACTCATGATTTTATGACCCCACCCCTTGGAATGCAAATACTATAATGTCCTGTAGACTTCTGAGTCTAGAATTCAGTTTCATAAGGAAAGTAGAGGAAAGAAATTTATACTGGTCTGGATTCTAGTCCCACCTTTAGTTGTGTGAACGAGGGTCAGTAACTCATTTCACTGGCCCCCACTTTTCTCCTCTATAAAATAAAGGGATTATAAAGGTCCCTCCTAGCTAATTCTAAGTGAAAAGCTCTCTGTCTTAAGGAATTTCATCGATGACCCATATTCACTGGTCGTAGCAAGTCAGACACTTTGCTTTCAGTAAAATGAAATCCCCACTTTGCTCTCCCTTTCCCATGTCACTGTGCTTGCTTTCATTCATTCTCCATATTTTCCAACATTGTCTTCATTTGAAATCGACACATTTTCTTTCCTGGAAGGATGCATGTGTTCCCTATCGGTTTTACAAATAACTTCAAATTTTACTGTTTTCTTTCCCTAATGAATTCTCTGAAATGTGTTACAAGCTCCCTGGTAATGAATCTGAATCTGGAAGACTCGATGTATCCTTGTTTTTCTGCTTGCTTCCAATGCTGCTAGAAAGAATTAGCCCTTGCCTAACATAGAACACAGACTTTATACAACCTTGTTTAGTGAAATTGGTGTGAATCCATTATATTGACAATATCAATTTGTGTAATTCCTGCATTAGGATTTTGTACTAAACTGTGTTTGAAAGGAGCTGCTGACCCTGATTACCTCTTTAATTGTGGTTAAAATCCAGATTAATTCAGATACCAGCTTTGTCCATGTTAGAAAGGACCTCTCTGGAGCTTGGAAGTCAATATTTCCCCAGGTCTCCTGGGAGGATGAGCCTTTGTTTTCAGGGAACGTGGCATCTCTTCATTGTCTCTGACTCCAAGGCCTTGTCAGCTTTAGCTTAAAACCTTAAAAACAAGGGAAAAGGGATAAGATTATTCAGCTTGGGCCAGGATAAGGTTAGAGATCCTGCCTAGGTTTTTGACTCTCAAAGCCGTCCAGATTCTGAAGCTCAGCTACTTCCTCTTTCTCCCTTCTCCCTTCCCTAGATTCTATCCAAAAGAACTTTTATCTTCTCTATTGTCTTTCCATCAACCACTAGGAGAACTGCCAGGATTCCCAACCAAAAGGGTTGCAATCCCATGACGAGGGAGGAAATATTGCTTATTCAAATAAGGCACACAAGCATACTTGACTTTCCATAGTAGCCATCCATTTGAAAAATGCTCTTCACCTAGGGTTTCCAGGTATACCTTGCATTACACAGTAAGCAAGTTCCTAAAAAGTTTTGCTGGGAAAAGACACATAGGCAAGACTCATATTAAGCAGCAATAACTAGTTGTTTGCCTCAGTTTCCTTATCTGAAAAATGGGGATAATAATATCACTTACCACCCAGGATTGTTATGAAGATCAAATGAAATAATAATTACAAAGCACTTAGCACAGTACCTGACATACAATAAGTATTTAATAAATGATAACTATCAAGAAAACAAATATTCTTCACATTTCATAGCAGCTATTCTTCCCAAAAATGGAATTTTTTTTAACAAGTCGGCCAAGTATATCACTCCATATAACCAAATTACCAAAATTCAGAGTTGTAAGGGACTCTCTGAGTTGATTTAATTCAATCAATACCTGATTAAGAGTCCTGCTCTATATCACAGTCTCCAATTAGATATCCAGCAAAGCTTCACTTGAAAACTTCCAAGGAAAAGAAATACTTTCTTCAATTAGTGGCCCATTCTGCTTTTCAAATAGATACAGGGCCATTTAGAGCTACTTCATCTTATTAGATTCAGCTCCAATTCTGATCTGTCAAGATCCTCTTGAGTTCTAACTATTATCTAGTATGTCAGTCATTCCTCTCAGCTTTGTGCCATCAAAAAGTTAAAACAAAAACAAAAACAAAAAAAACCCAAATATTGTATTCTAATTTTTGATTGATCTTCCATTGGCCATGGCTTTCTGATACTTTCTGCCCTCCTTCCCTTACTACCTAACTTCTTTCCCAAGTTGAGGGTAACCAATAACCCATCACTAATTTAGGGGGATGTCTACCTCAAGTATGTGAAAACTTCCTCTGGCAGAAAGGGTGGATGAGAACAATCTGTTCCAAGTGCCATGAAAGAGGCGGAAAGCAACTTGTTCAGACATTGATCCTATCTCCAGTCTTAACTTTTGTTTTGCCACTGGAAGTGGAAGACTCAGGAAGAGACAGTAAGGCTGGTGACTTTATTCAATTCTGCTTCACTAAATCCAATTCATACTTTTAATTTTTTTAAATTTTTCAGTAGTATTTTATTTTTCCAAATAGACGCAAAGATGGTTTTCAACATTCACTTTTGCAAAACTTTATGTTCCAGTTTTTTCTCTTTCCCCTTTCTCCTCCCCAAGACAACAAGCAATCTGATATAGGCTAAACATGTGCAATTCTTTGAAATATATTTCCATATTCATCATACCCTACAAGAAAAATCAGATCAAAAGGGAAAAAAACACGAGAAAGAAAAACAACAAACAATAATTACAACAGAAAGGTGAAAATATTATGCTTGGATCCACATTCAGTCTTCATAATTCTTTCTCTGAATGCAGATGGCACTTTACATCACAAGTCTAATCCAATTCATTCTTAAATCAAGACATCATTCATGATGTCATTGTTTCTCTTGTAAATAAAGGATGAACAACAACTTTCTCCCAAGTAGTTAATAAAAATAGCTAGCAATTACATAATGCCTTAAGGGCTTAAAAGCACTTTTGTAAATTGTATTTCATTCTGTCATAACAACTCTGGGAAGTAAATGCTATTATTATTAGCCTAATTTTACAGATAAGGAAACCAAGGTAGATGGGGTTAAGTGATTTGTTCAGGATCACAGAATTTAAGTGCCTCAAGACATATTTGAACCCAGGACCTCTTAATAGTTCTATCTACTTCACCAGCTTGTTTAATGATCTATAAACACATGCTGAAATGAATGAGGGAGCTTCCAGGTAAGCATCTGGTTAAAATGCAAACATTCATCACCTGGATGTTTGTAGGGTTTTGGGTTTTGTTTATATTGTTTTAGAGCAGGTGGCAAACTTTAAATTGCTGTTATTCAGTCATTGAAATCCCATCTAACTCTTTGTGTCTCCATTTGAGGTTTTCTTGGCAAATACACTGGAGTAGTTTGCCGTTTCCTTCTTCTGTTCATTTTATGGATGAAGAAACTGAGGTAGGGTGAAGTGCTAGTAAGCCCAGCACTCCATTCACTACACCACTTAGCTGAATCACTTCTGATGCACATTGCATGACAAACTTTTAGTGTTGTAGTGGCTAATGGGAATGGATTTGCAAGGAACCATCTTAATCACCCATGCGAGGAACCAAGCATTTAGTAAAGTCATCCAATAATCATTTATCAAGCACCTATGGCTAAATGGTACCATAGTGCATCGAGTGCTGTCTTGAAGTTAGGAAAATTCCCCTTCCTGAGTTCAAATCTGACCTCAGACACTATTTGTGACTCTGGGCTTATCACTTAACTGTGATTGCCTCAGTTTCCTTATCTGTAAAATGAGTTGGAGAAGGAAATGACAAACCACTTCCATATCTTTTCCAAGAAAACCCCAAATGGGGTCATGAAGAGTTGGAAACAACTGAAAGAAACATTAATAACTATGTGAGAAGCATTGTGCTCAGTGCTGTGCATACCAAGAAAGGAAAAAGATAATCACTGCTCTTGAGGAGTTAATAATCTATAGGAGGAGACAACACTCAAATATGCACAAACAAGCTCTAGATAGGATCAATAGGAAATAATACGTAGAGGGAAAGCACTAGAATTAAAGACAATTGGGAAAAGGAATTTCTGTAGAAGATGGAAGTTTAGTTGAGACTTGCAGGAAGTCAGGAAGCAGAGATGAGGAGGGGGGCATTCTAAGCCTGGGGGGACAGTCAAAGAAAGTGCCTGGAGTCAGGAAATGGAGTGTCCTGTTGGAGGAACAGTATGAAGATCATTATGAGTGAATCATAGAATCATTCTGGGGGAATGAAATGAGGTATAAGAATATTGGGAAAATAGGAAAGAAGAGTGGGCTCTGCAGGGATTTGAATGTCAAACTTGATATCTAATCCTAGAGGTGATAAAAAGCCACCAGTGCTGATTGAGTAAGGGAGTGACACGGTCAGACCTTCACTTTAGAAAATCACTTTGGCAACTGAGCACAGGATGGACTAGAGGGGAGAGACTTGGATCACTAATCCAGGTATGGGGAGATGAGAGCCTTTACCAGGATGATGTCAGTGTTGAAGGAGAGAAAGAGGTCAGTTTAAAAGATGGTAAAGTCTACAAGCTTTGGCAACAGTTTAGATATGGGGGATGAGAGATGGTGAGGAGTCCAGTGTTTCCAGCCTAGGGAACTTGGGGGGGGATGGTGTTTGAAAGGAGGAGGTTGGAGGGAAAGAGAGTAAGTTCTGTTTTGGAGATGTTGAATTTAAGATGTCTACAGGACAAGGTCAAAGTGTCTAAGAAGCAGTTAGAGATGTGAGAATGGAGGTCAGTAAAGAGGTTAGGGCTGGGATAAGTAGATTTGAGAATCATCAGTGCAGAGATAATTGAATCCATCGGAAATAACTAACTAAACAACTAGATGAAGTTGTATAGAAGGAAAAGACAAGAGAATCCAAGGCACTATAGGATAACCATTGTTAGTGGGTATGGATATGGATGAGGATCCAATAAAGCAGATGTAGAGGTGGATCCTAGATATGAGGAGAACCAGGACAGAGTAGTACCCCCAAAACCTAGAGAGAAGGGAATATCAAGGAGAAGAAGATGACCAACAGTGTTGAAATGTGCACAAAGGTCAAGAAGGATGAGGGCTGAGAAAAGACTACTGAATTTGGTGATTTAAGAGATCAATGGTAACTTGGGAAAGAACAGTTTCAAATGAATGATAAGGCCAGAAACCAGATTGCAAAGAGTTAAGAAGAGAATGAGAGACGACAGATTTCTCAAGGAGGTTAAGAGATACAGGATGATAGCAGGGATAGAAGTGAAGGTTTTTTAAGAATAGGGTGAGTTTGTATGCTGTAAGGAAGCATCCAGGAGCTAGGGAGAGATTACAGATAAGTGAGAAAATGGAGATGATAGGGAAGCCATCTGCTGGGGTAATTGGGATGTAATGGTATTTCTGCAGGTAGAGTTGTTTGGCTTGGCAAGGAGAAGGGCTACTTCTTTGTGTGACGTGGGCTAAAGGAGGAAATATTGGCAGAAGAAGGCATCAAGTGACATGAAATAAGGAGGAGAGAAGAGGGAGTTCTTAAAGAATGACATTTTTTTTTCAGTAAAATATGAGATAAGTTCCTCAGTTGAGAGGGGAAGGGGAAGGGGAACCATGAGAAGGTTGAGAAGGGATGAAAACATTTGAAAGAACCAAAGTGAATGGAATAATGAATTAATTAGGAAGGCTTGCTTTGCAGTAGTGAGGGCTGAGTTGAGATTATGAAACATAAATATGTAGTGGACCCCATCAGAATGGTTGCACGATTTTTTCCACTTTCATTCAATAGCATGGGTGTGGAAGCAAAAATAGCATATAGTGGGAGTGATATAAGGCTGAGACTTGCAGTCAATAATTTGTGCTTAAGAAAAGAGGGCATGCCTATTTCGGAAAAAGAAATAGAACAAGCTATTAATCAACTCCCTAAGAAAAAATCTCCAGGACCAGATGGATTTACATGTGAATTTTACCAAACATTCAAAGAACAATTAATCCCAATACTATATAAACTATTTGAAAAAATAGGGAAAGAAGGTGTACTACCAAATTCCTTCTATGACACAGATATGGTGCTGATAGCTAAACCAGGTAGGGAGAAAACTGAGAAAGAAAACTATAGACCCATTTCCCTAATGAATATTGATGCAAAAATTTTAAATAAGATTTTAGCAACAAGATTACAGAAAGTCATCCCCAGGATAATACATCATGACCAAGTAGGATTTATACCAGGAATGCAGGGCTGGTTCAATATTAGGAAAACTATTAGCATAATCAATTATATTAATAACCAAATTAATAAAAACCATATGATTATCTCCATAGATGCAGAAAAAACCTTTGATAAAATCCAACACCCATTCCTATTAAAAACACTGGAGAGTATAGGAATAAATGGGCTTTTCCTTAAAATGATTAGTAGTATCTACTTAAAACCTTCAGCAAGCATCATATGTAATGGAGTCAAACTAGAACCATTCCCAATAAGATCAGGAGTGAAACAAGGCTGCCCACTGTCACCATTACTATTTAATATTGTATTAGAAATGTTAGCTTCAGCAATAAGAGAAGAAAAAGAGATAAAAGGAATCAGAGTAGGTAGTGAAGAAACCAAATTATCACTCTTTGCAGATGACATGATGGTATACTTAGAGAACCCTAGAGACTCAACTAAAAAACTACTAGAAACAATTCACAACTTTAGCAAAGTTGCAGGATACAAAATAAATCCACATAAATCATCAGCATTTTTATATATTACCAATAAAGTTCAGCAGCAAGAGATACAGAAAGAAATTCCATTCAAAATAACTGTTGATAGTATAAAATATTTGGGAATTTATCTGCCAAAAGATAGTCAGGAACTATATGAACTAAACTACAAAACACTTTCCACACAAATCAAATCAGACCTAGTCAATTGGAAAAACTTAAAATGCTCATGGGTAGGACGAGTGAATATAATAAAAATGACAATACTACCCAAACTAATTTACTTATTTAGTGCCATACCAATCAAACTCCCAAGAAATTATCTTACAGATCTAGAAAAAATAGTAGCAAAGTTCATTTGGAAAAACAAAAGGTCAAGAATTTCAAGGGGATTAATGAAAAAAAAGGCTGACGATGGTGGACTTGCTGTACCAGATCTAAAACTATATTATAAAGCAGCGGTCATCAAAACCATTTGGTACTGGCTAAGAAATAGAGTAGTCGATCAGTGGAATAGGATAGAATCACAAGACAAACTAGGCAATAACTATAGCAATTTGGTTTTTGATAAACCCAAAGACCCCAGATTTTGGGATAAGTATTCACTATTTGACAAAAACTGCTGGGAAAACTGGAAACTAGTGTGGAAGAAATTAGGGCTTGACCCACATCTGACACCACATACCAAGATAAGATCTAAATGGGTTCATGATCTGGATATAAAGAGTGATACTATAAGTAAATTAGAGGAATGTAATATAGTTCACCTCTCAGACCTTTGGAGATGGAATAAATTTATGTCCAAAGAAGAACTGGAACTCTTAATTGAAAACCAGATAGATAACTTTGACTATATTAAGTTAAAAAGTTTTTGTACAAACAAAATCAATGCAGACAAGATTAGGAGGGAAGTAATAAATTGGGAAATCATCTTTACATTCAAGGGTTCTGATAAAGGTCTCATCTCAAAAATATATAGAGAATTGTCTCATATTTATAAAAATTCAAGCCATTCTCCAATCAATAAATGGTCAAGGGATATGAACAGACAATTTTCAGAGGATGAAATTAAAACTATTTATAGTCATATGAAGGGGTGCTCCAAATCACTGTTGATCAGAGAAATGCAAATCAAGACAACCCTGAGGTACCACTTCACACCTGTCAGATTGGCTAAAATGACAGGAAAAGTTAATGATGAATGTTGGAGGGGTTGTGGGAAGGCTGGGACACTGATGCATTGTTGGTGGAGCTGTGAACGGATACAGCCATTCTGGAGAACAATTTGGAGCTATGCTCAAAAAGTTATCAAACTGTGCATACCCTTTGACCCAGCAGCATTTCTATTGGGTTTATATCCCAAAGAAATCATAAAGAAAGGAAAAGGCCCCACATGTGCAAGAATGTTTGTGGCAGCCCTTTTTGTAGTGGCTAGAAACTGGAAATTGAATAGATGCCCTTCAATTGGAGAATGGCTGAATAAATTATGGTATATGAATATTATGGAATATTATTGTTCTGTAAGAAATGACCAGCAAGATGATTTCAGAGAGGCCTGGAGAGACTTACATGAACTGATGCTGAGTGAAATGAGCAGAACCAGGAGATCATTATACACGGCAACAACAGTACTATATGACAATTAATTCTGATGGACATGGCTCTCTTCAACAATGATATGTTTCAAACCACCTCCAATTGTTCACTGAAGTAAGCCATATACACCCAGAGAGAGGGATGCGAAATGTGGACCACAACATAACATTCTCATACTCCTTGATTGATGTTTGCTTACATTGTGTTTCCTTTATCTGATATATCGTTTGTGTAGATAAGATTTTTCTTGCACAACAATGATAAGTTTGGAAATATGTATACATATATTCGATTTGCCAATATTTTAACATAATTAACATGTAGTGGATATCCTGCCATCCAGGGAAGGGGTGGGGAAGTTAGGGGGAAAAATTTGTAACGGAAAGCTATGTAAGGGTTATTGTTGAAGAATTACCCACACATATGTTATGCAAATAAAATAAAATTTTTTAAAAAAATAAATAAATAAAAGAAAAGAGGGCATGAGACTCTAGAGAAAGAGACAGTATAGAGTCTCACTGGTTCACCAAAGGGTTAAGATGGGAAAAAAGAGTATAGTTAGTTCAGGGGTGATGGCTTGGGAGAGAACTTAAGAGTAGAAGAGTTGGAGATCATGGCATGGATGAAGAATAGAAAACAGAGCATCAGGTGGAGCAGATAAGGAATTTTCAATAGTTCATGAACATTGCAGTGGTGCATCTGTAAGCATAAGTGGTAAGCAAGATCAAGGGTATTCCTTTGGTGGAACTTATATGTGTTGAAGTTCTCTAGCATGAGAACAGAAGTTGGGAAGAAAGATTACAGCTAGATACTGAACTCACTGAGGGAGGAAAAGGAATGATCTGGGAGAGGGGGGGTTCTGTGGACAAGCACAATCAAGATTTTGATTGGTTGATAGAGATGAAAAGTACCAACTTCAGAAAAGGAGTGATGGAAGTAAGGAGGGGGTTTAGAAATGGCCATGGGGAACAAGGAGTAATTAATAACAAAAACAATATAATAAAAACAATAGTTCAATTTACATAGCATATTAAGTTTTATATAGATGGCACAATGGATTAACTGCTTGACCTGGAGTGAGGAGGACCTGAATTCAAAGCCAGTCTCATCACTTAACTAGCTCTGTTATCTTGGTCAAGTTGCTTAATTTCTATCTGCCTCAGTTTCTTAAAGTTTTCAAGGTTTTCTCAAAGCCGTTTAAATTGTGTCTGCCTCAGTTTCCTCAACTGTGAAATGAGGATAATAAAAGCACCTACTTCCCAGGATACTTTAAAGGTGCTTTGCACATAATAAATACTTAATAAATGCTTGCTTTCTTTCCTTCTCTTTCCTTTAGTTATATTATCTCATCTGACCCTAGCAACTGCTCCAGGTTAGGTGCTATCATTTCCCCCATTTTGCAGATGAAGAGGTCTGACTAGAAATAATGATATTGTCAGTGGTCATAGAATGGGATGAATAAATGAATAAAAACAGAATGAAATTATGAATGAAAAACCATTTGATAATTATGTTTAAAGACTTGTGCTAAACACTGCAGCTACAAGTAGCAATCCAAGCGGTTGGTATTGGTGGTGCCAGGAATGTTGGGCCCTCTTCCACAAGAGTTTTCCCCTTTCAGTAGTGGCTGCAGGGAAGCTGGGAAGCTTCTGTTGTTCCAGAGAGCAAAATTAATTGGTTCATTCAAGATTCAAACCAGGAAACTTAATTTTATGAACACTAAACTCTAACCATTTGGACAAATCAGTCACCAAATCTTCATATGAAGGTATAATTTAATAAAGAAATTATGATATATGATCATAATGAAATAGTGTTTCACTGTAAAAATATGAATAATTCAGGGAAACATGGGAAAACTTATATGAGATTATGCAGAGAAAAAAAGCAAAACCAAAACAAAATACCTGGTGAATAATTAAACTGAGATTTCAGTGATATAGGGAATTCCCAGTTGAGGAAATTCCCTCTGCTTAGTGTGTCTAGAACAGAGGCCAAACTCACTGTCCCAATATTGGATAAAACTCTGGAATGTACCTGAAACAGATTAAAATCTAATTAGAAAATGTTTAATAAAATAAATGATGGTGTAATAATACATGATATTACTATGGGGTTTTCTAAATCAAGATGTGACCTGCAGGATCCTTATGTACAGTCCTGTTTATGGTCTAGAATACTAAGAGGTTAAATGAGTTGCCTCTGGTTATTCAAACAGTATGTGTCAAGGGCAGAGCTTGAGCAAAGGCCTTCCTGGCTTTGAGAAGTGTTCTCTACCCACTATTCCCTGTTATATCTTAATTACAAATATATACAGACAGTTGTCACTTTTGTAAATTTACATTTTGTAAAAAAATTGGAAAGAAATTTGCATTCTAGGAAAAAAAACTACTGTATAGTATTATGTTCTCTCTCTCTGTTCCTGTCCCTCTGCTCAGTAGTTTTCTTTCCCACTACCAAAAAATGAAAATAAAAAAATCCTTTATTAACAGAAGATGGGGGCTTGACTTTAGACCTCCTGCAACAAGAGAGGTGATCCTGACTGACTTCACTCACCTGTCCCTCTTGTCCAGTCCTGCCCCCCTTGTCTGTCTTTATTCTATCTACTTGGGTACTGTGTATCTATGCCCATCCTACCTCCTGCCTGGTTCCTCTCTTGTTTATGTCCATATTGGGCCCCGACATATTTTTCCTCCTGCACTCACTACTCTGTCCCTATCATCACCCATATGTCTTCTAGGGATGCTTGACCTCCCTCCTGCCTCCTGCCTTTCTCCTTTCCCATGTTAGTGAGCAAATTTGAATTACATAAAAATTACTTTATGTAGAGGTATGAGGAAAAATCCACTTATATAAAATTAGAACTGTTTGTCTACATTTGTATATATATATATATATATGTACACAAATGTATATATACAAATATATGTATATACAAATATATATGTATATGTACACATGC
This sequence comes from Myrmecobius fasciatus, assembly GCA_023553655.1. NCBI lineage: Eukaryota > Metazoa > Chordata > Mammalia > Dasyuromorphia > Myrmecobiidae > Myrmecobius > Myrmecobius fasciatus. Next base: position 72,923 of record JAJPUD010000142.1, read on the forward strand.
ACATAAATACATGTATACATCATTAAACAAAAATCACATGGAAAAGAAGGCAATCTCTGATTAATTACAATGCTCTTTCCTGGTCCCAAAGAATAGATAGTGAAATGAATATCTTTTCTCTTATTAGAGATATGGGGGACTATGGATGCAGTCTGATGTTTATATTTAGCATTGTCTGCATTTAGCATAGTTCTGATTTATAGTAAATGCTTGCTAGGAAGTGCTAGGAAGAGCACAGCTATGCTTTGTGAGGAAAGCAGCATTGGACTAGCTCAGAAAAAGTGTGAGATGCACAAAATTAGAGAATCCACCCCAAATATTCACAGGGACTGTGTGTCGATGTGTGGCAGAGCATTCCAAGATCTTGTTGGTCTGATCATCCACAGTCAGACACACTAACTCTTGGCTCTTAACATATTTGTGTCATTTCAGTCCTTTATGAGAACAAAGGATAACAACTAACTAACCCATCAGTGTAGTGAATAGAGAGTTGGATTTGAAATCCTTCTGCTCTGCACCCGATGTTCCATCTTGTTTTAACTTCACAAAACAAGATACCTCACCACCTAGGTTTTAAGCTAGCTCATCATTTCTAATCTCATCACTGGGACTTCTAACTTAACTCTTGACTATATCACCTCCCTTGGCTTCCTCTTCTCTGCTTGGAAGACTGGAAGATAAAGGATCACTCCTCCCAATGATTCTCAATTTCTTCATCTATAAATAGGAATAAGAATAACACTTATCTCATAAGATTATTATGTATCAAACAAGGAAAAAAGGGACATTTATTTTATTTTATTTTTATGATACCTCTTTATTTTTCAAAATATCTGTAAAGATAAGTTTTAACATTCACCCTTGCAAAACCTTGTGTTCCAAATTTTTCTCCTGCCCTCTCCATCTCTCATTTCCCCATGACAGCAAGTAATCCAATATAGGTTAAACATGTACAATTTTTCTATTTCCACAATTATCATGCTGCACAAGAAAAATAAGATCAAAAAGGAAAAAATGAGTAAGAAAAAAACCAAGCAAGTGAACAACAACAACAAAAAATGAAAATACTATGTAGTGATCCACACTTAGTCCCCAGAGTCCTCTCTCTGGATGCAGATGGCTCTTTCCATCACAAGTCCATTGGAATTGGCCTGAATCACCTCATTGTTGAAAAAAGTCAAATCCATCATAGTTGATCATATTTTTGCTACTGTGTACGATGTTATCTTGATTCTACTCACTTCACTTAGCATCACTTCATATAAGTTTCTCTAGGCCTTTCTGAAATCATCCTGCTGGTCCTTTCTTATAGAACAATAATATTCTATTATATTCACATAACTTCTTCAGCCATTCCCCAACTAATGGGCATCATTTCCAATTCCTTGCCACTACAAAAAGAGTTGCTACAAACATTTTTGCAAATGTGGGTCCTTTTCCAAAAAAGGAATTTATTAACACCATTAATGTGCTGAGTATTTGACAAATATTATCTCATCTGATTCTTACAACAACCCTGGGAGGTAGATGCTATTATCACCCCCATTTTACATATGAGGAACCTGAGAAAGACAGAAGTTAAGTGGCTTGGGGGGAAAACAACACTGTAAAGTATGTGGGAGAGAATTATCACTGCCCCTTTGCCTGTCCTGAATAGACCTGATGGGTATCACTCTTGTTTCTTAGTGTCAGAATCTTAAATATTATGCTCCCTTGGTGTTAACTATGCTAAAGAAGAATCAAGCCTTCACTGTAACACTTGTATCTTGACTTGTTCCAAAATATATACTTGCACAATAGCTTTTTAAAAATGTATGCATTTCTGAGCAGTATCCCTTGTGCTTTTTCTGATTGTTGTACCCTGGGTAGCTGCCCATATTGCCTACTCCTCGTCCCAGCTCTGATCCAGAAACTTGGTCCTGGAGTTGGGGGAACAGATTGATAATAACACTTTATGTGTGTATAGTGCTCTTTATGCTTTCATCTGATACTCATGACAGCCCGTAAAGTAAACAGAGCGAAGATTAGTATTCCCATTTGACAGATGAGAAAACTGAAGCTTGGAGAGTTGAGGTGATTAACTTAAGGTCCCTTTTCTTGATTCCTAGCAAATGCCAGTAGATCCTTGTCACAGCTTGGCTTCTAAGTTTCACAATTTTTCTTTAAAGCTCATTTGGCATTGGTTTCTTGAGAAGAAAAAAAGGACCAGAGAAAATTGTTGAGAAGGAGAGATGAAAAGTGAGAAGATAATTGTAAGGCAGGATTGCTGTTAGAATGACAGGAGGGAAGATGAAGGGTTTCAACTTCAGCACTGACACCTTCAATTAAGAATAACAGAGCCATGTTCCTTTAAAAGCTGTAGATGGCAATAAATTTTCTAAGAAAACAAGTTACCCACATCATGAAACGACAGCAGGCAAGCTAACTATTCTGAATGGGCATCTTAGGCTCTCCCCAGGCTGCTTGCTCATCAATAGAGGCTTCCAGCCCAGATGGAAGGCAAAGGAAGGTAACCCTCTGAAAATATATTGTGAATGCCATTACACTGGGACTAGCCACATATCATGTTTCTGGGTCTTAGCATAGTTATTGTTTTTTGTTGTTGTTGTTGAATCATTTCAGTCATTTCTGACCTTTGTGATCCCATTTGGGATTTTCTTGGCAAAAATACAGGAGACCAAAGGAGTATGATATTTAAGGTTCAAGAGCTAAGAGATGTGCCATTTCTTTCTCCAGTTTATTTTATTTTTGCTGAGGCAATTGGGGTTAAGTAACTTGCCCAGGGTCACACAGCTAAGAAGTGTTAAGTATCTGAAGCCAGATTTGAACTCAGAAGGATGAGTTTTCCTGACTTCTGGTCACTCTATCCACTGTGCTACTTAGCTGCCCCTCCTTAACATCATATGGAATCATAATGAACAAGGGGCAAATATAGCCTTGGCCAGAGTGCTGATTTCTAGGATAAGGACTTTCTTCTTTGGATTGGGGATAAGGAGGTGTTTCCTTTCTATAACTCACCTTGCGTTCCTTATGAAGGATGTTTAACAATATTGAGTGATTTTTCAATCATTCCCAGGTCATTGAGCACTTCCTTTTAAGCCCCTGTGAGGGAGAAGGCCAGACCCTCTGGAAAGATGATGTGCCTCCTTTCCCAGCATGATGGTATCCCAGATAAATAATCTTCATCACTGCTAAACCACAATACCCTTACCCTCACTCAATTGAATTTCCCCCATATGCTGGGGTTCTTATTCAGGGGTCTGGTGTTAAATGACACCATATGATGGTTTAGTCTAGAGGTTGAGACTACAAGAAAAAAGATGGAATTTCAGGCCAGGGAAAAGTAAGAAGGCATGAGGTTATATAGAAGGGGGAGGGCAAATTAGTGTGAGAAACATGGACTTTTCAAGTGAATGCTTTTTATTTCTTGGATCAAAACCTATCAAATGACAGAATTAGCAACTTCAAATCCAACCAGCCCATAAGAGAAAAAATTGATGTATTGCTTCAGGACAATTAGTCCCTATAGTCACATCTAAATTCCTTGTTTTCCACTTGCTTTTTGTCTTTTAAATATATGTGTATTATATATATATGCATATATAGTTCCAATTATATGTAAAGACAATTTTTAACATTACATTTTTAAAAGTTAAAATTCCAAATTGTCTCCCTCTCTTCCTTGCTCACATCCCCCTCTTAAGATGGTAAACAATTAGATATAGATTATATATGTCACTTGCTTTTTTTTTAAAGATTAAAAACCTTCATCTTTTCTGCTGACTCAGAAGTTCAGAACATCTTGGTTGTATGATGAACCTGTTTGGAGTTTTTTCTTCATATCTTTCCAGACCCATTCCCCTATTCTATGGACTAATGCCTATGGGACCTTCCTTCCCCAGCCCCATTCCCACTTTCCCCACAGGAAGTGATGACACAAATGGCTGGCTTTGAACCATACAGTAAATTGGGGTGACATCTGTATCGCATAGAGCAGGCATTCTTAACTTTTATGGTATTAACTGATTCCTTTGGCAGCCTGGTAAAACCTGTAAAACCCTTCTAAGAATAACATTTTTAAATGTATAAAATAAACTAGAATTATAAAGTAAACCAATTTTATTGAAATACATTCTAAAAATACATTTTGAACTATATATCAATTGATCAACTGTGATAAATGGAGCTCTTCTCAGCAATACAATGTTCCGAGACAATTCCAATAGACTTGAGATGGAAAATGTCATTCACATTCAGGGAAAGAGCTATGGACACTAAATACAGATCAAAGCATACTATTTTCACCATTTTTGTTTGATTTTTCTTTCTCATAATTCTCTTTTGTTCTGATTTTTCTTTTGTAACATAACTAATATGGAAATATGTTTATAATAATTGCACATGTATAACCTATATCAGATTGCTTCCTGCCTTGGGGAGGGGAAAAGTCAGGGAGAAAGGAGGAAAATATTTGGAACTCAAAATTTTACAAAAGTGAATGTTAAAAACTATCTTTACATGTCACTGGAAAAAAATAAAATACATTAAATGAAAAAAACTAAAAAAAATGAATCAATTGTAAATATATACAATTATACACATACATGTATAACACATATATACATCTAAATACCATTTACATATGCATGTATATACACACTAAATATATTAGTGTGTTATATATACACATATGTGTATATGTACATATATGCATCCATATCTAAATCTATCTATATCTATTTACATTATATACCAAGTTTAGGGAACCCTAGGTTAAGAACCTCTGCCAAAGAGGATGTAACCGGAGCTATATATTTTCCTTCCCAGGAATAATCCCATAGGAACCTAGTTTGGGCACTTGCCCACTGAAAGTGTTTATCACTATTAGAAACAACTTAAAATGTTCAGAGCAAACTTCACTGCTACTCTGCTCCCTTTCATTAATTAAATAACACTGGCCTCTGGGTTCCCCATGCAGTACTCACCTCTCTCTGTTCCAAGAAGCAGCTGTCCTCTGGGTTTGCTTATTGTCTGTCTCATAACCTGATTCTCATCTGCTGGGAGACTTCCCCTATATTCCCACTGTTATTTATTTTCCTTAATAATCTTTTATGAGGGACCTTATCAATAGCCTTTAGAAATTCTGAGGAAATTTGGCTCACGGGGTCATTATTATCGCTATTGTTATCTATCATTTTATTAACTTAAAATCAAAAACAGTGCAGGTTAAAGAGCTAGCGTTCCCTTTTATCACAGGCCAGGTGGATTTGATGCTGTCAGATTTTACTTGGCCAGGTGGTCTGCTGGTCTGTATTTAATTAAATTCTCCATCAGTTTCTCTGTTATGGGATGGGGAGGTTCCCAAACCTGTAACTACCAATATGCCTCTGGGTACTCCCCACCTCCTTTCTTTGCTTTGTCTGACTTTCCAATATTCAGGAGATGCAATTAGATTTTGTGAAAAAAATGAGCTTGGTCTGGAGGCAGAGGATCTGGGTTCAAATTCTAGCTCTGCTACTTATAACCCTTGCAATATTGGGCAGTGAGTGCCTGGCACATAGCTGCTTTAAAAAAGCTTATTATAGGGCAACTCATCTAATTTCTCCAGGTCTCAGTTTCCTTATCTGTAGAATGAAGAGGTTGGAGTAGAAAAAGTAGTAAATTCTAAATCATCAGCCTAAAGATTACAGACTAAGTGTGAGGATGGAAGCCAGACCCATGGCTGGGGATTTTAGAATTGCTTTATCCATAACCTTCAGGCTGCTTTGAAAAATCTAGTGTGGTGGGTGCTACTCTGATCTCCATCTTACAGAGGAAGGAAGCCGAACAAGAATTACACAGATAAAGGTGACTAAAGCAAGATTCAAACCTAAATCCTCTTAATTCCAAGCTCAACCCTTTTTTCACTGTGCTACATAATCTAACAAATAAATTAAGGAATGATTATTTGCATTTTTGAAAATATTTATTCAACAAAGGGTATTTTCAAATAAAAGGTTCTCTCCTCTATTTACATTTAGACTTCGGTTTTTCATTTATTTATTCATTTGTTTGTTTGGACTCAGGACTATAATACCTTTAGAAAGATGCTTCTGGGCAGTTTAAGTGACTTACCTAGGGTCATACAATCAGTATATGTAAGAGGCAGTTCTTGATTCCAAGTGATCCAGACTCTCAGGAAGATTCTCTCTATCTATTCTCAGGATAACTCTCTTTCCACTAAATGTGTCCTCTCATTTAAGCATTTAGGCAGATAAAATGTTAGTACTGAGAGAAATGGGGCATTGAGATGGTATAGTGGTTAGAGTGTTTGACCTGGAGTCTGAAAAATTTCATCTCTTCCCAAATTCAAATGTAGCCTCATACACTTACTAATTGTGTGATCCTGAGCAAATCATTTAACCCTGTTTGCCTCAGTTTCTGTATCTGTAAAATGAGCCGGAGAAGGAACAGGCAAACTATTCCAGTTTCTCTGCCAAGAAAACCCAAATGGAGTCACAAAGAATCAGACATGAGGGAAATGATTAAACAACTGATATCTGAGATATTTTTTAGAACAGAAGCATTCAAGTCCTGTTATCCCCTGAGCACTGACAAAATCTGGCTAGGACAATATTAAAAGGCAATTGGACAATGTTTAATAAAATAAATACAACAAAGATAACATTAATTTGTGGTTTCCTAAGACAGTGTGCTGCCCAGATGTTTTTATTTGAGTTTGATGGCACTGTTGTAGAACACTTTCCTCCTACAACATATGGGGAAGCTGAGTCCCAAGAGGTGAAATTTTTTTGCCTAAGGTTTCAGAGTCAAGAGAAGAACAAAAGTCTTTTGTATCTTGCCCAGCACTCTTTTCACCATACCACAATCGTAAAATCACAGATTGAGAACTGCATAGTACTTTAGACCCCACTGAGAACAAGACCTTTTTTACAATGAGGAAACTGAGACCAGAAGAAATGAATTAAGTTCCTGAAGGTCACAAAAGCAGTAAGCAGCAAAATGGATGTGAACACAGGGTCTTTCACTCCAAGTCCTGTGAGATTTTCACCATAAGATTATGATTTATAAATAAGTTTGTATCGTTTAGATAGGAGGACGGAGATAGAAAAGGCACCACCTATCTGGATCCTAGTCTTAATTATGCCAGAATGAATTGACTGAGCAAGTTATAGTCCCTCTCAGAATCTGCTTTACCTATAAAATGAGGGTTTTAGACTAGATAATTCAGAAAGTCTTTCCAGCTTTGTCATTTTGTGATTCTGTGATTTTAACGCACTGTGACTGGTTCCATGACATGTTATTTAATCCTAAGTGGGTCCTTATTATGGTAAGGTGGTCTTTTTTTAAAGTATGAATTAACCATAAAAATGATCAAGCTGATTTTAGAAAGACCTAGAAAGAATTACACAAACTGATGCTAAGTGAAACAAGCAAAATCAGGAATACATTGTACACAATAACAGCAAGAATGTGCCATGATCAACTATGAAAGACTTGGTTCTGCTCAGTGATTCAGCAATCCAAAGCAATCCCAATAAACTTTGGATAGAAAATGCCACCTGCATCCAGAAAAAGAACTAAGGAGACTGAATGTAAATCAATAATGTTATGTTCAATTTTTTCTTTTTTTTCTCACATGCTTTTTCATTTTGTTTTGATTTTTCTATCCCAACATAATTCATAAAGAAATGTTTATTTTTAAAATTAATGTACATATGTAACCAAAAAAGAACACAATAAAAAAGTTTTAATTTATTCAACACAACTGGGTTTCTTAAATTTGCATACACCTCTCTGTTTAATTTGATAAAGTCTAACAATAAATGAGAGACTAATTTTCCACTGATGGTGCTTTTTTCCCCATAATTACTTTACTTCATAGTTTAATCAGGCATTATGATTTATCTTAGCAGATACATTGGTTTTTTAATAGTATTTTATTTTTCCAAATACATGCAAAAATAGTTTTCAACATTCACTTTCGCAAAACCTTGTGTTCCAAACTTTTCTCCTTTCTTCCCTCCTCCACAATATAGTAAGCAATCTAATATAGGTTAAACATGTAAGAATCTTTTTTATAGCTTTCCCTTCTCTGATGAAAAGTGGCCTTTCTTTAAAATTTTTTTCAAGTATAAATATTTCCCAATTACATTGAGAAATTTTTAATATTCTTTTTTTTAAATTGAGTTCCAAATTCTTTTCTTCCCTCTTATCTCCTCACTCCTTGAAAAGATAATGTGATATTGATTATATCTATGAAGTCATGCAAAACATATTTCCATATTAGTCATATTACAAAAGAAAACATAAAACAGAGAAAGTAAAAAAAGTATGCTTTAGTCTGACCTCAGAGTTCATCAGTTCTCTGTCTGGAGATGAACAGCATTTTTTATCAGGGGTCTTTTGGAATTGTCTTGGTTTAAAAATACAAGTATTTTTAAAATTAATCATCCCTCCCACTATCCTAACTGAGCAATTTTGAAAACCTTAAATCAAATTCTTCAATCCATATTTATATAGTCCAGCAAAACAAATTATTTCATTAATCATATTGAAAAATTGTGGATCTTTCTGCCTTTTAAGTTCATTGCCTCTGTCAAGAAAGGAGTAAAGTACTTCTTTTGGACTCATTGATAATAGTTTTAAATTTTTTCAAAGTTTCTTTTGTCTGGAATATTGCTATCATTGCATAAATTGGTGTGCTTACCTTTCTTTGAATCAGTTCATAAATATCTTCCCAGTTTCTTTTGAAATTGTTCCCTTTCAGAATTTCTTATATTCTAAAATTCTATTATATTTATTTACTACAATTTATATAGTTCCTCCATAATAGGACAGCCCCTTAGTCTCTAATTTTGGACTACTATGAAAAAAACCCTGCTATAAATATTATTTGTCCCTATGGATCATTTCCTAGTGGTAGTATAAATGAGCAAAGGGTATAAGCATCACTTTGGTAAGATTCCCCATAGGGAATCATTAGTGAATCAGTTCAGACTCATAAGAGATATCCCCCTAATAGTTAAATGATAAAAGGATATGAACAGGCAATTTTGTAAGAAAGAAATTCAGATTATCAACAATCATATGAAAATATTCTCTAAATCACTAATAATTAGAAAAATGCAAATTAGAGGAACTTTGAGGCAAATGACAAATGTTAGAGAGCCTGTGGGAAAACAGGGACTTTGTGAACTGGTCCAATGATTGGAACAGAATTCAGAACTATGCCCCAAATTACCAAATCTTTCTTCCAAAATCTTCCCCTCTTCCAAACTTTCCTATCACTGTCCAGAGTACCTCCCTTCTCCCAGTTATCTAGGCTGTCATCCTTGACTTCTAAGTCACATTCATCCTATCTATCCAGTTAGTTGCTAAATTTCATCAATACCTTATTCATACATCTTCTCTACTCCACTCTGGGGCAGGCCTTCATCATGTTATTCCTGAATGATTGCAATACCCTGTTGGTTGTTCTTCCTATCACATGTCCCCTGACTCTAGCCCATCTTTCCTCCATTTAACTGTCAAAGTGACCTTCCTTCAAAATGATCTAATCATGTCATTTAAACTCCAGGAACCTTTACTTCTAGGATCAAGTATGCTCTCTATTTGGCAGAATCTAGTCCCATTGTATATTTCTAGCTACTTACATTTTATTGCTCTTCATGAACAAGCCAGGACACTGGTCATCCTGCTGTCTCTCATACATGACAATTTATCTCTGTTCCTTTCACTGGCAATCTTTACTTTCTGGAAAATTTTCTTCTTCACCTCCATCTCTTGCCTTCCCTGACTCTTATTCAAGACTTCAAATATTTATATGACATCTTAAGATTTGCAAAATGCTTTACATACAGAGTGTCTCAAAAGTCATAGCTCAATTCAGCAGCAAAACTTTTGGGACATGTGATATATTATCTCATTTGATCCTCAAAATAACCTAGTGAGGTAGGGTAAAATATTATCTTATTTTGAGATGGGGAGACTGAGGTAAAAAGAGGTTAATTCACTTGCCCAGTGTGAAACATTTATTAAGCATCTGAGGCAGCCATCTATATATCAATTGGACTCAGTTTAAATCCTGCCCTATCAGAGCCCTTTCCTGGTTTCTTTCCCTCTCCCTTCCCATTAGCCATCTTTCCATGCCTTTTTTCTTCAGAAGGGAATTCACCCTATATATATTTTGTATGTCCATAATTTTTGTTTGCTTGTTTGTTTTACATTGCCCCTTCCCATTAGAATGTAGACTTCTTGAGGGCTCAGATTATATTTTTGCCTTTCTTTGTATTCTTGATGCATAGTATAATGCTTGGCACATAGTAAGTGCTTAATAAATACTTGTTGGTTGACTTATTGATAATGTCATTGGAAAACTAAGATCTATTGTTAAAATTTTTGATTTCATTGTTTCATATGGAAAGCTACTATTAAAAGACATCTACCTTTTGTATTAAATTGGAAACTACTGAAGTTTAAGGGAGAAAGTTAGAAACATCAAGCCCAGGTGGTTTGTCTTTCTATGAAGCCATTTCCAAAGAAGAGAACTCAGTCTGATGGTGTGCTCATAAATTTTTAACAATCAGATGGGTTTTTTTTGTTTGTTCGTTTGTTTTTAACAATACAGGACCACTTACCTATTGAGGTTGTGAAAGAGAGATCACCAAAAGAAAGGAGAAAAAGAAGGGATTGGTAGCACAGGAAGAGCTAGAAAATTTAAATTACTTTGAGAAGGAACCTAAAAGGTCTCTACACAGGAGCAATTACTATAGAGAATTGTAGAGGAGTAAAGGGATGTGGGGTAGGAGTAGGGATGTACCCATGATACCCTTCTAACTTTAATCTTCATTATTAGCATTTTCCCCATCATTTTGTCAAGTCTAGAAAATCAATAAAACAAAACAAACAAGTCTTAATTGTAGTATTTGCAGATTAACAAGATACAAATGTTCACATGGAAAATTTAACAATTGTTTTGGGAACCTGTCTGAACTGGCTTCAGTGTACCCCGGCTCAATCAGCAAATAAATATTTTATTAAATGCTACTTAAGTTCAACCATGTGTGAAGTCCTACAGGATGAGATTCATTAGATTTAGAGCTTTAGCGATCACCCAGCTAGTAAGCAATGGAACTAGATTTTAAACTCAGATCTTCTCATTCCAAATTCAAAGGTTTTCTTATTCACTTTGCCATTCAATATCTCTAACCTCCAGTCTTTAATTCAGCTGGGGAAAACATGGCTTGATTAAAAAAGATCTAAGGGTTTTATGGGGCCACAAACAGTATTTGTTAATAGTGTGCTATGACAGTTAAAAAAAAAAAAAAAACCTGATGTGACCTTAGAATGCATTAAAAGAATTGTACCCTGCCCTGTTGAGATAACTGAAGAATTTCTTCAGTTCGGAGTGTCATGTTTCAGGAAGGACATTGACAATTTGGAAAGGCAACTGAATTGGTGAAAGGATCACTATTTTAAAAAGTGACAGATCTAGACCTGGAAGGCACTTCAGAGATCATCTAGTTCAACTTCTCATTTTAAAGATCAAGAAAACCAGGTCAGTTGCCCAAGGTCACACACAGTGTAATGAGATTTTGAGGTCATGCTTGATTGAGAATGAATCAAAGGAACTAGGACTGGGCAGGTAGATGGTGCAGTGGAGAGAACACTAGGTATGAAGACAGTGAGACTCATCACTTTGAGTTTAAATATAGCCTCAAACCCTTACTAGTTGTGTGACCATGGGCAAGTCATTTAACTCCAAATGGATGGAAGGAATAAAGGAAAGAAGGAAGGAAGGAAAGAAGAAGGAAGGAAAGAAGAAAGGAAGGAAAGAAGATAGTAAAGGAGGGAAGGAGGAAGGGAGAGAGGGAGGGAGGGAGGAAGAAAGGGAAACAAGAAGGGAGGAAGGAAGGAAGGGAGGGAGGGAGGGAAGGAGAGAGGAAAGGAGGGAGGGAGGGGAAGAAGGAAGAAGGAAGAGAGGAAGAAAGAAAGGAAGGAAAAAAGAAGAATCTGTCTATAAATTTGAGTTATCTAGTAACTCTGCTTGAATACATCAAGGGAGGGGGATCACACCACTTCTCATGACAGCCTATTCCATTTTTGATTAGCTCTAGTTGTTAGGAAGTTTTTCCTTATATTGTATCAAACCTAAAATTTCCCCTATGGTTTCCATTCATTGCTTCTAATTTTGACCTCTGAGGCCAAGCAGAGCAAGTTGAATCTCTCTTTCATATGCTAGCCCTTCAGATACTTGAAGCCAATTATTGTGTTTCCTCTAGGTCTTCTTTTTTTTCAGGTTAACCAGTCCTTTGTTGATAGTTTAGTCATTTTTAGTCATGTCTGACTCTTCCTGACCCCATTTGGGGTTTTCTTTCATTTTTTCCCTTTCATTTGGGGTCCTCCTGACTCCAGGGCCAGTGCTCTATCTATCTAGCTGCCCTTGTGGACAGATTTCAATTTATTTTTTATTAGAAAAAAAGTAATGAACTAGGAATGAGCAACCTAAGATATAGTCTAAGCATTGTAGTTAGCTACGCAAGTTTGAGCAAAGGGAGGCAGTGTGATATCATGGAAAGAATACTGATAAATTAGTACCATTAGGGCCAGAGGGCCTAGATTCAAATCCTGACTCTGCCCCTCCCAATTTGTGTGACCTTGGGCCAGTAAGTTGACCTCTCTGTGACTCAGTTTTCCCAATGGTAAAATGTGAAGGTTAGATTAAATGACCTCAAAGGTATCTTCCATCCCAAAATCCATAATCACTTCTTTTTGGTCCTCACTCTTTTTTTCCATGATATGATGGGATAAGCCTAGAAGATCTCTAAGGTTCTAACTAAAGAATCCTATTATGCTGCAATTCTATCTTCTTCAGTCTGGGTCCTACCCTCATCCCTAATTGAAATACAAGAGATATAGAGATATGGCATCTGATGTTAGAAGGCAGCTATAACCTTTACAACTGGAACTGTGAATCCTAACTTTCCATATTGTTGAAGTTCATATTCGTCAACAGGCTAATTTCTTTTGGTCCCTGACAAATTTCTTTCAGTACGTAGTAGTATGGGACCTGCGGATAGGAATGCTGGTGTCTCTTACTGATGGGCTGATAAATGTTTAACAATTAGCTTTCTGTCGATAGAAATAAAAGACATGGATGCAGGACACACTTTTAAATTTTATCTGCATTATTAATATTTTCTCCATCATTTTCCTAAGTGCCAGCAATCAACAAACCAATAAATCAAGCCCTGATTTGTAGCTTTGCCTGTTTCTGAGGTGAAAATACTCACACTAAAAATTGAACAACTGGCTGATGTGAACTGGCTCTAGCAAACCCTTGATCTTGGCTCTGCTAGGGGATAAGCTGAGGAGTAGAGAGACTTTTCTGAGTTTACAGCACTGATATGCAACTGACAAAGATCTATTTCTCTTACCATATTCACAGAAAACATTTTCATATTTACAGGTTTTTTATTAAAATATCTTATTATTTAGTTGTAAAAATTTTTTAAAAATCATTTTTAAGTTTTAAAAAGTAGATTTCCTTTCCAAGTCAATCACTCCTCAATTTGATCAGCCTATTTGTGTTAAAAAAAAAAAAGTTTGGTTTCAGGAATCTTTAGTTCAGAACCATTCAGACCCCTGAGGTCAGTACTTCCCATTCAGTTCCCATTATGCTGTGTCCTTGGATTCTCCTCCAGACACTATTAGGGTCCACACCTTCCCCAGCCTGGGTCAGTATTCTTTTGGAAAGAAGAGACTCTCCTATGGTTCCATAGAGTAGCTGCCCCTGCGTAGAGAGCTTCTTTTAGGTCCTTCTTCAAAGTTCTTTAAACTTCTGGCTCTCCCCAGTACCATCCATCCCTCTTTTTCCTCCTGTTTTGGAGGTCTCTCTCTCAAACCTAGTAAGTAGGTGGTTATGTATGCAGCATCTGAAGTCAAATGCACTGAAATCATTTTGGGTTATTTACCTTACTGTCTCTGGCCAGCTTTTCCTCAGGAAGAGCCACCCCAGCTATTTACCATTGGCTCATTTAAGTTGGTTAATTTTTAATAATGTTGAAATTTTCATTTTAATAATTCAGGTAAATTATTTATTAAGCCATAGGATAAAGGGATCAGAGCAATTATGAGTCGACAGTGTTACCTGAGGCTCCTGGAAAGGTAAGGGGCTTTGCAAAGCCTTTGTTATTGGATAAACATTAAATTAGTACCATATCAAAGTCAGGTATCCTTTCTGAAGGATTTTCCTCTTGGTGGAAAAAGAAGGCAGGGTCATCTCTTAGAGGAGTGTGGGAGTGGACTATATTTCAGTGACACCCCTCATTCCCCTAATCCTAATGTTTTTCTTCAGGTTAATGAATGCCACTTCATTAATTCTGGAGTCAAATCTGGGTTCAAATCCTGTCTCTGATGCTTGTATGCTGTGTGACCTTGGGCAAATCATTTAAATTTCCTGCCCTCAGTGTTCTCATCTGTAAAATGGAAAGATTGGATTGTTTCATTTTTATCCTTATATCCCCTTAGTCACTATCTAGCACTTAGTAAATACTAGTTTGATTGATTCACTGATTTGTAAACGTAGTCCAGGTTAAAATGAGTAGCAAGGTCAACTTTTAATGTGAGCCAGCTTCTCAAAGGGGCAATGGGCAACATGTAGCCTGAAAGCTCATGGGATTTTATGATTTAAACTTCATAAAATGAGGGACAGAGAATTGTCTTGATGATAAAGGAGATTTTAGTGTTGTGTCCTTAGTAGTAGCTCCCTGGGTTTTTCTTTACCTTTGACTATTCTTCTAAATCACAGCCTGCTCCAATAACCTTGAGTAGCTCAAAGCAATGGGTGGGGTGACTTGTGTCCCTAAAACAAAAATTTGTACCCATAGGAACATAAATTTTAGAACTGGAAGAAAACTTAGAGGTCAACCAGTCCTGAGATGTCAAATGCTCTGCCCTTGGGCTACATACTGCCTACAAAACTGGGTACAGCCCAAGCCAGATTAAAATGTAATTGGGAATAGACTTATAATAGAAAGTGCCATCCACATCCAGAGAGAGAACTATGGAGACTGAATGTAAATCATAGCAAAGTATTTTCACCTTTTTTTGTTATGTTGTTGTTGGTTTGCTTGCTTTTTTTTCTTATGCTTTTTTCTCTTTTGATCTGAATTTTTTTTTACACAGCATGATAAATAGGGAAATATGTTTAGAAGAACTGCACATGTTTAACCTATATCAAATTACTTGCTGTCTTGGGGAGGGGAAGGGGAAAGGAGGGAGAAAAATTTAGAACACAAGGTTTTGCAAAGGTGGAAGTTGAAAACTATCTTTGAATGTATTTGGAAAAATAAAATACTATTAAAAGGGAAAAGAAATGTAATTGGGAACTATTTAACAAAATAAGTAAAAATACAATAAAACATAGATAATATATTTTTTAAAATAAGTCTATAAAGGGCCTATAAGAATTTTCATGTATGAATTTTATTTGGGTCCATATATGGCCTATTTTACAGGTGAGACAACTAAGGTCAAGGTTATATCTTGGGATATATCTTATTTGTATCTTATAAATCTTATGTTATATCTTATTTTTTGGGAAATCAATAGACAATGGTCCCTGTTCAGACCATAGTTGAAAGCCAGAAAGTATAGGGTTCTCCATTAGAAACTCATGTAGTATCAGAGCAAGAATTTGAACTCAGATCCTTTGACACAGAGTACTTGAAATCAGAGTCAAGCTTGAAGTCCACAAACTCAGGTTCTTGATTCACCATACCCTTGTGAGGATTATAAGTAGAGGAAAAGATTCTTGAACATTAAAGATGACCAATGGTAGACAGATGTTCAAACATAAGTAGTTTAAGTTTTCATGATCTCCTGCCCAAGTCCTAGTCATAGTTAGCATCACTGCCATTACCTCAAACAGCACAAATTAAGGATAATATGGTGGGGGGAAATCTTAAATCAGAAACAAGAAGATTTGTGTTTTAGTTCTAATTCTGCCACTAACTAGTTATGTTATTTTGGGCAAATTGTTTCCTTTTCTCTTCAATTTCTAATGTACACAAAATAAAAGAGATTGGGCTAGATAATCTCAAATGACCCTTTTAGTACCAGTACAGTATGAAAAAAATCTCCTTGAGAAACCAATAGGCAATGAGGAATTTAGTACCTTTTCAGATCACAGACGAATTATAGGGTTCCCTAAATTATAGGAATTTAGGAATTTAGATAATCAGATTTAGCAATCAGGAAGAACCAAACAAAATGGAGTCATCAGGACTAAAAGATGCCAGTGGATTGGTACTAGTAAGAACCCATTGGGAACAGATTTAGGGGACAGGATGTGGAGACCAGGGCAATTACATACAATATTTATTGGGCTCCTACTTTGGGGAAGATAGTGGGAAATATAGTAAAGCAGGCATTTTCTCAGCCCATGAGGAGTTTATAATCTTATTTTGGAGCAAAGACCCACATAAAACTATATGGCACTTAACTTCTATACAAGATAGGATGTGATCCCAACTCTGAGATTCTATGATTCTATCATAAGTAGTACTAATGGTAAGTGTTATTGTTCCCCAATGGATGTGGCCAAAGAATATAAACAAATAATTCTCTAGAGAATTGAAAATTAATTGTTGGTTGGTTGTTGCCCTTCATTTTTGAAGAGAAACAAAATGACATCACTGTGTTAGAATTGAATCAGTGTGTTGGACATGTCAGACCAATATGAGTTAGGAAAGTGCTGCCACAGGTTGGACAAAAAATTTCCCTATGAACATTTGGGGTAGCTTCTCAAACTTTGCATATCTTGAATTTCTTCTGAGTTAATTCAATTCTGCTTTGTTCATAGAGCACAGTACCTTCTCTGAATGAAGGCACATCATGCTGGACAGTCCTGTGCCAGTGTCTCCCATGTCATGCAATTAATTCTAGAGTTCTTAAGAGAGACAGTAATATGAAGGATTGTTCCAAATCATTAGTAACAGGAGAAATGTAAACCAAATTAATTCTAAGTTTTCCCTCACATCCAGCAAATTGGCCAAGATGAATAAATTTGTTGGGTGGGTTTCAGGAAAACAGGCACACTAAAACACTGTTGGTTCTGTGAATGAGTCCAAGTACTCTGGAAAGCAAAGAGAAATCATCCTAAGAAAATAACTTAAATGTCCATCATCTTTTACCCATAGACCTCCCTGTTAGGTACAGGTCTCAAGAAAGTCAACACAAAGAGATAAATCTTATCTACACCAAAATAATAATAAAGATATTTTCTGTGATATCAAAGAACTAGAAACACAAGAAGATATTAAGAGTCACACTATTAAAAAAAGGCGGTAGATAAACAGATCAAGTGACTTTCAAAGTTATGGCTAGCAGAATTATTAACCAAACAAGGGATAGAGGCAATTACAAAAAATAAAATACATAATTTCGATGTCATGAAATTAAAAAGCTTCCACACAAAATCAACACAACTAAAATTAGAAAGGAAATGGCTTGAGAAAAAAGAATCTTTCATCAAACATCTACTATAAGTGTCTGATAGCTAAGATATTTAAAGAACTAACATATATAAGATCAATATCTATTCCCTAATGATAATGAAAGATTTTTCAAAGATACTAAAAATTAGAGAAATGTACATTTAAAAATACCTCATACCCAGTAAACTGACAAAGATGATAAAGATGGCAATAGACAATGTTGGAGAGACTGCAGAAAGATGGGTACATTACTGTACTATTGGTAGAGTTGCAAATTAGTTGGACCATTTTGAAAAGGAATGTGGGATTATGCAGAAACACTGCCTAAAATGCCTATAAATTTTGACCTAGAAAACCCACTGCTGGGTATATACCGCAAAGAGGCCATAGAAGAGATCAGTTCCATGTTTAGTGTCCTATATATAGCAAAACATTCATAGCAACACTTTTTGTATTAGTAAATCCCTTGAAATAAAGTTGATATCCATCAATTGGGGAATAACTAGAACAGGCATCAGTAACCTGAGACCTGAGGGCCCACCTCCAGTTTTTGTATAGATCACTAGCTAAGAATTATTTTTTATATTTTAAAATGCAACTAACTTTATTTTAAAATATAAAAGGTATGCTTGGGTCCCAAACCTTATAAAAACAAACAATGGGATGGATTTGTATCACAGGCAATAGTTTGTTGATTTCTAGTCTAAACAAATTATGATAGATGACAGCAATATTGTAAGAACCAGTGAATATAAAGAATTTGGAAAAGCATGGAAAGTTTTAAATAGACCACTACAAATTGAAGTAAGCAGATCCCAGAAAACAGTATGTACAATAATATATAAAATATACAATTCCATTAGCCAAATTTGATCGGAGTTGATGATAGTAACTGGTAGCCAGATTATTATCATACCAGGTGATCATCAGTGGATTCACTAAAGAAGCTCATTTTTCATCAGTAGTTTCAGTGAACAGACTACTAAGGGAAAGTGAATCATCTCAATATAAAGATAATATTTTTATAGTGTTTTAAGGTTTACAAAATTCTTCAAATATATTATCTCATTTGACAATTACAACTTTGTAAGGTAGATGTGAATATTATTCCAATAGAAAACCTTTGCATGAATCACACTTTTGGTGGTCAATTAGACTGAGTATGTTATGGGATTTGATATCATGAACTCTTGGGACTCAGTATTTCTGTGGGTACTTATGGGCAACTTCTATGCTGATTATTGTTTGTGTGGTCAAATGTAAACCCTGAGAAGAGCCAAGCCAAGCTACAATTCCATGTAATATAAAAGAAAACTATGTCCTTGGAGGGATGAAAACTATTTCTTTCCTATTGAGGAACTGAAGGAGACCAGAATACTCAGCTACATCAGTAAATGGGAAATGGGGGAGAAGGCACCTGGCAGCTTATAGTGGATTGCAGGACTCTCAACAGAATTGTTACATAGATCATTGTGGAGATTCCCAACCTTGTCAATGTGGTGAACCAGAAAGCTGGCTCTGAGTAAATGTTTTGGATTGTTGACCTGCCTACTGCTTTTTTCTCTATTTATGTGGCTGAGATTAGTCATTAAGAGTTTATTTTCTTTAATATATTTTCCCAAGGCCTTTTGAATTTACCCTCATACTGCCACGTTCTGGTGGAAAGAGATCTGAAAAAGCTTACAAAGGAAGAGGTAGGGATGAGAATCCTCTCTAAATTAATGTCCATCATAACATTGATGATTTAATGCTAATCAGATTGGATGAGTCCAGAGATTGGATGGTGCCCTATGATAGGACCACTATTTATCAGCATTCTATTTCCTTCTAAAATGTAGATTAGGTTTGTTTTTGGTTTTGGTTTTGTTTTTCCTAAAAGGCAACAAAGCTCCCCCTGGGATTTAGTAGGCTAAGGCTCATGCTACATTTCCCTATTCAGCTTCCTGGTAGCTTCTAACTAAGAGCATAAAAAAGTTCATCCATATTGAGTTAAAGATCTTCAGATTTGGCAAATATCTCAGGGGTCTGAATCACCAAACTCAGTTCTGCTGATTAGACACATTTCCCTATGGAGTCAGGGATGTATCTACCCACACTAAGTATTGGAGTATCTTTGTTGAAAATCTATTTCATGGCTAAATAAACTTCCTTTTGTTAATTGTTGATTAACCTATGAGCATCTCATTTCATTGCAACATGGAGTTTGAACTAACAGGGTTATGGCCTAAGTCAGATATGTCCATTCCATGCCGCATATAAAGGATGATAGATGGAAGATCATTACTCAGAAAATCCAGGATCTGGTCTGCTGAGTTATGTTTTGGAGAAACAATGGATGGAGAGAACCCATATGATTCCAGATACTGTCCAGAATAAACTACTGGTGATTACAAAATGCCAAAAGATTTATTGGGCCCTTTAGGTTTTGGAGAATACACATTCTCCAGCTAGGTATTCTGATCCCTACTCCCAAATATCAGTGTGCTGTTAAACATTTTACAACCAGTTGTTTATATATATATATATATATATATATATATATATATATATATATATAAAGTATGTACAACACGATTTTAAGTTTAATCTGTATTATTATTTTCTTTGTTGCCTTTTTAATTCTAGGCAATTAACAATAAAAAAAAACAGTCCTAGTTTATAGCATTTTCTGATTTCTGACTCAAATGCTTATACTTAAAATTTAATAAACAGCTCTTGAAAGCTGGCTCCAAGAGACTCTTGCCCCAAAACCACCCCTTTTTAGTGGAGTATAAAATGGTCTACAACCCTAGAGGCCCTAAAAGAGGCCATCTGACCATCTTTCTCCCTAGGTCTTTCACTCTGAAACCTATGTTTTTGGAAGTCTTTGTCCATTAGGATCAGGTTAAATGGAGCCTTTAACATGCTCCTGACTACTGGCTACTCTCAGAAATAGTATTTTTAATGAATCAAGGCTCCCATAGGAAGGAGGAGGAACTTCTGATACAATGGCTTCTGAGATCTAGGAAGACTTGTCTCATGAGAACAGATTGATTTTAGACATAGCTGCAGTTGACCCTTGATGGCCTTTCCTTATGTGGTGAGTTCTCAAGGTCTTGAGGTTCTTGCTTCCTCAGATAGCTCCATACATTATGAGAAATAGATCAGGTTCCCTTTAATTAACAGAACAATTTTCCAATGGACAGCTCAGACAATTTCCCAGAGAGAATTTAGAGGACAAAGGGAGTAGAATTGTTTGTAGTTTCCTTGATTTCTACCAAAATGGGAGGCATAAACATCTGTAATTGGGGCTTTCCAGGCTTGCTGGACTTCCTTCTGACTGAGTGTACCACTGGGGCAAATTCCAAGGTGAGGGAAGCTCTGCCCACCTGAAGTAATGCTATAAATTTATTTACTAACTATCCTTTCCATTTTGAGTAAACTTTCTTTGTTAAATGTAGTGTAGTTTATGAGAATCATGGATGCAGAGCTATTCCATTTTGAGAATCACTCTATTTTGTTCACATGTATATGTCTATACTCTCCTATCAGTGCTTGAAATACAACTAACCCAAAATAGGGATGCGCCACTGTATCTTGTTGTACAGTTCATTCTAAGAAACTTCCAGGGCAACTAGGTGGTGCAGTGGATAGAGCACCAGCCCTGACCTCAGGAGGACCTGAGTTCAAATCTGGTCTCAGACACTTAACATTCCCTAGCTGTGTAACCCTGGCAAGTCACTTAACCCGTTAGGGTTTGCCTTAGCCAAAAAGCAAAAAAAAAAAAAAAAAATGAAAAAAACCCCAAACCAAAACAAAACAAACAAAAAAACCCAAAAAAACTTCTTAGTTCCCGGCATTCTGTTATCAGAAACCCCTATCCCCAAAACTACTCTCAGAAATAGTATTTTTAATGAATCGATGTTCCCGTAGGAAGGGGGAGGGACTTCTGGGAGTAAAAGGGTTATTTCTGCCAGATCAGCCTTGAGCCCCAGCAACAGGACCTTCAAAAATCAGCTTTTGCCAGGCCCCTTACCCAGTTTCTCCCTAAAATTTATATAAACCTTGTGTACTGTTCACTTGGGGAGTCTTTCCTTCTTCAAGTGAGACTCCCTTGCAGATGAACTTAATAAAACCTATTTGTTCCAAATTCTCTTTCTCTCTTGGCACTGCCAGTCCTATTTCATTTTAATCTCAAGCCTGAACCAGCAGACCAGCCTGAGTTAGGCCTGGTCCAGAACAGTTGTAATATCTACTTCACAGGGTTGCTATGAAGCTCAAATGAGATAATAAATGTAAGTACTTATATGGCACTATATAAATGTCAGTTATTATTGTTGTTATAATTTAATCCATCCCAATTCCACAAATCCAATATTGATTCAAGTCCCAGTGTTCTATCCTTGTATTAAATGCTGGAGGTGGTTCTGTGTGGGGAGGAATAGATAAAATAGAAGATACAGTTCCTGCCCTTAAGGAGTGTACCCTTTACTTTGGGTGTTTAGAAGGCAGAGATATCTGACTATGCAGCAGAAAGATTAGATCCCGATTTAAGCTCATCTGAATTTCTTCTTTTGTCTGCTTGACTTTGAGTAAGTCATTTTCTCCTATGGACCTCAGTTTCCCCATTTGCAAAAAGTAACGGGACTAGATGATCCATAAAATCAATCAAGGAAGGACTTAACTAAGTATCTACTTTATACCGGCACTCTTAAGACGCTAGGGATACAATAGCAAGAGTTAAAACAATACCTGTCCTCAGGAAACTTCCAGTCTCCCAGCTCTGACATTTTTGATTCAATGAATTCTATAAAGCTAAGGAATAAATTCTCCCCTTTTAAAAAGAAAAATGCTAACGTTGTCAACCTGACAGTTTTTCTTTTTATTAGGGGGGAAAAAAGCCAGCCCACAACCCCCTCCCCTTGTAAGTCTCCCCCACCCCCAGCATCCTTCCTTGTCCCTCCCCGCCTTGTTCCCAAGATGCCAACTAATCTCCTATGCCCAGCCTGTACACAGCCACCTCTAATTGCTCCTGCATTTTCATCTGTTGTAAGTTCAGCCATCGCTGCAGCTGCCCCTCCCCCCAGGGGAATTCACACCTTCATTATCACTCTTTACTGCAGAGCGGTCTGCGGGCTCTCGGCTCCTAACAGCAGCTTCGATAAAAAATAGAGCAGCTTTGCAGTGGTTTCAATTTTAATTACCAGCATCAAGGCACCTCGCATTCTCACCAGGCTGTTTCGCACTAATTAAAGTGAGGAGGAGTTTATGGAAAGGCTACCAAACTCCACTTCACTCCTTCATCTATTATTTACAGACAGTAATACAAATAATTTCCAATTTAAACAGTCTGTACCGGCCAGCACAAGGGGAAGAGAAAAACCAAAGGTTGGCGAGCAGAAAAGGACTGCTAGGAAATTCTGACTACCCTCGAGCCCGGACCACCGCCGCTAGGGAAGCAGGAAGCTGCCAAGATTGCAGGAGAGCTTCAACAACAGACCCTGTCATCCAGCTAGCACGTGTCAGAGTCGGGTTTGAGCCCCAGCTTGGCTAACTGCAAAGCCCACCTTTTTTGTCATTGTTTAGTCGTTTTATGTCATGTCTGACACTTTGTAACCCCATTTGGAGTTTCTTGGCAAAGATGCTGGAGTGGTTGGCCATTTACTTGTCCAACTCATTTTACAGATGAGGAAACTGAGGCAGACAGAGTAAGTGACTTGTCCAGAAGGTGTCTGAGACTGGATTGGAACTCCAGGCTCACACTCTGACCACCTAGCTCCATTATGCATCCACTGATATGTTGGGATGCATTGATTCTCCTGTACTTTGAGGTTCCATCTGTTATCTCTTCTGCTCCTGGTTGTTGTTTTCAACAGGACCTTTCAAATAGGACCATGACATGGGAAGGTAAAGCCGAGACATGCAAGTGAATTGGATTTAAGTGAGGGAGAGCTGTGCAAAGTCACCTGTCTTACTTTCCCCTCCAGAGTCATCGGGGTCCAGTGACAGAATTGAAATCAGGAGTGGAGATGGCCGTGATACCTGGGGGTAGCTCAGGACAGAGAAATGATGTATCCTTTTTTCATGCCAGGGAAGCACCTTCAAACATCCCCCATTCTTTATGAGTTCTTTGATGATGGCTAGAAAGGCAAGATGTCGGGAAATTGTAGAACACCTTCAATGCTAGACTAAGTAGTTTGAATTTTATTTGTTAAGCAATAGGGAACCATTGAAGATTATTGAGCAAAGCAACATCAAGATCTAGGTTTGAGAAATATTATGGTTGTCAGGAGGCTATTGAAACACTCTTGGAAGATTATCAATCCAGGAAAACCTGACTGAAAATGAAAAGGAAAGGGCAAATGGGAAAGAACTTGCTTACAGGTTTTGCTAGTGCCTGTAGGAATTAGGTGGAAGAGCCTACGTACAAATTCATTTTCATTGACAAGTATGTCTTGCCAAATTGTAGTGGATCCAGGAGAGCATAGCCAACCTAGAAAGCAAGATGAATGTGAGGAATCAAAAGTTTGACTATTCAAGAGACTCAGAGATAAGACTAGTTATAATGGGAAGGTTTTCTGAATCCCCTTTGTTGTTTGGGGTCTCTGTCTCTTCCCTCCTGATTATTTTATATATATATATATATATACACACATATACATACCAGTAAAATGTAAGCTCCTTGAGGGCAGGAATTATAGTTTCTTTTTATTTTCATTTCACAGTACTGAGTACAATGGCAATTTAATTTAATATATATTTGTTCATATATCTATATATTTAAATATATGCTAAATTTAATATGTATTTTTAAGACAACTGTACATAAAAGAAGTTAAAGGGCTCACATTCAGTCTTCTCATTTCTTTTTTGGCATATTGACATTTTTTTTGGTGATTAAGTTTGTGATACAAAATCAAAAATACTGTTTATTGGATTAGATGGATAAATCACGGATGGGTGGTTAATGGATGTTCGAGTGTGCTTCCTTACTCCTGGAATACCCTTCTGTATGCCTTTAAAATCTCCTTTGGAGTCCAGATGAAGGTCAGACCTCTTCCTTCATGAAGCCCTTTGTGACCAGCCAAGGCTCAGCATTTGCTTTCTCATATTGAAGGACTTGACTACTTTCTGAAGATATTCCAAGTGGAACCCAAGTTAGAGTGATCATTTCTGTCCTGCTGGAAGGTCCCCTCCACCCATTTCTCAACTCTCATAACACTTAGTTTTTTTAGCTCCCAAAGCAAGTTTTCTTTATTGGGTATCCTTTCATCATTCCATTTCCATTTCAATTCAATCACTAATTGGGTGACCCTGGGCAAGTCATTTAACCCTGTTTGCCTCAGTTTCCTCATCTGTAAAATGACCTGGAGAGGGAATGACAAACCATCCCACTCTCTTTGCCAAGAAAACACCAAATTGAATGGCAATTGAAATGACTAAACAACAAAATGTCTCTTACGTACCAATTATGTAATGAATACTCTGACAGGTATTGTGAAGATTTCAAAATTTCCAAAGACTAGATACCTGCCCTTATGGAGTTCATAGCCAACAAGTAATAAATAGGCAGGTAACTACAATAAACATGGAGAAGGTAGTATGACTAGTGGAAAGAGAGCTTAGCCTCAGAATCAAGAGCTGGATCCAGATCTAGCCTTTGTCTACTGGTTGTAGGATTGGATAAATCATTTAACTTTCGAGTTGCCCAGGGCAACTCTAAACTAAGAAGCAAAGGGCTAATTTGTATAAACCTATATTGATAGAGAAAGTTGCTAAAGGGGAGTTTCCTATACCAATGAAACTAGTTTTCATCCAAACAAAACAAAACAAAAATCCAAGAGTTGATTGTAATCATTATCATAATAATCAATCAACTAGCATTTATTAAATATCATCTTTGTGGTGGGCAATGTGCTAAATACTAGGGATACAAAAAGAGGCAAAAAACAGTCAGTCCCCTGCCTTCAAGGAGCTTACAGTCTAATGAGAGAGACAACAAAGAAAGAAATATATGCAAAGTAAATTATATCCAGGAACTTATTACATTTCAGACTCTATGTTAAGCACTTTACAAATATTATCTCATTAGATTCTCACAATCGCCCTATGAGGTAGATTCCTACTATAGAAACCATTTTACAGTTGAGGCAACTGAGGTAAAATACTTAAGTGACTTGTCCAGAGTCACATAGCTAGTGAGGGTCTGAGGTAGGATTTGAATTCAGGTCTTTTTAACTTCAGGCACTGGGTTCCTTGGCAAGGGATAAAGGGTTGGCCTTTAAGTCCAGAAGACTTAAATATTGCAAGCAGTTTGCAAACCTTAATTCCTTCTATAAATGTAGTTATTATTAGCATTATTCTCCCAAAGCAGCCCATTTCACTTAAGAGTAGCTGTTAGGAAGGAAAAGGAAAACAAGCATTTATTAAATATCTACAATGTGCCAGGCACTGGGCTAAGTGCTTTACAAATATTATTGTCAAGATATTCTTCTTAATATCAAACATAGATCTGCCTCTTTGCAATTTCCATTCATTGTTTCTAATTCTGCCTCTTGGGGCTAAATAAAACATATTTAAGCCACCTTCCACATGGGAACTTTTCAGTTACTTTGTCTTCTCAAGTCTTCTCCCAAACTCTAATTCTCCTATTTCTCTAGATATCTGGATGTCAAACTTAGGTGAAACCTATGATGAAATTATGTGTTTTTTTAAATAGGATTTGGCCTTGGAGGATTTATCATAGGAAGATAATGTATATGGGCACCATCTTATTTTCCTGGTCATGTTGTGTTACCCATTAACCCGTTAATGGGGAGTGAGTTAAATAGGTCATATCATAGTTGAGAATAACAGAGCCAAAGGCCCTAGAGAGCTTCTCGGGAGAAAGAAGAGAAGTCAATCACAATTGATTCAACTAAGAGAGTGTCCTTGCTTGGCTGGGAGCCAAGCTAATGTTAGCTTAAATTAATATAGTTTAGGCTAAGTGAGAAACAGAATGAACTAGAAGATTGTGACTTAATTCTTACCCTTGACATTTACTAGCTTTGTGTCCATGGGGAAACAACATCTTTCAAGCTATGTCCTCATCTGTAAAATGAGAATAATAATCTTGTAGATCCTGTTTCACTGTGTTATTAAACAAAATATGGACATTTCCATAGCTATGATCTGTGATCTTATTGAAAGATCTGCATCTTTCCTTCAAAGATGCAGACTATATTCCCTCCATGCCTTCTTATCTTATATGACTCTTAACCATATCTCTCATAAGTTTGCCACCCAGGTTCCACCCAGGGAGAATTTTCTTGCTTTCTCCTGAAATGGTAAGGATACTTATTAATGAAGCTCTCCTATTATTCCTCTGGTCACCATATGACCAAACCATTTTCTACTAATAGGACGAGAAAATGTCTAGATATCTAGAAACTGTGGCCTTTTCTCAATCCTCATGCTCTTTAATGTTTCTGGAGACTTTGACACTGTCAATCACCCTCTTCTAGATACATCATTTCTAGATCTTCATGACTCATTTTCTCCTGGTTGTTCTCCTACCCATCGTTCTATTTCTTCTTACTCTTTTGCTGGATATTAAAATAAGTAATGCCCAGGAAATGAGGGTGTCCCCCAAAGTCCTGTCTTTGTCCCTCTTCTCTTCTTCCTCAGTACACTTTTCTTAGTAATTTCTCTATGTAGATATTATATAATCATGCATATATGGTCAACTCTAATTCTCCCTCATCATCTGTCTCTTGGACATTTCAAACTAGATATGCTGTCAATATCTCAAATTCAGCATGTCTGAAACAGAATTCATTATCCTTATTCCTAAATCATCTCTTTTTCCGAACTTTGCTCTTACTGTTGAGATCACCATCTTCCCAGTCACCTAAACTCATCACCTTGATGTCATTTCTGACTCTTCAGTGACATTCCCCCTACACTGATCTATTGCCAAATCTTATAATTTCTATCTTCATTATATTTCTAATACTTATTTTTCCTTTCTCTACTCACATAGCTACCACCCTGTATAGATCTTCATTACTTCTCACCCTATCTACAGCAATAATCTCTGACACAAATCTCTCCCTACACAAGTACACCCCCCACTCAGCTGTCAAAATGATTTTCCTAAAGAGCAGAGCTGACCACATCAGTTCCCCTGCTCAGAGAGCTTAGTGGTTCCTAATTGCATTGAGGAGCAAATATTAAGTCCTCTGGCACTGAAATTGACCCTTCCAACTTTTCAAGTTTTTTCACACCTTACACCCTTCCACAAAATATGAACCAGCAATCCTGAATACTGCTCTACTTATGGTTCTCCAAACATTTCCCACCTTCTTACCTTTGCCCTAGCTATTTCCCACGCCTGCAATGCTCTGCCCCCTCACTTGCTATTAGTTTGCCTCACTTGCTCCAAGACTCAATCAAAACCCAATTTCTGCAGGAAACCTTTCCTCATCCCCTTAACAACTATTACTTTCCCCTTTCAGATTATTTTCTATCTACCCTGTGTCTATTGTGCATATATCTATTTATTTACGTGTTATCTCCCCTATTGGAAGGTATGCTCCTTAAGGGTAGAGACTTTTGGTGGACGGGATGGAGGGAAGGCTTTCTTTGTATCCTCCGTGCTTTGCACACACAGAGCTTAGCACATTATGAGTGCTTAATAAATGCTTGTTGACCTAATACCCTATGCCCCTCCCCACTATTTTGCAATTTTGGTAGAGTGACTGATTTTTCCTGTATACATGGGGATTGCATCATTTTCCATTTTTCTTTGTTTCATTAATGACAATGGCTAAAGAATTCATCAGTCAGTGGCCAACCTATAGGTAATAAGTTTCTCTATATTTAGTTAGCCTGGTCAGTGGGATAATAGAATTTGCTGTGAGGTTCAAATAGATCATGAAATAAGGTGTTTTACAAATTTTAAAGTCCTATATAAATTATTATCATTAAGATACTCAACACTTTGTCTTCAGAGTCATGGGTCAATAAATGGACTCTAGCTTTGCCAAAGCTTTGGTTGGTGTTTAATACTCCCTATTTGCTATCCATTCTCTTCTAATTAAGGAATAGTAATAGAAATGATAGAAAAGAAAATGGTAAATCACTCCACTATTTTTTCCAAGAAAACCCCAAATGGAAGTCACAAAAAGTTAGACACAATTGAAAAGAATGAACAGCAACAATACTGTGATTTCACTGATTTAAGGGATTCCTCAGCTGAAGATACTCTCTGTAGTAATTCAAGTCAGTACCTTCTCTGCAATTTATGGTGAGGCACTTAGGGCAGTGATGTCAAACTCAAATAGAACTGGAGCCACTAAACCATATATAAGAATCTCCACAGATGCATGTTGTTTTAGGAAACCACATATTAACACTATTTATGTTTTACTGAATTTTTATTTATTTCCCAGTTACATCTTAATCTAATTTGGACCCTACTTGGAAGTGTTGTGGATATTTGACACCTCTGGCTTGTTTTTAATATTTAGTCATGTCCACCTCTTCATGATCTCATTGAACCATATCATTCCAATGCTGTCTATGGGGGTTTCTTGGTCAAAGCACCAGAGTGATGGGCCATTTCCTTCTTCAGAAATTATATGACTTGCCCAAGATCACATGGTTAATGAAGGTCTGAGATGATAGTTGATCTCAGATCTGTGAACTATATACTGAGTTTTGGATTAGAGCACTGAGAAATAAAGTGACTTACTGAAGGTAATGTGGCCATTATACATCAGAAATAATACTTGAACTCAAGTCACTGCGACTCTGGGGTCCTCTCTTTATCAAACTACACCAAAATGTTTCTCTTTATATTTAAACTTGCTAAAAATGTGCTGGATTTGGAAGCAAGAAAGGTACCAGTAACATTTTGTCACAGAGTAAAAGAGGGAAGAAAATACTATGGGTTAATAGGACTTTGAAAGAGCAAGATCAGTCAGATTAGAAAAAAAAAGAAAAAGAAAGAAAGAAAAGAAAAGAGGGAATTAAAACAATATTGCTAGTGAGATACAGAGTTAAACCTCTTTCTTCTGGGTGCTGTGGATTCATAGGTGCCATCCTCCCCCCACAGACACACACTTCATAAGATGCAACAAACTTTTCCCTAATGTCCCTAGTCCTTCCCAACCAATCATTCCAGACTTAGTTGCTTCTTTCTACTCATCCTCAGTCTCCAAATGAGAGATTTCCCTTTATATAGTCACTAATATTTCACTTAAACATTAAACTTAAGTCATAAGGTTAGAATCTCAGAACTTGAAATTTGGAAGGAATCTGAATGATTCTCTCATCTTATCCATGCTTGAAAAAGAATTCCTGAGAGTCATTCCCATTTGATAAGTGGCCAAAGGATATTGTTGTTGTTTTTATTGTTGAGTCTTTGTTTTCAAAGACAACCAATGACATTACAAAGATGATGTCTTGACTTGAGAGTCAATTGGATTTTAAGTGAGGCAGCACCCCACTGAAGCAGTTCTCAAAGAATTACAAAAGAAATACAATCTCTAATTGATCTGAAACATGTCCAAATTACTAATTATATAAAAAATCAAAATTTAAACAATTTTAGGTTTAATAGCATGTTATTAAATTAGCATGACAAAAGATGAGAACATTCAATGGAGAAAGGTACATCAATCAGTGCATCATTGGTGGAGTTATCAGTCTGGAATTATACAAGAAATTTGACTAAACTGACACTTTGAGAATTGCAGTCCTACTTTTTGTCCCTTTAAACCAGCAACCCTACTACCTGGCAGATACCCCCAAGAAAGTTAAAGATCAAAAGAAAGGTCAAGTCAAGTCAAGAGGCATTTATTGTTGGCTTTCTATGTGTCCGGAAGTGCACCAAGCTCTCAGAATACAAATTCAAGCAGAAAGGCAGTGACAGTAGCTGCCTTCAAGGCACTTTAACACTAATGGGGAAAAAGTATTAAAAAAAAAACCCTGAAAATCAAGATTTGAGAAGTTGGGTTATAAAATGCTAGAAACTGGTAAAGAAGCATACACCAAAACATCCGTAGTGGCACTCTGTGGTGTAAAGAACTGGTAACAATTAGTTTCATCAACTAGCTAATGACTGAAGGGAAAAACACTATGGCATATAAGTGTAATTGAATTATATTATGCTATAAGAAATGAAGCCTAGGAGGAAACCAGAGAAACATTTGGAAAATTTGTATAAATGGATGAAGAGCAAAACCAATATACAATGTTATAGCAATATAAATGAAAAGATCAAGAAAAAAAGATAACCTAAGAATAATTGAAAAAAAAAACAGTGAAGAGATGGCAAAAAGGTAATGAAATATACCTCCCCTCATGGGAGAGAAGAAGGGGACCACCAAAAAAAGAATATGGTACCCTTTGTCAGGCAGGTTCAGTTATTGTGAATATTTTTATTTAATTGTTTTTCTTTGTCACAAGGGAGGGGCCATTCTGGAGAGGGCTGGGAATGAGAAATTATGGCAATAGAAAAAACAAAAAAATTCATTAAATGTATTTTTTCAAAAGAATTTCAGACTCTAATTATGCAATTAGAAATGGTGAAATGGACAATTTCAGAGGAAAATGGGAAGCCCTTTATGAACAATTATAGAGCAAAATGAACAGAAAAAGGAAAGCCATTTATACATAATAGAGAGAAATGATTTTGAAAAACAACTCTCTCTCTCTTTTTCTCTCTGTCATTCCCTCCCCTCCTTTCACTTGTGCCTTCCCTTCCATCTCTTTTTCTCTCTCCCCTTTTCTCTTCTTTTTCTCCCTCTTTCTTTGTCTGTCTCCCTCACCCCCTCCCATTCCCTATCTCTTTCTCTGTCTCTATTTCTCTCTTTCTCTTTGTTTCTCTGTTTCTGTCTCTCTGCTTCTCTCTCTCTCTCTTTGTATCTGTCTCTGTTCATCTCTTCCTCTTTCCCTTGTTTTTTTCTCCCTCCCTCCGTTCCTTCCCTTACCCCCGCTTTCTCCCTCTTTCTGTCTCTTATCTTTTCTCCTCTCCTTCTTTCTTTACTTCTCTCCCTCTTTCCCTTCTCCCTCTCTTTTTCTCACACTCTTCTTTCTCTTTCTTTCCCTTTCTCTCTCTCTATCTCCCTCAACCCTTAACTCTCTTAGAGATGGGAGGTAATAGAAGGTATAGATTAAAAAATTTAAATGTTTATTAATTGAAATTTTTTTTTTTAATTTTCTTCATATAACATGACAAGTCCAGAAATTTGAGTTCTTATTCGGGCCTTCTGACCTCTACCTTTGTTCCCTTTGTGCACTTAAGTAAATTCTTTAAATTCTGTGGTTCGATATAGTCCTAATCCCAGTTTTGGAGTATTAATTGAGTAGTAATCTTTTAAATCACCAAAACTCCTTTTTGGTGGGCTCTATATCATCATTATTATTATTTTAATATTAATAAAATCAGGCTGCACTTATTATACTTTTATAGTCACACAGTGTTCTCTTTATATACCTCATATCATGTAATACCTCCAACAACCCTGTGAGGAAGTGAGCCATCATCCTAAATATGTATGCTGCTCAAAAAGAAATGGAAGTTTTGAAAGATTCTGAAATGTCAGGAGGAAACTGGGGCTTCCTCCTAATAAAAGGATTTTGTTGGCCGTTTTATTTAGCCTCAATAAAAGCTCACTTTACAACCGTCCCTCATACGCCACATGCCTGGATCTAATCAGGGAACATGCAAAGCAGCAGCTGTGGGTTTTACATGACCTCCTGGCTCTGAGCATGTGAGGCCTCCACCCCTCAAACTCACAATTATTAGTGGCTCTACCAAACCCTCTTGGGTTCCTTCAGTTCTGATGCTGAGGCTGGGAGCCAGACCACCCCTGGTACCTGAAACACAGCCAGCCTAGAGTGAGCTGGAAAGGGACATTGTCTACCCACAGCGCAGTACTAACCAGGAAGAGCTGGACAGCTCCACCCACCAGGACTTGCAGATTCCCAGGCAAAATTTCTTGGGGTGCTTGGACCCTTTCCTTCCTCTTCTCAGAAGATGTCCTTGGGATCATGTAGACTCAGACATGACTGAGTGACCAAATGACAAAAGATAAAGCTAGTAAGAAAGTCAGAGGTAAGAGTGATGATAGTTCACATTTATATAGTGTCTATTTATTATGTGACAGGTACTGGGGTAAGCACTTTGCAATTATCATCTCATTTGATCCTATGCTGGGAGGTAAGGGCTATTATTACTCCCATTTTACCAATGAGGAAACTGAGACAAATAGAGGTGGTTTATCAACTGTGCAACCTAGACACCGTAGAATTTTATCCTAGGTCCTCTCATTCCCAGCCCGTCAGTCCTTTCTTTTCTTTCTTTTTCTTTTTTGTTTTTGCTGAGGCAATTGAGGTTAAGTGACTTGCCCATGGTCACACAGCCAGGAAAGTATTAAGTGTCTGAGACCAGATTTGAACTCAGGTCCTCCTGACTCCAGGCCTGATGCTCTATCCACTGTGCCACCCAGCTGCCCCAAACCATCAGTCCTTTCTTTAAACATAACCTGATCAGTTTGAGAGATCTACCTTTAGGAGTCAGCCTGGTCTCTTCCTATAGTTCTGTAGGGGAGATCCAGGGGAGCTTTAGAGCAATCACAGGACCAGCAACTCACACAGTTGATCAAAGAGTTCTTTGATAGACTTTCTTTGGAATAGGATTTCAGGATATAAGATACATATAAGAGATTAACTGAGAAGTTACAAAGAATTTCTATCATCCAGTCATTGTTGGCTGGGATAACTGCCTGCAATTCAGCCCCAGACACAATAGTTTTAAAGATATTAAATGCCCATGGGCTCTACTTAGCAGGTTAGCTATTCTGTGATCTAAAAGGGCTTGGGCTCTGGAGGCAAATACTCTCCCTCTGGAGAAAAAAGATACATATAGTTAAGTCTCTGAAAACTGATGGATTCCCTTCCTTATGGAGAAAAATCAGGGGTTTCTTCCTTGGCCTATGCATCTGTTTTGCTTTTTTTTAAATTACTTTAAAAAATTAACAAGCATTTATTTTCTCTCTCTCCCAATTGGGGGGGACCCTTGTAACAAATAAGCCCACATCTGTTGTTCAAAACAAAACAAAACTGAAATATAAGGCTCAGGGTTCTAAACTAAAAAAGGCATTTCTTATGAGGAAGATCCATCATCACAGCTAAGGACTCTAAAGTTAAAAGGTGGAAACAGAAAAA
Organism: Myrmecobius fasciatus; assembly: GCA_023553655.1. NCBI lineage: Eukaryota > Metazoa > Chordata > Mammalia > Dasyuromorphia > Myrmecobiidae > Myrmecobius > Myrmecobius fasciatus. The sequence continues at coordinate 106,618 of JAJPUD010000142.1, forward strand.
AAATAGGGAAAACCCCCAACAACCATGTGTCCTGTTTATCCACACTATCCTGTGACTACCCACCCTGTAGAGACCATACACCATGTGGGGATGATTGGGAGAAAGCCCAGAAGGAGTAGAGACACTGTTGACATGGTTGGCCCCATAGCAAAGAAGGTTAAAAACTTTCCTTCCTTTTGTGTATTTTACACCTATTTACAGGTGTCCCTCATCTGAGTCCTTTCATTCATGTGACAGGTTTCCTATGTGTGTGCTCCTTCGTGCATGTATCCCAATCACACATGTCCCCTACATGGGCTGCTCCCCTGGGCTTCCTTAGGCATAATCATTTGTAGCACTGATGGTGATACACTTGTGGTAGAGTACCCCAGTTTATAGAATTGCTCTATTGTTAATTTTCTTACTTTGATATTGTTTTAAATGCTCTAGTTTTTAACTAATTGTGTCTCCTAACTGACTAGTAAAAGTAAGCCTCTTGATGGGCACTTGTGAGCTGTAGCTTTGAGTATAAGCGGACCCACAGAGAATGTTGAAGGGCTGTACTGCAAAAAAGGGGGTAATCCAGGTGCACTGAAGTGCTAAATGGCATACTGCAGGCTAATTGTTAAAGAAATTCTATGAGGAGGGCTTCATCAGGAAAGACTGTAAGAAGAGAAACTTTTCCTGGTCCTTTAAGGATAGTTAGTGTTATAATATCATATATTAGCATTGATTATAATCAGCAAAGTCATTCTCATGTTCAGAATCATGAAAAAAAATCAACAATTCTCTGTATTTAAAGCATGCTCTTTGGTTCAAAATTGATGGTTTTTTTTTACTCTAAAGATAAGAACAACAGAATCTGGTTAGTTACAATGTTTTTATCCTAAATGACATACTAAACATGTGCTATGTTCATTCTGATTTGAAGGACTTTCTCTGAGACAGGGCTGTCACAATCAGACTGTCCTAAAAAGGTGAGTCACTTGCAAGTTATAGATCAGGATGGCCGGAGATGGCTAAACAACAGTCCCAAAAGGTTCTGGGATACTTGCTTACACTTTTCCAAAAGGAAAGATGGGAGTAAGGGGAGAGGGGGAAAGAGAAGGAAATGAGTAATAATGGGGAAATTATAGTATTAAAGCCATCATTGGTTCCATCTTGTAGTTGTCATCGCCCATCATCATCATCATCATTAGAATAGAAAGAGTAACTAGAGCCATATCAGAGAGGACTGAATATTTGGCTTAGGAGTTTGAGTTCTATTCTGTATGAAGTGGACCCAATTATACAGAATTAAAGAATGGTATGTTCAGAATGGTCTTTTCACTGAATTAATATGGCAGCCATATCTAGAATGAAAAAAATAAAAGGCAGAGAAACTGGTTAGAAGTTTATTGCATCATCTAGGTCAGGGCTTCTTAAACTTTTTCCACTATCAACCCTTTTTGCCTGAGATATTTTTTATGAAACCCCAGTTTATAAGTACATGAAGTAGGTATGCAAATCAACATTTACTGATAATAAATCATAATTTCACAACCTCCACATTCAGTGATGTGGCTCCATATAGAATCAAGACCCAAAGTTTAATAAGCTTTCATCTAGGTGAATAGTCATAAGGGTCCAAACTTAAGTAGTGGCAATAGGAATGGAGAGGAAATGGAGAGGAAGGACATTATGGAGCTAGGCTCTAGAGGCTTACTGATCATCTATGGGGAATGAGTTCTGAGAGAAGAGAGGGTAGTCAAAGCAAGAGCAAGGATGCCATTAATAGAAACACAGAGCAGAGAAAGAATAGTTAGAAGAATTGAGTTTACAAAGGACCCATTAAGTTTCCTCCTCCAAAGTGTATCTTTCATGCTTCAGCCAGATGAATCTTCCTGATGCACTCATTGGTTTAATGATGTTGCTTTCCGGCTGCCAAAATCAGCAACAACAACCCTCCAATGCCCTCCACTGCTTACTGAATCTAAATTCCTTAGCATGAAATTCAAAGCCTTTCACTGATTTGTCCCTAAACTACTTTTGAAATTTTATTTTCTATTCAAACTAGACTTTCTGTACTTCTCCAACATGCTATGTATTTTCCTACCTCTATGCTTTTCCTTCCTTCCTTCCTTCCTTCCTTCCTTCCTTCCTTCCTTCCTTCCTTCCTTCCTTCCTTCCTTCATTCCTTCCTTTGTGACATCTGGTAAGTGTCAAGAGTCTGAGGGTGAATTTAAACTCAAGTCCTTTGGATCCCATGGCCAGTGCTATATCCACTTCACCACCTAGCTGCCTTTCCATACTATTTTCTTAAGTAGAAAAACAATGCTGTTCTACTACCTCTGACTATTAGAATCCTACATACCTGGTAGAGGGGAAGATTCTGGAAAGCAAGGATTATTTGGTTCTTGCTTTTATGTTCCTAGTATCTACCAAGTGTCTTGTACATGGCAGAGACTCAATAAATGTTTAATTGAAAATTACAAATCTCACCTTCTTCATAAAGTCTTATATGATTCCTTCATCCAGCAGAAATCTCTATTCCCCACCCTCTGACTCTTCAAAATCCCATAGAAGTTTGTTTATATTATCATTTGTATATTGGAGACATCTAAGTAATGCAGTGGATAGAGCCCTTAACTTGGAGTCAGGAAGAACTGAGTTCAAATCTCAGTCTCAGACACTTACCAGCCATATGACCCTAGGCAAATCACTTAAAATTTCTGTCTGCTTAAGTTTCCTCAATTATAAAGTGAAGATCTTAACAGTACCTACTTGTTGTGAAGATCAAATGAAATAATATTTGAAAAGGGCTTAGCACAGTGTCTAGCACATTTAGACATTTAATTAATGCTTCTTCCTTTCCTTCCATCATATAACATTTATCACATGCTGTCTTGTATTTTTGTTGTTTATGAATTATTTATCCCTCATTACAGATTGTAGGCTTCTTGAGGGCAGGGACCATATTTTTTATTTATTTCTTCTCCATCACTACCGCCCCCCCCAAAAAAAAAACACCTTAAAACAAAGTCTTTTTACAGAATAGGCACTCAATAAAAGTTTGTTGACTGAATCATAAAGAAAATGTTTTTCAGTTATCCCAAGATTTGTATTTACTTTCTAAAATTCTGTTTTATTTGAATAGCAAAAGCAGATAAACCATACCCATGTTTCTCCTTTTCCTTTTTATTAATGAATTAAGATCCATAAAATCTCAATTAAAAATATATAAAAGGCTCGAAGGCTCATAAGTATCATTCAAACTTGCCTTAATAGAAATCACTTCGATATTGTAAAACTGGCATTTTTATTTAAATGGTGTCATTTTAGTTAAAGGGGTCTATATCACATTCAGAATTCTCCCCATCCCTCCTTCCTAAAAAGCATGTTTTCCGGGTATTGTAATGAACAAACAATTCAGTGCTCTGCTCAGCTCCTTTCCCTGGAAGCCTCCTCTTGGAGACTTTCATGCAATTCACTGGCAGATGTACAGTATTTCACAGGTTTACCAGTAGACTGTATGAATGAATGAAATGAATGAAACTGTATGTGTGCTGACCCACACCAACCCATATTGGAGACTTCTTCAGGGACACATACAACACAACACAAGAGAGCACAAACAGAGACCTTATATAGTCTGATATGATGGGTAAAGTGTTAAATTTGGAGCCAGATAGCCTGGTTAAGGAAAAAGAAGACATACAAATTTGGGAATAATATACTTCTCATTATTTTTCAGTTGTTTCATTCCTGCCAAACTATGGAGTCAGGGCAGGCTGAGCACGGCAGGGGAAGGGAGGGAAGGAAGGAAAGAGAGAAGAAAAGAGGGAGGGAAGAAAGAGGGGAAGAAAAGAAGACAAAAGAGGAGAAAAGAAAGGGAAGAGAGAGGGAGGAGAGAAGGGGCCTCTTTTGAGATTTTCTTGTCGAAGATACTGGAGAGATTAAACATTTCCCTCTCCAGCTCTTTTTACAGATGGGGAAACTGAGGCAAACAGGGTTAAATAGCTTGCCCAAGATCACACAGCTATTAAGAGTCTGAGACCAAATTTGAATTAAATTCTATACTGAGCCACCTAGCTAACCAATAATATATTAGGATAAGATAATTATAATGCATATAAAGTAAAGCTTCACAATCATAAATGGGATCATGGCATCATAGTTATAGAGCTGGAAGGGCCATTAGAAATATTCTAGTCCATTCCACTCATCTTACAAATGAGGAGACTGAGACATAAGAGAGAGCAAGGGCTTACTTACCAAAGTCACACAGGCAGTCAATAGTCAGAGTCAGGATTTGAACTCAGGTTCTTAGAGTAGTAAAGTAATTTTCTCTTCTATTACTAAGTAAAGTTCACCAGACTTAATTTGTCCCATGATGTTCTTTGGGCATGGAACATTTGATCCTTTTGATCCCTGAAGGAAATGAGGTCTTGTGCCCTAGATCATGCCCACAGTGATTTGATAAGTGCCCTCCTGAGTGCTTGGGATCAACCTCAATGGTTCATGGTCTAAAATCTCAAGTTTACTCTGAGCCAATAAGGAAGTCACTTGATTGCTGGGGTCAGGGTCAGGGTCAGGGTCAGGGAGAAATTTGGATATTCTATTCACATTTTTACCTAATCACTGTCTATCTAATATCCCACTTCTCTTTCCCAAGGGAAAACGCTGGAAATAAAATAGGTAAAAATCCACAGGGCAGTAATAAGTAGAAAATAATAATATTACTGGTATTCACACAGCACTCTTAAGATTTCCAAAATTTACAAATTTTACAAATTTATAAAATTTACAAATATTATTTCATTAGATCCTCACAATGACCATATGAAGTAGGTGCCATTATTATCTCCATTTTATAGATAATGAAACTCAGGTAGATAGAATTTGACTTTCTTAGGACCACACATAATATTTACATTCAGATTTTCCTGGCTATAGGTCCAACATTCTATCCACTGAGTCACTAACCCAAAACATTGGTCACCCATAAAATTTATTTTAAAAATCTAATTTTTTTAAATTCTCAAATTACTTTAATTATATCTGTAACCAGAGCAGGTATCACTATGGTGAGCAGAATTTGACTGAGGAGGACATTTTTTTTCCTTTCTTCTGAAGAGGAAAGGAATTGAATTTTTCCAAACCATGTCTGCCTCCTCTTATTAGGTCAACTTGGAATGAAACCTTCTCTCTGACCATACTTCTCTTCTACTTCCCCTCATTCTACCCTGCTTTCTTCCCCATTGGAGATTAGTTTTTGCTTAAAGATCTATATATCTATATAACAGTTTTGGTCTATATAGCAATTATATCTTCCTCCTTTCCCCCACAATTTCTCTAACATTGGGCAAAGGAACATTCCAAATCCAGTTTAAATCCTGCCTTGTGGGAAGTTTATATAGTTATTAATAAAAATCATAAAATAAGACTTAAAATTTGGTCACTAGAACAGTCTGTGACATATTTATATCCTATGTATTCAAAGTAGTCCTTTCTATCTCCATGTTAGCACTCTATGCAATTAGGGAGGGGGAATTATCTTTATCTATAGAAAATGGCTTTAAATTATGGAAATGGCTTTAAATTGTTGTTAAAAATAATAAATAAATGACCTGAAAAAAGGGAATTTGAATTAAAAACATCTACCCTAGATAGAGAAAAGGGAAGGTTGTGGGGATTGGAGACAAAAACCACTCCAATTTGGTCTCAGAGTAGGGACTATTGTGTTAGCTTTCATCAGTGCTCTTATAGAATGAGCAAAGCTACAAGAAAATACTCAGTTGTACATGTTTCCGTTTTCTCCCCAAAATAACCTTGTAAAATAAGTTCTACAAGGGTCCCTAGTTTATAGCTAAGGGAACTAAGTCTCAGAAGGGTTGTGACTACATGAAAAATATCTTAGATTATTAATCAGAAGACTTGCATTAGAATTCCAACTTGGTCACTTTCTACTTGAGTGACCTTGAGCAACCTTGTTGAATTTGTTTCCTTATATTTAAAATGAGGATGCTGGACTTGATGACCTTAAGACTTTAAATCTATGCTCTTTGAACCTGTGGCTTTTTGTTATAGTTTTCTTGATATGTTTTGGTTTTATATTCCAAACATTATGGATTTCCCTCATTCTTTCAAAAGTATCTTGTAACCAAATGTAGTTATCCCTTCCACACCTTGGGGGTTAGGGATGTAGCATTTCTCTGATCTAGAAAATCTGTGGGATTTTTTTGGCTCTCTCTTCATACCAGAGAAGAATTCTGAACTTTATCTTTTTCTTTTATGAGGTGTTAACAATATCTTGTTCACAAATTTGCATTAAATCTGTTGCGATAGGCTATATGTAGATCAGTGTGAAGTACAAGTCAGCAGTTTCCACAAAATTCCCCCAAAATTCCCATTTAATTTCTTACTCACCAGTGATATAAGGAAATCATAATGGGGAAAGCCAAGATGTGGAAAGGATAATTGTAAAACAATGAGACAAAATTAGCTATACCATGACCTCATCTGAAAGAGCAGACAACATGCCACATCTGCAGCATCATTCATTTCTTTTTTAATTGTTTTTTAAAATGAATAGAAATCTAATTTCTCTCATTCCCTCCAAAAAATTGAGAAAAGAAAACCAAATTCCTTGAAACAAATATGCACAGTCAAGCTGAACAAATTTCCTCATTAGCTGTATACACACATGTGTTTCATTCTGCACCCTAGATTGGTTATTTCTCTGTCAAAGGGTACAAAGTATTTCATCACCTATCCTAGAAATATGGATGGTTATTTTATTGATCACAATTCTTACAGCTTTCAGAGTTTTTTGTCTTTCCATTGTTATTATTTCTGTGTAAATTGTTCTCCAAATTCTATTTCATTCTCAATCACTTTATTGATTTGTCTTCAGAATTGTTCATTTTTATAATATTGATGCTATAGCATACATTATTTTTCTGGTTCTGCTTGGTTCTCACTGCATCAGTTCATACAAGTCTTTACATATCTCTTTGAAATAATCTGTTTTCTCATTTCTTACAGCATGATAGTTTATGGAATTATTTATAGAACTGATTCCCTAATCATATTCATATATCACGACTTAGTCATTTAGTTCAATTCAATTCAATAAACAGTCATCGACTACCTCCTATGTGCCAGGTATTGTTGGTAAGTATCCCTTTAGTTTCTTAGGGGTTTTTTTGGTACTATTTTATTTTTCCACCACAAAAAGAATTGTTATAAATATTTTTGTACATCTTGGCAAAGATACTGGAGTCATTTGCCATTTCCTTCTCCGGGACATTTTACAGTTGAGGAACTTAAGTAAATAGGATGAAGTGACTTGTTCAAGTTCACACAGCTAGTTAGTATCTAAGCCTGGATTTGAATTCAGGAAGATAAGTTTTTCTGACTCTATTCCCTGAACTCTAGCCACTGTCTTACCTACTTGCCCTTAGCAGTGATTTAGCTGAGTTCAATATTTGATATTGTGTAAAATTGCAACCTTAATAATAATAATAATAATAATAATAATAACCTTAACATTTCAAGAATAAGAGAAATTATATTTCTTATCCTCTTATTTATGAAAGCATAGAAATGTATAATATTTATTAGAAAGCATTCTATTGAAAAGAATTGATTAAAAGATTTTTGGTGCTTAAAAGAAGGAGATTTAATTATCTAGGAAATTTATTATCATGGAATATCTTATTCCCCAGATGATGCAAGATAAATGAAGTGTTATTCTCTGTGTATGGATGAATACATATATACATGCAAATATATATGTATCTATTTATTTATGTGTATATATATATATATATATGTTTGAATATATGTACCCGATTAACATTCCTTTTTACTGGAGGTCCATTCACCATGAATTGGATAATAGACTTATATAATCATAGATTTAAAGGTAGAAGAGACTTCAATTCAACTCCCTCATTTTATAGATGAGGAAATTGAGGCACATAAAAGTAAAATGTTTTGCCCCAAACTATGCAGTTAATAAGTAACAGAGCCAGGATTACTACCCTCAAATTCCAGATCTCCAAGTTCAGAGCTCTTTCTATTTTGCTTCAAAACGGAGGCTCAGAGAGATTAAGGTTGATGTACAAGATCATATAGGTAGTAAGTATCCTCATCTATTAAATGAGGAATTTTAACTAACTGGCCTCAAAGGTCTCTTCCAGCTCTGGACCTATGAATTCTAGAAAGGCTTTAAGTAGTATTGTCTAGAATCAGGACTTCTGGGGAATACTGAGGACACAGGCTATCTTTTCCTACTCCTTTCCTGGGCCTACTAAAGTCTTAGAATAGAAGAACACTCTCCCCCTACCCCAGTCCCATAATGGACTCTTGACCAGTAAAGTTAAAAGTCACTTATCCCCACAGAGGAACTGGAACTGTGTTCTCAGGCTTATTCTGGTGACGGGGTCCTGAGTTGTTGTTTTTTTTTTCCTTCAGAGTTCAGATCTTAGAAATATAGACAGTGTCTCTCTAGTGAGGAAAGGGGTTTTCTAATTTATTGCATTTATGGAATTGCACCTCCACAGAGGCACAAATAGCAGCATATCAATAAAGTCAGCCGTTCGAAGGTGGATATTTCTACTTTTGTCATAACAAAATAATTAAAAAAGGATTCAGGGGATCAGAAATTGCGTGTCGTCGAGGCAGCAGCCACTTTAACCCTTCAATAGCTGGGCCAGGCTCTGAAAAGACAGATTGGTGCAGCTGCTTCTGTGTGCTTATCACCTGGTTCAAAGGAGTGTCAGGAAAACCAAAAGGGCCTCTGGAGTACAGCTGAACTTATACCATCCCTCCCAGCTCCAATTCTATGGTCCTATGATTAGGTCCTCAACTCGTAGTTGAGACCACCGATGTTCACTGATGGAAGTGCAGAAAATGGAATCCCAAGACCTCTACATAGAATTCAAACAGAAACACAAAAATCACAGAGTCTTGGAGCTAAAAGGTCAGGTCATCTAGTCCCACAAGTGCTTAAGCATGAATTCCCTCTAGTAACAGTGACTGTCCCCCTTCCATACACTACTGTAGTTGGAATCTCAGATGGATCTCTTTTATTTGACAGATGAGGAAAATGAGTCCCAGACTGACCAAATAACTTGCCTGGAATCAGGAAAGCTTATCTTCCCCAAGTTCAAATCTGTCCTCAGACACTTACTAGCTTTGTGACTCTAGATAAGTCGATTAACTCTGTTTATCTGAGTTTTCTCATCTGTGCAATGAGCTGGAGAAGGAAATGCAAATTACTTCAGTGTCTTAGTCAAGAAAACATCAAATGGGGGTCATAAAAATCACACAGCTAGTAAGGGTCTGAACTTATTTGAACTCAATTTTGAACTCAGGAATTCTTGATGCAAGACCCAATGCTCTATCCACTGTGTCTTTTATTGCCTCCAGCAGATGAAGAAGGTCTTTTGCTCAGACTCTGACATGTAACTAAAAATGTGAGTTCCTTAGTCTATGCATATTGGACAGACACGGCAAAGAGACAATGAACTGAGTCCAGAGTTGAACAGAAGGAAAAGAATGGGAAGTTTTACATCTGGAAAATTGTACAGTGCTTCTAGCAATTCCAAAATTGTCCCTGATATACAGATCCATTTTTAAGACCAATATTCTGGCATTGCTCTATGATTGCAAAGCATGGACCCACTGCCCCACAAAGATTCAAGTTATACATTATCCTAATAAAGATGCATAGTGGAATGAATAGGCTGCAGCTCATTACTGATGAAAAACTGGACTTAAAAGTGGTATTAAGAACATCATCACAGGAATATACATTAGGAAAGGAAAGTAAGGGGCAGCTAGATAGCATAGTGGATAGAGTGCCAAGTCTAGAGTCAGGAAGACTCATCTTCCTAAATTCAAATCTAGCCTCAGATACTTTCTACATGTGTGACCCTAGACAAGTCACTTATCCTGTTTGCTTCAGTTTCCTTATCTGTAAAATGAGCTGAAGAAGGAAAAGTCAAATCACTCCAATATCTTTTACCAAAAAAACCCCAAATGGGGTCATGAAGATTCAAACATGACTTAAATAACTGAACAACAACAAAGAGGTTAACAGTTTGATACTATATCTGTTGAATAGATGTTCCATACCACCCAAGCAATGTTAATATGTCTAGAGAAAGTCCCTTAACATGTTGGGTAAATGATGTCCCCTACCCCCTCCTCCCCAACCACTTTAGAGGATTTATGAGAGGGCATAGACATGAATTGCAGAGGATTCAATCAATACTGGAAGAGGGAGTTCCTATTCCTAAGTATAGAACTGTGAAATGCTTTCTGCTATCTCTTTGTCAATATATACTTTGTGACAGGAATTAGGGGAAAGCAAGGTAGGACTCACACCACAGAAACCAAGGCACTGAGCAAAAGTTCTAGAGGCTGTAGTTCCTTTCCCTTGCTTACATGCTCTTAAAACATAGAGAAGATAGAATTATAGAATATCACAGCTGGGATTTCGGATGCCAAGTATTACTTAAATTGAAATGTCCCTACACTGCACACTAAGGAAAGGAGAGTAAAAAAGGAGCAAGCATTTATTAAGCACCCTCTGTGTTAGACATGGTGCTAAATGCTTTGTAAATATCATCTCTTTTGATCCTCATAATGACCCTGTGAAGCAGGTGCTATGTACCTTCTTCTCACAGAAGAAACAAAATATAGAGAAGTCACAGTTCCTATATTAATGGAGCTTAGACAGTAGTTAGGATAATTGTAATACAGGTGATTTTCTCCTTTTTAGATCCAGATCTGGGACTTAATTTTTCAAAAAGGAAAGGAACTAACAAGGAGGAATTCTGTTCTGGATCTGATGTTCATTAATAGGGATGAATTGGTTACAAGAGATAAAGGTGACCAGAAGCCCAAGGAGGAGGGCGGGAGTGACTACTCCATCCTAAGTATTTTGATAGAGGAGTATGACATGCAGATATACTCTGGGAAAACAGATATCAAAGGCTTCAGAAGAAATATAGGTAGGATATCATGGACTAACATCCTTTATTACAGGAAAAATGGGAAACACTCAAGAATGAGTTTCTATCCCCAAGAAGGGAAAGAATTCAGAAGGGGAGGAAAAATGAAATTTTTCCAAAGAGAACAATGTGGATGCATAGGAAAATCATTAATCAACTTCAGTTTAAAAAAAGAAATGTACTGAAGATGGACAAAAGGCTGGATAACAGAACATAAGTATAAAGTATTATAATTGTGTTTTTATGCCCAAAAGGCTATAAAACTGTGCAAACCTTTTGATCTCACAATACCACTACTAGTTCTGTATCTCAAAGAGATCACAAAAAGGGGAAAGGACCCATGTGTACAAAAATATTTATAGCAACTCTTTTTGTGGGGGCAAAGAATTGAAAATTGAAGGGATGCCCATCAATTGGCAAATGGCTGAACAAATTGTGATGTATAAATATACTATCAGGCTATAAGAAGTGATGTTTGTAGATTTAAGAAAAGCCTGGAAAGATTTGTATGAACTAATGCAAACTGAAGAGAGCAGGACTGAGATAATTGTACGCAGTAACAACAACATTGTATGATGACCAACTATGATAGACTTAGCTCTACTCAGCAATACAATGATCCAAGGCAATTTCAAAAGACTTGTTATGGAAAATGCCATCTATGACAGAAAGAACTATGGAGACTGAATACAAATCAAAACATACTATTTTCACTTATTTATTTTTTTCCTTTCTTGTGTTTTTTTTCCCTTCTTATTTTTTTCTCACAACATGAAAGAAAGAAAGAAAGAAAGGGAGGAAGGAAGGAAGGAAAGAAGGAAGGAAGGAAGGAAGGAAAGATACAGATGGCTTTCTCCATCACAAATCTATTGGAACTGGCCTGAAGTATCTCATTATTGAAAAGAGCCACAGCTGATCATCACATAATCTTCTTGGGGTGTATACAATGTTCTTTAAATTTTACTCACTTCACTTTGCATCAGTTCATGGTAAGTCTCTCCAGGTCTTTCTGAAATCGGCCTGTTGGTCATTTTTTATAGAACAATATTATCCCATAATATTCATTTACCATAACTTATTCAGCCATTCTCCAACTGATGGGCATCCATTCAGGTTCCAGTTCCTTACCACTCCAAAAAGGGCTGTCACAACCATTTAAAATTTTTTTTGTTTATTCAAACTTTTTATTTACAGAACATACGAGTAATTTTTCTACATTGACCTTTGCAAAATTTTTTGTTCCAAATATTTCCCCTCCTTCCCTCCACCCCCACCCCTAGATAGCAGGCAGTCTAATATATGTTAAATATGTTAAAATATATAATAAATCCAATACATGTATACATATCTATACAGTTATCTTGCTGCATAAGAAAAATCGGATTTAGAAAGAGGGGAAAAAAACAACCTAAGAAGGAAAACAAAATGCAAGCAAACATTCACAGAAAGCGTTAAAATGCTGTGTTGTGGTTCACACTCAGTTCCCTCAGGCCTCTCTCTGGATGTATATGACTATCTTCATTGCTGAACAATAGGAACTGGTTTGAATTACATCATTGTTGAAGAGAACCATGTCCATTAGAATTGATCATCGTATAGTCTTGCTGCTGAGTATAATGTTCTCCTGGTTCTGCTGATTTCACTCAGCATCAGTTCATGCAAGTCTCTCCAGGCCTCTCTGAAATCATCCTGCTGGTCGTTTCTTATAGAACAATAATATTCCATAATATTCATATACCATAATTTATTCAGCCACTCTCCAATTGATGGGCATCCTCTCAGTTTCCAGTTTCTAGACACTACAAAAAGGGCTGCTACAAACATTCTTGCACATGTGGGTCCCTTTTCTTCCTTTATGATTTCTTTGGGATATAAGCCCAGTAGAAACGCTGCTGGGTCAAAGGGTATGCAGAGTTTGATAACTTTTTGAGCATAGTTCCAGATTGCTCTCCAGAATGGTTGGATCCGTTCACAGTTCCACCAACAATGTATCAGTGTCCCAGTTTTCTCACATCCCCTGCAACATTCGTCATCTTAGCCAATCTGACAGGTGTGTAGTGGTATCTTAGAGTTGTCTTAATTTGCATTTCTCTGATCAGTAGTGATTTGGAGCACCTTTTCATATGACTAGAAATAGTTTTAATTTATTCATCTGAAAATTGTCTGCTCATATCTTTTGACCATTTATCAATTGGAGAATGGCTTGAATTCTTATATATTTGAGTCAATTCTCTATATATTTTAGAAATGAGGCCTTTATCAGAACCTTTGAATGTAAAAATGTTTTCCCAGTTTATTGCTTCCCTTCTAATCTTGTCAGCATTCATTTTGTTTGTACAAAACTTTTTTAACTTGATACAGTCAAAATTATCTATTTTGTGATTAATAATGATCTCTAGTTCTTCTTTGGTCACAAATTCCTTCCTCTTCCACAGATCTGAGAAGTAAACCATCCTACATTGTTCTAATTTGTTTATAATATCATTCTTTATGTCTAGATCATGAATCCATTTCGACCTTATCTTGGTATATGGTATTAGGTGTGGGTCAATGCCTGATTTCTTCCATATTAGTTTCCAATTTTCCCAGCAGTTTTTGTCAAATAGTGAGTTTTTATCCCAAAAGCTGGGGTCTTTGGGTTTGTCAAACACTAGATTACTATAGTCATTGACTGTTTTGTCCTGTGAACTTAACCTATTCCACTGATCCACTACTCTGTTTCTTAGCCAGTATCAAATGGATTCGATGACCACTACTTTATAATATAGTTTTAGATCTGGTACGGCTAGGACACTTTCATTTGAGGTTTTTTTTTTTTTTTCATTCATTACCTTGAAATTCTTAACCTTTTGTTCTTCCAGATGAATTTTGTTGTTATTTTTTCCTAGGTCAGTAAAATAATTTCTTGGGAGTTTGATTGGTATAGCACTAAATAAATAGATTAGTTTAGGTAGTATTGTCATCTTTATTATATTCGCTCAACCTATCCAAGAGCATTTGATATTTTTCCAATTGATTTTATTTGTGTGGAGAGTGTTTTGTAGTTTTGTTCATATAGTTCCTGACTTTCCCTTGGCAGATATATTCCCAAATATTTTATACTATCAACAGTTATTTTAAATGGAATTTCTCTTTGTGTCTCTTGCTATTGGATTTTGTCAGTGATGTATAAAAACGCTGATGATTTATGTGGATTTATTTTGTATCCTGCAACTTTGCTAAAGTTGTGGATTAATTCTAATAGTTTTTTAGTTGATTCTCTAGGATTCTCTAAGTATACCATCATATCATCTGCAAAGAGTGATAATTTGGTTTCCTCATGACTTACTGTAATTCCTTTAATCTCTTTTTCTTGTCTTATTGCCAAAACTAGCATTTCTAATACAATATTGAATAGTAATGGTGATAGTGGGCAACCTTGTTTCACCCCTGATCTTATTGGGAATGGTTCCAGTTTATCACCATTACATATGATGCTAGCTGATGGTTTTAAATAGATGCTACTGACTATTTTAAGGAAAAGTCCATTTATTCCTATATTCTCTAGTGTTTTTAATAGGAATGGATGTTGGATTTTATTAAATGCTTTTTTCTGCATCTATTGAGATAATCATATGTATTTTGTTAATTTGGTTATTGATATAGTGAATTATGCTAATAGTTTTCCTAACATTGTCACAACCATTTTTGCATATGTGAGTCCTTATCTCTTTGGGAGATAAGGTATGCACAGTTTTATACATAAGGTCCGCTTTCTATCTACCATGCCATTGCCTCTCAGGTCTTAAGATGTGAACACTGACAACTCAAATAGCAGATGCATTGTTGCTCAGTCATTTCAGTCACATCTGACTCTTTGTAATCCTATTTGGGGTTTTCCTAGGAAGGATACTGGAATGGTTTGCCATTTTTTTCTTCAACTCATTTTACTGATGTGGAAATTAAGGCAAATAAAGTGAAGGGACTTGTCCAGGTCACACAGATAGTGTCTAAAATCACATTTGAACTCATGAAGAGAAGTCTTCCTGTCTCCAGACCAAGAACTATGGAGACTGAATACAGATACAGAAAATACTATTTTCACTTATTTATTTATTTTTCCTTTCTTGTGTTTTTTTTTTTCTTTTCTTCTGATTTTTTTCTCACAACATGACTAATATGGAAATATGTTTAGTGTGATTTTACATGTATAGCCTTTATTGGATTGCTTGCTGTCTTGGAGATGGAAGAAGGAAAGAAGGAAGGGAAGGAGAAAAGTTTAGAACTCAAAATCTTACCAAAATGAATGTTGAAAACTAACTTTAAATGTAATTGGGAAGAGATGAAATACTCTTAGAGGCAAAAAGAAATTTCTGCAGTTCTGGTACAGGAAGCACTCACTGAGAAATTTCTTTCTACATGCAGCAAGTATTCTGCAACTTATAATTTTAGAGTTGTCTCAAAACAGAGAGGTTCTTTAAGTAACTTGCCCTGTACCATACATTTAATATGTGCTGGAAGCAGAAAATGAATTCAGGTATTCCTGATTCTGAGGTCAGCTTTCTTTCTTTCTTTCCTTCCTTCCTTCCTTCCTTCCTTCCTTCCTTCCTTCCTTCCTTCCTTCCTTCCTTCCTTCCTTCCTTCCTTCCTCCTGTCTCCCTCCCTCCCTCTCTCCCTCCCTCTCTCCCTCTCTCTCTCTTTCTTTCTTTCTTTCTTTCTTTCTTTCTTTCTTTCTTTCTTTCTTTCTTTCTTTCTTTCTTTCTTTCTTCCTTCCTTCCTTCCTTTCTTCCTTCCTTCTTTATATTTCCATATTTATCATGCTGCACAAGAAAAATCAGATCAGAAAGGGGGGAAATGAGAAAGAAAACAAAAAGCAAACAACAAAAAATATGAAAATACTATGTTGTAATACATATTTAGTCCCATGGTCCTCTCTCTGGATACAGATGGCTCTCTTCATCACAAATCTATTGGAACTGGCCTGAAGTATCTCATTATTGCAACGAGCCATAGCTGATCATCCCATAATCTTCTTGTGGTGTGTACAATGTTCTCTTAATTTTACTCACTTCACTTTGCTGTTCATGGTAAGTCTCTCCAGGTCTTTCTGAAGAAATCATCCTGCTGGTCATTTTTTATAGAACAGTAATATCCCATAACATTCATATGCCATAACTTATTCAGCCATTTTACAACTAATGGGCATCCACTCAGGTTCCAGTTCCTTACCACTACAAAAAAGGCTGCCACAAACATTTTTGATCCTTTTTCCTTTTTTATGATCTCTTTGGGATACAGGTCCTGGATCAAAAGATATGCACAGTTTTATAGATAAGGTCTTCTTTCTATCTACCATGCCATTGCCTCTCAGGTCTTAAGATGTGAACACTCATAATTCCTATATAAGTTATATTGTTGCTCAGTCATTTCAATCACATCTTACTCTGTAATCCTATTTGGGGTTTTCCTAGGAAGGATATTGGAATTGTTTGCTATTTCTTTTCTTCAACTCATTTTACTGATGAGGAAATTAAGGCAAACAGAGTGAAGGGACTTGTCCAGGTCACATAGATCGTGTCTAAGATCACATTTGAACTCATGAAGAGAAGTCTTTCGACTCCAGACCAAGTGCTTTAGTAACTGTGCCACCTAGCTGTCCCAATACAATATAATAGAGAGGCTTACAAAATGTTATGGGGGGGGAGGGTCTGTGTAAGTGAGAAGACTTTTGCTAGCCAAGGTGATCAGGGAAGGCTTCATGGAAAAGATGAATTTAAAAAATGAATTGGAAAGAATTCATAGAAATTCAATAAGTGAAGAAGTAACAGTATATTCTAGGCATTAGGAATATGAGCAAAGGCAAGGAGTCAACAAAGCCCAGAATATCCACTGGAGTATCAAAGTATAGAATTGAATAGTTGGTTCTAGCTTCATGAAGACAAAGGGGAGTAACATGAGATAATGCTGAAAAGATTAGGAAAGATAGTGAGAAGCCTTGAATGCCAAGCAAGTGAGTCTGATCTTGGTAGACAATAGAAAGCCAACAAACCTTTTAAAATAGATGAATAACTCCAATCAGATCTTCCCAAAACTTTCTGGTCACTCCCACACCATGCTATCTGTATTTTGTCCATCTTCCTCTTCTCCCTCCCACTGGAACCTTGGAATCATTTTCCTTATTTTCTGTGAAAGCAATCCTCCATATCACTTCTCACTGCCACTATACCTGATCTAATGTACTTCCTCCTTTCTACTTTCAGTCTCCTTTTTATGTGTTGTCTTTCCCCATTAGATCTTGTTTGCTCTCATTTGTATCCCCATCATTTAGTTTGGTTTCAGTAAATGCTTCCTAAATGTTTTATCTACCTAGCTTTCTATTCTATTATGAAGTAAGAGTTGGGCAGAGGTGAGGAGACCTGAAAAAAACTTAATTCAATTCAATAAATATAAATTAAGTATGGAATATAAGGCATTGTGCTAGATCCTGGAAATTACAGAGACTAAAACAATACACCCAACCATCAAGAAGCTTATATTTTCCTGTGGGAATGCAACAAGTATACTACTTAAGTCAATACAAAATGTTTTGAGATAAAATAAAAGCAAATATTATATAATTATAATGGCCAAGTTTGAACCCAAAGAGATGGAAAAATATACCTTTCTCTCTTTTTTCAAGAAATGGGTGATCATGGCTGTAGAAAATTGCATATAATCTCAACAGTTTATTGACGAAATGACTAGTAATTTACAAACTGTCTCTTTTTTCTTTTTTCTTACTCTTTGTTATAAAGGATGGCTCACTGGATAGGGAAGTGGGGAGAAACCCTATTCAGTAATGAAGAGGATGTCAAAACAAAAGATATCAATAATATTTTATTAAAGAATGATTTGAGAAAAGTACTAACATTATGTATGAGGAGGGAAGCAATGGGGTTAAATCAGGGGGTGAATAGGAAGTGACCCTTCAGCTGAGATTTAAAGAAAGACAAAGATGCTAGGAGGTAGAACAAGGAGAAAGTGCATGCCAGTCAATAGGGCTCACATCACATAGAATGAACAGAAGTAATACTGAGTGTGGGAAATACCTAGTAGCTCAGTTTGACTCAAACATAAAGAATAATATGAATACAGCTTGAGTCAAATTGTACAGAGCTTTAAATATCAGGCTGAAAGGTTTATCTTTTTTCCCATAGTCAATAGAAAATGACTGAAGGTTTTGAATGACAGTCAGCCTTGTGCCTGAGGAACATTCCTTTGGCAGCTGTGAAAAGGATGAGTTGGAGAACAGAGATAATTGTAATAGTTCAGGCAGATGATAATGAAGACGAGTACTAGGGTGATGAGTGGGAGGAGAGAGAAAGGTACAGGTGAGAGACATGTTTCAGAGGAGGAATAAGCAAGTCTTGATAACTGAAGGGGTATGAGAAATAAGGGACAGAGTAGAGTTAAAGAGGTCTCTGGGATTTCAGATACAGGAGATTGAGTGAACGGTGGGGCCACTGATGGAAACAGTGATATCAGAAGAAAGAATATTTAGGGGGCAAAATACTAAGCTTGGTTTTGGTTGAGTTGAGTTCAAAATGTTGACAGGAAATCCAGGTGGAGATATCCAATAGGCAGAAACATGGATCTCAAGCTCAGAAAGAGGTCAGAGCTAGAGATACAGGTTAGAGAATCAACTTTATACACCTGTAAATGAAGTCAGAGGAGTGGATGATACAGTGATGAGAGAGTATGTATAGAGAAAAAGAAGAGGGCTGACACAATTTACAGATGAGGAAACTGAGGTACTGAGAGGACAAGTAACTTGCCCAGTCACATGTGTTGATTGGCAGGTCTGGAAACCGATGATCCCAAACATCCTGGTTCTTGGACAACTAAGTAGTGTGGTAGATAGAGTTCCAGGCCTGGATCCAGGAAGATCTTAGTTCAAATCCAACTCAGATATTTACTAGCTGTATTACCCTGGACAAATCATGTAATCCTGTTTGCCTCATTTTTCTCATCTGTAAAATGAGCTGGAAAAGGAAATGGCAAACCACTACATTATCTTTACCAAAAAAAAAATCCCAAATGGGGTCTTGAAGAGTTGGACACTAAAATAAAGACTAAACAACAACAGAATTCTAGTTCCTAGATCATTGTTCAGGCTTAGGGGACCAATGTCTGATGGCATTCTGGGAAAGCGTTCACCCAGATCAAGTGGGCTTAGCTCCCATTTGGCTCAGGAAGGTGGGTTGCCACACTATTCTCGCCCCCTGACTGAGGTACTGATGTTTCCGCTGTTTGCCACTAGGGATTGGCAGGATAGTGTTGAGTTCTTTGGTCTACTTTATGGAGACCTTAGGGGATGTTTATGTTGTGGTTGTTCCCTAGGTGATATTCTTCCCTCGTTGTACACAGTCATGGCAGACAGATTTCTGTCAGCTTTAAAATATTGGCATGTGCACACAAAGACACATACGGAGGTCTGTGGTATTGTGATGGACTCCTTTGTAGAGGCTTCTTCTTCAGCTCCTACATGAGATGGATGTTCAGTCCATTAACCTTCAGGATGTCTTGATTTGCCTTTGTTTCCTTGCCATGTACCATCTTCTCTTCCCTTTCTCTTGAGGTGTCATGGTACATTGAAAGGATGTTGGATTTGGAATTAGAACACCTGGGTATTGGGTCTCTGGCACTTAGATGAGTGACACTGGGAAAATTATTTAACCTCTGTAGATCTTGGGTTCCTTATCTATAAAATAAGGAAGTTGGTCTAGGTGGTTTCTAAGGTCTTAAAAATCTAAATTTCACATTCCATATCTCAGTCATTATTTGCTCTGCCACTGTCCTGCACTGCTTCTTTCCAAATGGTCAGGAACCCTCCACAAAGGACCTCCAGAATTCATGCCCACAAATCTCATAGAAGTGAATTCATCATTAAATTTTTTTAAAGGAAGTTGATCTTTGGAACTTTGGTAGCTGAGAGGGTGTAAACTTAGCCTACTAGAGCAAGCCAGTCTCAGATCAGACCATGCTTGACACCCCATCTAGTCATCTACCCAAGGCCATTTTGCCATGTCTTCTGCCTTGTAGTTTTCCCTTCCCTACCTCTTTTATTAGGCATAGTAATCAAATAAATAATGCCATTGCTTTTGGAAATGGTATGTTAGTTTATTGCTTCATGAACTAGCTTACTATCCCTTTAATTCTTCAAATAAAACTCCCTACTTGTTTGTTAAACAAATCTTTTGATATCTTTTGTATTTCCATTGCCTCAATTTCCCCCTTAGAGGCAGCTGGTAGTTTAGTGAACAGAATACTGGGCCTGGAGTCAGGAAGACCTGTGTTCAAATCCAGCAGAAGATACTTCCTTACTTTGTGAACATGGACAAGTCATCTAAACTCTGCCTGACAAAATGGTTCTACTGAATCTAAAAGAAGAGAAAATGGCAAACCACTCCAATATCTTTTGCCAAGAAAACCCCAAATGGGGCCACAAAGGATTGCGCACAATTGAAACAACTGAACAACATAATTTTCCCCTCACATCTACTTTTAAAACATCTTTATGATTTATATGCTGTAGTTTCTCCCTCACCCTTTTACCCTTAATGGATTGTAAACTCCTCAAGGACAAGAATTGTCCCAAACTGTCATTTTTGTTTTTATATTTTCAGTGTCTAGTCCATAATGCTTATTGAATGAAGAATCAATAGCTACCTAGCTAGATAGCTAATGCAAAGGATTGTTGTTATTCTTTTATGATGCTTTGGGTCGCCAGAGGAGAAATTGGATCCTTTTGTAAATCACCTGGAGTGGGGGAAAAATCTAATAATGCGATGTCTGCTTTAATTTGAATAAATTCTTCTCTGGAAGAATTCAGTCTATAGCCTTGCATCTGCATAGCCAAGTTAAAAGATCCAGGGAGAGGTTGGATGAGAAAACTGCATATCCTTGTGTTCATAAAAATACATTTGTTTTTTCTTGTTCCCTCTGGAACTTCAATCTAGTTCAATTATAGAGTGGAAGGTAGCTCCCTGAGACTATTCAGAGAAATCAAAAGACTATGAGAACTTAGGGACCTTAGAGATTATTTCACCTAGCCTCTTCGTTTTATAAGTGAGGAAACTGAGGGACAGAAAAGGGAAGTACTTTGCCAATCAAACCTACATGGTAGGATAATAAATCTATCTGGCTGTCATTTTCTGGGATGAAGTGCCTCAGGACAAGGTGGTTGATCTGTTGTTTTCCCCAGAGGAACAGAAAGGAAAATGCAGGTATTTAGAGATATTGAGTGCATAATTAGTGGCTTCCAAAGTATAAATTGTTTTGGAGGAATCCTTGATCTGGAGATATTGATGGTATACTGAGAAATTTATATCAGTGCTGAATATCACTAAAAAAAGTTTTATAACTTTTGCATCTCCCTGTCAACATTTCTAAGTTTCCCCAGAAAATGTTACTGGGAGTTAGCAAGGGATCATAGAATCACAAATGTAGAGCTAGAAATGTCTTCAAGGGGCATCAAGTTCAATCCTCTTACTCTACAGATGAGAAAACTTGGGCCCATAGAGCTTGTGATCTGCCAGGGTTATATGGGTAGTGAGTGTCTGCCAGAAGATTTGAACCCAAACCTCCTTGTCTCAGGCTCCTGACTTTCCTGAATTCCTTCCAGTTTAAGCTAAAATCCCACCTTCTAGAAGGAGGCTCTTCTTATCCCCCTGAGCATAGCTCCTTCCCTCTGTGATTATCTTAGATTTATTCTGTGCATATCTTGTTTGCACATCATCTTACACAATGCTCCTTCCTATTAGCCTCTGGACTTATTGATGTGGCTTCCAAAAAGCATAAAAAAGGCCTGCCCACATGAATGAATTCAGACTCAACTGATGACCACATGAATTAGAAACCTTGTTTTACTGACCAGACATGTATTCATATGAAAACAAAGAGATGAGGAGGTGGTCATCTACCCAAGATCAGCATGTTGGAATATACATATTGAATATACTTTCTATGCTCTGGCTAAGTAAACTTACTTTTGTCATCTGTTGAATGACTGTATTCCATTCCAAAATTGAGCCTGGGCCTGTAGGTTAACATCTAACAGGAGGACAAGGACAGAGCTGCACAGGATGAGGGGTGGATTGGTTGCAATCTGTCCTGTTGGAGGGAGCAGCCATGTGGATGGCATTACAGATCCATCATTTCCTCAAAATAAATGCATTAGAAGGGGTAGTGACCCAAGCCGCTGATAATACACAACTAGGAAATTTATTTAAAGGAGCAGTTCTCAAATTCTGTGGTCGCAAGTACCCTTTACAATCTTAAAAATTATTGAGGAGTCCCCCATACTAAGAAGTGCTTTTATTTATGTCAGTGAAAGATTTACTAACTGTATGACTTTGGGCAAGTTTGGACAACTGTTTGCCTCAGTTTCCTCATCTGTAAAATGGAGATAATATTTGTAAAGTAATCAATACAGAGCCTGGCACATAGTGAGTGCTATATAAATATATTACCATATTTACTATTAGTATTTAATTGATTAATCCTATGACTATTTAATAGTATTATTATTGTTATTGTTATTTAATGCATTAGAAATGAAAATATCTTAGAATTATTATGAAAATAATTTTGAACTTCTCAGATTCCCCTGTCCTGAAAAGACCTCAAGGACTTACAGAGATTCCCAGACCCATTTTGAGGACTATCAGTTTAGAGCATCAGGTCAGTCAGTGAAACACTTAGGCTTTTTGAAGCTGGCACTGTATAAATACTGTGGTTATTCTCCACTCAGGGAAGAGCCCCTGTAAGATGCCAGGATCAGAGTTGCCTCCTTCCTAGACAAAGCCACCACAGACCATATACTCCCTGACTCTCTCTCACCTCTTAACTGAAAAACCACAGTAATAGTAAAAAGACCAGATCCACAGGCTGTCCTGCCCAACTTCTGGTTAACCTTGTAGACTAGGCCAGATTCCTCCAACTCATCCAGCAATTCCAGATGGGAAGAGAAGAAGAAGAAGAAAAGATGAAAATAATATCTCTATGGAAGTTGCTAGGAAGTTGGTGGGTTTGTTCTGTCCAGCACATTTGGGCATTTATTCCATACTTGGGAAGAAAACATGGGCCTTAGACGTCCAAAGTCTTGTTGGGAACCTTGAAGACCATCTAATTCAACTCCCTCATTATACACATGAAGAAACTGAGAGCCAGGACAGATAAGGGGCTTGCCTAGTATCACATAGGTGGTACTGGAAAAATTGAACAAAGATCCCCCTGACTCTCCAATCACCACCAAGTTTCTACCATGTTCACCTCAGGGTCTCTTATGGGTGAAACTGCTTTGTAAGGCAATCATATAAAGTCTTTTTCATATTTCAGTAACTAGACCCTCTTGCTTGGGGTTCTCTGTGGACTTGTCTCTTACTGAATTCTACTCTTTGGAGAGAGGCTCCAGGGTCTTTCAGACTGGGTAGTCTGAGGATGGTTCCTCTATTAGTCCAAGTTGAGTTGAAAGCTCAGGATGAGCTTGAGAGGACCACCTTTCTTCCCATCCCTCTTCTTCCCTAAGCCACCTCTCTGCCCTTCTTAATTCCCACCCAGCCCACAGTCAAATGGAGGAGAGGTCTTCAATACACACAGTCCCTATTCTGGCCAGGGTCTAGGCTGGGCTTCTGCCCAAGGCCCACGACCCCTAGGATGCCAGTGGCCCTGGGCTATAATCAAACTGACCAAAGGGAGGGAGGAAGGGCCAGCTCTGGGGAGGGCTGGGGCTGGTGAATTCTTGGGAGAGTTCATTAGCCTCAGGTGCGGGTGCGAGGAGGCAAGGGGAAGCCCCTTCATTTAGACCCACAGCCTTGTCAGGGAGTAGCCAATGGCAAGGGAGGCTGGTCCCAGGCCTGCGGCTCCAGCTGTCACCCTGAGCGATGAATTACATGCTATAAGAAGGTGTTGACAGGAGCAGCTGGACATGAGAGAGTGATGAAAAGAGAACAAAATTCATTCCAAGTTCAGACAGACTAGCTCATTAGGGAGAAAGGAGAGGGGGCCAGAGCAGCGGCAAGTGCTCCACCTTCTGGGCAGAGGAGAGAAGGAGAGGAGGGGAGGGGAGAACAGGGAAGAGGGGAGCTGAGGGAAGGAGAGGAATAGAGAAGAGAGGAGGAGAGGAAGAGAGGGAAGAGAGGCTAGAAGGGAGAGGATAGAGAAAATGAAAGGAATAAAGGAGAAGAGGGAAGGGTAATGGGAAAGAAAGGGAAGAGACAGAGGGGAGAAGAAATGGAAATAGGAAAGGAAAAGAATAGAGAGAGAGGAGGGGATAGCGGAAGTGAGGAGAGGAGAGGAATAGAGGGGGAGAGATGAGAAGAGAGGAAAGGAATAAAGAAGGAAGAGAGACGGGGAGGGAAAGGAACAAGGGGAGGGATGGGAATAAAATAAGGGTGGGAGAGATGAAGAAAAAAAGAAGCCTTCCCCACACCTTCAGCCCACAAAGAGAACTCCTCATGGGCACTTATGAGAAGGCAACCAAGTTCTCTCCTTATTCCAAACTACAGAAGATATACAAATTCTGGCTCTAAATGACTCATTTAGGGCAAGAGACTTGAATGGAATGAAATATTGATTCAGTTCAGATTGGGTTTGGAGAACATTTTTCTTTGAAAGCTATAGAAAATATATGGATTCTACTTCAAATTGGTTTGCTAGAAACTTTTAAAATGGAGTTTTAAAATGAATTTTGGTGAGTTCTGTGATTCATATTGGGTTCAAAGTTTTGTCTGAAGCACATCTTAGAATGTAAAGGCAAATGAAGTCCTTCTCTTCTGTAAAATGGGATTGGAATTTGGAGCATGGGCTAAATGATTTTTAAGGTCCCTTCTCTTCTTTTCTCTTCTCTTCTCTTCTTGTCTATTCATCTAGAATGGTCTAGCCCAGTCTAGCTCAGTCTAACCTTTTCACAACCCAGTAAATGTATTCCTAGTCACTTGAAGGTGCCTATTACTTTGGATACCCCAAATTGGGTTAATATTTTCCTTCTCATAGGAAGAAAAAGGTGCCTACATTGAAAGCATTAATCTAATTTGTGGCCCCAAAAGTGGTATAGAGAACTTGCCAAAGAGATCAAAAGAGAATCACAGAAAAGACAAAAGGTTTGGTTAACAAGACCTTTGAGGCAAAGCTAAAGGAAGCTAGATATGTTAACCAGGAGTAGAGAAGACTGAAGCTATGGTTTTTCTAGTAACAATCTATGGCTATGAGAGTTGGACTCTAAGCTTAATGCCACAGAATCAATAGTATCAAATTGTGGTTCTGGAGAAGACTTTCAAGAATCCTTTGGACAGCAAGGAGATAAAATTAGTCAATATTTTAATAAATTAATTCAGGTTATTCATTGGAAGGTCAACTAGTGAGACTTAAACTGAAATACTTCAGCCACATAATGAGAAGACAGAATTCACTGGAAAAGACCCTGAGGTTGAGAAGGATTGAAATTAAAAGAAGGGAATGGCAGATGATGAGATGGATAGATAGTGTCATGAAAATCATGAACATGAGCTTCGACAGACTTCAGGTGATAATGAAGAATAAAAGAGTCTAGTTTTTGATGGTCCATAGAGTCACAAAGAGTCAGAAATGACTGAACAGATGAACAACAGTGAATGTATTAGAGAACTTTAAACAGATAATGATGATTCTATCTTCCTAGAAAAAAAGAGGGGCAACATTGTAGCATGAGGGGATTATAATCCCAAAGAATGTGTTTCCTGACCATGGGAGTTAAAATAGAGACTGCACCTGTGATTTCACTGAAACAGAGAGCTTGCCAGTGAGAACATACTAGCCAGTGCAGGTTGGCATTTCTTCTGTAATTTATAATCTTAAAGAGTTACCTGGAGTGCTGAAGGTCACAGCCAAAATTCGTCACAAGTGGGACTTGAACCCAACTCTTAGGTTCTAAAGTCCAAGCTGTCCCTACAACTAAAAGGATGGAAAATTGTTGGAAACACTCAAAATTGTAAGAAGGAATAACCCAAAAGAATCTAGGGTATCTCTTTCTATGGGCGCTCTTTAAACAAGATTCTTCTCTTTTACTCCAAGTGTGCCACTGCCTGGAAAGAAGGTTATGGGCTAGGTGACTTTTCAATATTCCCATTCTACTTTATTGAACTGATCCCTAGCTCTACCAATGCTTCACTATGCACTTCTGGGTGAGTCCTTCCTGAGTTGATTTGTTATTAGCTGGTTGAGCATTCTTCCTTTATTTAAAACTATTCTGATGTCCTACAACACTAGTCTACATATCACACTAGTCAACATTATCACAAGAAGATCAAGAATCCCTGTCTAGTCCAACCCTCATATTACAAATGAAGGGAGTTAAGTGACTTGATAAAGATCATACAAAAATAATCAGTCCTCTTTGCATATGGAGCTCCCTGTACAATTCGCCAAAAAGATCCCTCATCTGCAAATGTGGAGAAGTTTAGGATTCCTCTCTCTGTGTCCCTAAAGCTGTGAAAATAACAAAGAGACATTCAAGCCAAAAGACTCTTTGGCATTCCAGTGAAGTTGGCAAGCAACTTAATTGTTCGCACACCTCCTCCCCTCCATCCTCATTTGTTCTTTCCTTTCTTACTATGCTTCTTGGAAAAGGAGAGAGTTAGAACAAATATCAAGGTTATTCAAAGAGTTTTTCTCTTGGATTATTTGCACAAGTCCTGTTCAAACAGCCTTTGTCTAAACATCACTTGATATCCAGACCCAATCCTTTCAGATTCAAGGAAACTGCTCAGGGAACACAAAGGGGGCAAAAAATGATCTAGCTTTGGTGGGGAAAGAGAGAGAATGGAAAGTTTCAGCCAAATTGCTCTCTGTCCCAGAGTGACTAGAATTAGGGATTCATTAATAAAGTAGGACCTCACTTGTCCCTGGGATGGGAAGAGGACTGCTGCCCAGCCCACCCCTTGCAGCCACAAGAAAACAGTATAGGCAACATTGTCAGAGCCCATGCATTTATTCAGCAAACATCTAGAAAGCAATTATTGTATGCAGAGCATTGTTTGGTTGTTATCCTTTATTTTTAGAAAGGAATAAAATGACATCACTCTCTTTGAGTCCAGTTATATTATATCCAACTGTGGCCGATCAGACCAATACAAGTTGGGAATGCTCTGTCACAAATAGGACACAAATAGCCCCTATAAATATTTGGGATGACTTCTCTAACTTTGAGCATCTCATGTTTCTTCTGAATTAATTCAATTCTGCTTTGCTAATAGAGCACAACACCTTCTCTAAAGGGAGCATGCCATACTGAGCAGCCCTTTCATGTCATATAATAAATTCTAAAATTCTTGAGAGACCTTGAGAGTGTCCTTTTGCTGATAGACACAAAGAGTAGAAATAAGGAAAGATCATGGAATTATAGAACTGGAAGAGACCATTGTTGTTGTTGTTCTTCAGTTATTTTTCAGTTGTGTCTGAGTCTTTGGGATCCCATTTAGGATTTACCTGGCCAAAATACTGTAGTGTTTTGCTATTTTCTTTTCCAGTTCATTTTCCAGATGATATTTTACAGAGTAAAGTGACTTGCCCAGGATCACACAGCTAAGAAGTATCTGAAGATGTATTTGAACTCAGAAAGATGAATCTTCCTGGCCAAACCCAGTGCGTCCTCTGTGTCATCTCACTGTCCCATTAAATGGACCCTATTAGAAGCCATTTAATCCAATACACTCATTTCACAGATAAGGAAACTGAAACTCAGAAAGTGGTACCTCAAGCATCATGGAAGGCATTTGAATCCAGGTCCTCTCTGTCTCTAAAGTCAATATTCTTTCCATTGCCCTTGCATTCATAGGCCTTACAATCTATGTAATAAGATGCATACACAAATGACTATTATTTGAAATAAACACATGAAAAGTACAGAAGGAAAGAAGACATTTACTTAATGATAACATGGAAAGGATATTTGGCTAGTGCTTAGCTCTTCTCTATTCCACATTTGCCAGAAGGTCAATCCCAATCAGAGCAATGTATTTCCTTTTTCTCATCAATGAGAAAATCATCATACCTAAAGGGTCGTGCATGCTCAGTGGGTTTTGTGAATATTATTTTTCTCAATTACATGTCAAGAAAATTTATAGTATTCATTTTTACAAGATTTTAAATTCTAGGTTTCCCCCCTGTTTTCTGAGTTCCCCTCTTCCTAAAATGGTAGGAAATTTGATATAAATTATGCATGTGCTATCATGTAAGATATTTCTATATTACTCACAGCTATGAAAGAAGAAATAGATCAAAAGAAAAATCATGAAAAAGAATAAATTAAATGAAAAAAATATGCTTCAATATGTATTGAGTCCATCAGTTCTTTATCTGGATGTGGATAGCATTTTCTTTCATGAATCCTTTATACTTGTCTTAGATTATTGTGTTACTGAAAAGAACTAAGTCATTCATAATTGATTATCACACAATGTTGTTATTTCTTTGTACAATGTTTTCCTGGTTCTGCTCATTTCACTTTGCATCAGTTCCTATAAGTCTTTCTAGTTTTTTTCTGAAATCTGCCTGGTCATCATTTCTTATTGCACAATGGTATTCCATTATATTTTTATAGCACAGCTTGTCTAGCCATTCCCCAATTAATGGGTATCTCCTCAATTTCCACCATATTTTACCACCATGAAAAGAGCTGCTATTAATATTTTTGCACCTTCTTTTAATTATCTCTTTGGTATACAGACCCAGTAGTGGTATTGCTAGCTCAAAAAGAACTCACAATTTGCTTATCTTTTGGGCATAGTTCCAAATTGCTCTCCAGAATGGTTTGATCAGGTCACAGTTTGACCAGCAATGCATTAGTATCCTAATTTTCCCATACCCTTTCTGACATTTATTATTTTCCTTTTTTTTTTTTGATCACATGAGCCAATCTGAGGGAGTATGAGGTGGTTCTTCAGAGTTGTTTTTATTTGCATTTCTCTAAACAAAAGTGATTTACAACAATTCTTCCTATTCCTTTGGATAATGTTGACTTCTTCATCTGAAAACTGCCTGTTCACATGCTTTGACCATTTATCAATTGAGGAGTAACTTATATTCTTATAAATTTGATTCCATTCTCTATATATTTGAGAATTGAGGCCTTTATCACAAACATCTGTTGTAAAGATTGTTTCCAGCTTTCTGATTTTCTTCTAATCCTGTTGTCATTGATTTTGTTAGTATAAAAGCTTTTTAATTTAGTATAATCAAGATTATCTATCTTACATTGCATGATGCTCTCTATCTTTTGTTTGGTCATGAACCTGTAAATCACTTAACTTCTCCTTTACGAATTTAGATGCTATACCACTTGTTGTATACATGTTTAGCATTGATATTTCTTGATTGTCTATGGTATCTTTTAGCAAGGTGTAGTTTCCTTCCTTTTTTCTTTTAATTAGGTCTATTTTTCTTTTCTTTTTCTGATTTCAGGATTGCTACTTCTACTTTTTTTTTTAACTTCAGCAAAAGCATAATAGATTCTGCTCCAACCACTTACCTTTATTCTGTTCTCTCTGCCTCAAGTGTGTTTATTGTAAACAACATATTGAGGGATCTGTTTTTTCCTCCACTCTGCTATCTGCTTCTATTTTATGGGAGAGTTTATCCTATTGACATTCACTGTTATAATTATAAATTCTGTATTTCTCTCCTTCCTATTTTCCCTCCTATTCCCTCTCTCTTTTCATCCTTTCCCTTTTCACCAGTGTTTTGCTTCTATCTACCACTTCCCCCAGTCTGCCCCATCTTCTGTTAGTCTCCACTCCCCTTTTCTTAATATCTCCTCACCTCACCTCTTACTTTCCTGTCAGGTAAGATGGATTTCTATATTCAACTAATTGTGCATATTATTCCTTCTTTGAGTCAATATTAATGAGAATCAGGTTCAAAGAATGCCCATCATGCACCTTGCCAACTCTCCCTCTACTGAAATAGGTTTGTCATGTCTCTTCATGTGAAATAGTTTACTACTCTACCTCTCCATCCTTCCATACCCAGTATATTTCTCTTTCTCTATACTTAATTATTTTTATGTCATTCCCTCAAATTTACCTATTACCTTTACCTTCTGTTTACATATATACCTTATAGCTATACTATTAGTGGATACAATTTTTAAGAATTACAAGGATCACCTTCCCACATAGGGGATGTAAACATTTCAGCTCCATTGTTTTCCTCTTCTGAGTTTGGCTCTTGATCTTCTCTATCACTATAATAACTTTCTATGGTCACATTATTTTTTGCTTTTGTTTTTTGCATTTTCCTGCTCCACCACAGAATCTCCTGCTAGTTTTTTGAGGTGAGGCTTGCTGTTTGCTTGCTGGGACACTTCCTGTTTTAGACTGTGTAACACATCTTTCTTGCCAATCTTCCAAGTTTTTTGGGTTAAAAGATTGTTTACCCCATCTTTTTGCTGATTCTTTTGTTCCAAGATTTATTTGGGGGCGCTATTTTATAATTGTTTGGAGATAAATATAGGAGAGTTATAGTGATTTACTACTTATTCTGCCATCTTGACTCCCCACCCCACATTTGCAAACTTGTTATCCTTTATCCCTAAGCCACATGTCATTTCAGCATAAAATCATAGGTCAAAGCTATGAGAGAACATAGAAAACTCTAGTTCTCTATAAAGGAGATCAAGAGATACCAAATGGGTCATCCAAAGGATTACACAGCCCAAAAGGAATAGAACATGGTTAGTCTGGGTGTTCTTTTCAAATGGAGGTTCTGGGAGGAGTTGTACAATCAGAGTGAGAGACCCTAGGAGTGGAGAGTTCTCCCAATGTGTGACTTCCAGAGCTGAAAGGTCATAATCATTCCTGAAATGAACTGAGAAAGAAATATATACGTGATGCATAAAGACAAAAGGTAATGGCTCCATCACTAGGGTTGAAGGCAGGGGAATGTGACTCTGGAGTTGAAGGGCGTAAGACCCCATCCTACCTTCAATGTGTGCAGATAATGTAGCACAGTGGAAAAATCACTGAATTTGGAATTAAAATGTGAGAAATAAACTTTTTAGACTCAGAAGGGGTAAAGTCAAAAGTCTATTTTATTACACATCTGCAGAAGTTGGTGTGTTTCATTGTAGAATAGTTACACAGACCAAGAGAGAAAAGGATCGACTATTATATCCCTATTCCTGGCCACAAGGTCCCTCCCGTGTTTCCCCATTTGCTGGGTAATACAGGAGATATAGCTTCCTGATGCACTTCCTACATACTTACCCCTAAATATGTTCCCCCTCCTATCACATACATCATATTATCATTAAAATGAGCATTAACTCCTCCTGGGGAGAAGTTAATATTCATAAAACAATTTAAGCATGCTTACTATATCTAAGCTACAAACTTTACCCTATTTTCTTGTCTTAACAACCCTCAGTTAAGTCTGGTTTTAATTATAAATTCAAGATATAATATTTTCAACAGTATGGTGTTTTCTCAGGATATTTCTCTTACTTGCACATTTCTGTGGAAACAAGATTTCATATCTCTTTTTTTGATGGGGTAATGGTTAATTCTTTTTTTACTTATATATTAACTTTTTGTAATGTATATTTCTTTCTGAATCATGTTGGGAGAGAAAACTTAGAACAAAGGAAAAAAAAACATGCAAGAGGGGAAAAAAACAACAGAAAAAAGATGTGAACATTGCATGGATTGATTTACATTCAACCTCCATAATTCTTTTTCTGGATGCAGATGGCATTTTCTATCCAAAGCTTATTGGGATTGCCTTGTATCACTGAAGCACTAAGAAGAACCAAGCCTTTCATAGTGGATTGTCACACATTCTTGCTGTTATTGTGTATACTGCATTCCTAGTTCTGCTTGTTTCACTCAGCATCAGTTCATGTAAATCTTTCCAAACCTTTCTAAAATCAGCCTTTTCATCATGTTTTATAGAACAATAATATACCATTACCTTCATATGCTGCAACTTATTCAGTCATTCCCTAATTGATGAGCATCTACTCATTTTCCAATTCTTTACTACCACAAAAAGAGCTCAAACATTTTTGTACTTGTGGGACCTTTTCCCTCCTTTATGATTTCCTTGGTATATAGACCCAGTAATGGCACTGCTAAGTAGAAGGGTATGTCCTTTGGACATAGTTCCAGATTGTTCTCCAGAATGGTTGGATCCGTTCACAGTTCTACCAACAATGTATTAGTGTCTCAATTTTCCCATATCCCCTCCAACATTTATCATTACCTTTTCCTGTCATCTTAGTCAGTCTGAGAAACATGAGGTGGAATCTCAAAGTTGCCTTAATTTGTATTTCTCTAATAAAAATTTCTCTAATTTGTATTTCTCTAATAAATAGTGGTTTAGAGCATTTTTTTCATGTGAATATAGATGCTTTATCTGAAAATTGTCTGTTCATATCCTTTGACCATTCATCAACTGGGGAATGCAGGGTCTCATATCTCACAAAAGGATCTGTGTTCAAATCTCAGCAGTTCATGAGTGATTTTAGGCAAGTAACTTAACCTAACTGGGTAAATGGGTAAATGGGACCCATTTTCGTCATCTAAAAAAATAAATGGCTTAGAGTTCCAAGGTCCTCTCTAATTCAACTTCTATAAACCTATCAAACCAGAAAACTTCAGACAAGGGAAATCTCAACAATAGAACTCATTCGCTGTCCAAAGATCAATCTAGTTATCTACATAGAGGCTTATTATCATTAGTAGATTAGCAAACAGATAATGAATTTTTGACCATAGCAAACCATGAACCAAAGAGAAATACACAATGACCTTTGGATCTGTGCATTCTTTTACTTCTCAGTGACAGTGTCAGAATTGTGAAAAGGAAGGGAAAAGGGTGCTAAAAATCACTTGGTGTTTCATGTATTTATTAATATTAATTTAACTCTTAGTTGACCTTCTTAGTACTCCTCCCACATCATATTAAATCTCCTGACTGAGTGTTTTCCCTAGCTGTCTCAAATGTCTGGAATTTTCTTCCTATTCAATGTGTACATTCTCTGGCTTCTTTCAAGTCTCAGCTAAAGTTATCTACTTCTGCAAAAAAGCCATTCCTCTGGTGATTATCTCCAATTCATCCAACAAACTTATTTATACATTATTATTTGCATACTATCTCCCCAATTAAACTGTAAGTCTTGAGAGCAGGAACTGACTTTTGCCTTCCTTGTATCTCTAGCACTTTGCACAGTGGCTGGCACAAAGTATGTGCTTAGCAAATGCTAGCTGGCTGGCTGTTCATTTGCTAAAAATGAGTTCTTTGTGAATTGTACTATATCAACATTGGTATTCTTGCTAACAAACAAATGAGAAACCTGCCCCTAAATAGAAGATAGTTCACAAATTTCTTTTCGAGAGACAAATGAAGGAATTGGTGGAAATGGTTTTAGCAAGTGCCCTTAGGCAACAAGAAATATCATTTCATACATAGGATACTTTTTTTTATTTCAGCTTCTAATGTTTATAAGTATTGGCAAAGGAATCCACGGGAAGGAAGAAAACCATAGTAGAGGATGAAGCAATAGAGAAATTAGAAGACGCCAGAAGCTTGGGGAAAAACAATCACAGATGCTCTTACTACTGAAAAAGGGCAAGTAAGAAAACACAGATGCCTATTTTCCCATCTCTACAAAGTCTTTATAGAAAACAAAAACAACAAAAAACTGCACAAATCTCAGGCATCCTTGATGAAGGTATGAGAAGGGAATATAGAACCACAGTTCTGTAACAGATTTTGATATTCAAGTAATTAATTAAAGGTATAGAGAATACCAGTTCCATTGATTTTATTGTATGTTGATAATTTAAAAATTGGCAGCGAGGTGATATAGTAGATAGAGAATTGGCTCCAGAGTCAAGAAAACTTGAGTTCAAATCAGAACTCAGCAATAATTAGCTTGTGACACCAAGCAAATCACTTAACCCAATTTACCTCCGTTTCCTCATTTGTAAAATGAGCTAGAGAAGAAAATCTTTGCCAGAAAAACCAAATAGGGTCACAAAGAGTCTGACTTGAGTGACTGAACAACAGACAATAAACTAAAAAGTTATTATTAAGCAGAACAAAATACTGTCTTAAAAGCATTTTTCCAATAAGGAAATATATATATTTCTGTCATGCATATATAACAATCACACACAATTTCTTGAGATACATAAAATAGAAATAACTCTGAAGACACTCATTATTAATGTCAAATGAAGCATAAACCAGGGAGTCATATGTTCTCCACCAAACATCAAGCATGAAGTTCAAATAGAATAGAAATTCCC
Organism: Myrmecobius fasciatus; assembly: GCA_023553655.1. Taxonomy (NCBI): domain Eukaryota; kingdom Metazoa; phylum Chordata; class Mammalia; order Dasyuromorphia; family Myrmecobiidae; genus Myrmecobius; species Myrmecobius fasciatus. The sequence goes on from JAJPUD010000142.1 coordinate 140,906, forward strand.
TACAAATGACAGACTCTTCCAGATGCTGGTCTTAGCAAACAGTAAAACATACCAAAGAACCCTAAATGAATCATGTCATGCAATCAATTCGTGGCAGTATGGCATAATGAAATGAATTTAATAGCTAGCCTCAGAATCAGGTTCATACATTCAAGCTCTGATTCATACAGGTTATTTGACCTTAAGGTAAATATTCTGAGCACCTGTGATCTCATTGCTACAGATGCAGCTTCTAAAAGCACAGATTGCAACCCATCTATGTGTTTTCAAATGGTGTGACTCTTGTCCATGTGCTCCCTTAAATTCTGTGATGGAAATCTACCCCCTGTTCTGGGGGGCCTTCCTCTAGATCTTTTTATAATACATGAATATCACGGATAACATAGACAACCTTTGTTATCCTTCACCCTCACTGTCTGATTGATCCACCTCCATTCCCAGTCCTGCATCTCTTTGATATCTTCAATGCCCACTCTGGTCTGTCAATTCTTTATTTAACTTGTCATTGCCCCCAGGTAACTTCTAAGACTAAGTTTGGGACATAGGGAATTTCTTCATCAATGAATCAGATCTAGTCTGAAACATGCACACATGCATGCAAGATTTTGACCTTACTATCTATACAAGAAAAAAAATAAGAAGATGAAGAATTTCTGCAATCTCGACTATGATATTCAGTTGAATGGTCAGACGGATTAATTAATAAATAACTATTGGACACACAATTAAATAGGCCCAGAACTGAACAGAAGGAAGAGATCAGACTGGATTGTATTTGGAAAATACATAGTGCATAATGCTTTTAATGGCACAAAGTTTCTCTTTGGGACAAAGGCAATTGAACACCAATAGTTTCCCAGAGATACCCATAGTTATAAATCCACAATTACTTATACTTTAAGTTGTGAGACACATGAAGGATAATGAAGAGGTATAAGATGGATGTAAATAGATTGCAGCATATTGTCAGTGACCATCCACCACAAAATATCTGATGTTAAAAATTGGGTTGTACATTAGACAGCCAGTGATGGTAGTGACAGTTGCAGAATGCTGGTGTTAGGGAAATGTTGCCCACTAGAAGATATTGCAGATGGACAACCAGAAAGGCTTTTATCCTCTGAAAACCTAGTGGAATATGGTTTCCTAGACCTAGACCACTTAAGATAGCATCAACCACATGGAAAATGCTAGAGCAGTTTTTTCTGGAAACTAGAAGCCTGGAACATGCACAAACTTTCTCTTTTTTTTAATTAATTAAAGCTTTTTATTTACAGGACATATGAGTGATTTTTCTACATTGACCTTTGCAAAAAATTTTTTGTTCCAAATTTTTCCCCTTTCCCCCACCCCCACCCCTAGATGACAGGTAGTCTAATACATGTTAAATATGTTAAATCACATAACAAATCCAATATATGTATACATATTTATATAGTTATCTTGCAGCACAAGAAAAATCAGATCTAGAAAGAGGGAAAAAAATCTAAGAAAGAAAACAAAATGCAAGCAAACATCCACAGAAAGCATTAAAATGTTGTGTTGTGGTCCACACTCAGTTCCCTCAGGCCTCTCTCTGTATGTATATAACTATCTTCATTGCTGAACAATAGGAACTGGTTTGAATTACCTCATTGTTGAAAAGAACCATGTCCATCAGAATTGATCATAGTATAGTCTTGTACGCACAAACTTTCTATATGTGATCAGGAGCAGCTTTTTTCCCATTGGCTATGTGGAAGCTCCCTCCCTAGGACCCAAGGTGGTAGAAGTTATTTTCCAAGATGTTGGAAGATATTTTGTCCTTGCTATGTCTTTGAAGTAAATATTTCTTTGTAAAAATTAATCTGACATTTAGGTGGTTAAATGGAATTGTAATACTAGTCACAGGATCCCTAAAAATGGAAAACCATTACCAATGAGGGCTTGAATCAGTGGTATGGGGGTGTTAAGTAGGCTTAGCCCTAATAAAATGGGGTCAAAGTCAAAACATATTATACTTGAAAATTAAAAACTACCTAATCCAGGTTCGTAGACTTTCTTGAGGAATTTTTCTTGAGACAGCTTATTACAACATTTTATAGGAAGCCTTTCCTGATTCTCCATTTTGTTAGTATTCTCCACCTTATTCAAAATACCTTGCATTTATTTATCTGCATATTTGTTGTATTTCCCAGTAAAATTTATGTTCCTTCAGTGCAGGGATCCCTTTATTTTTTGCTTTGTGTATGCAGCCCAGCTCAACTCTTGCATGTAATAGGTGCTTAATACATTTAGGAAATGGAACTAAATTTAGGAAAAAGCCATCACTGCTAGTGTGTCAAAGAAGTCTCACAGAAGATGTAAAACTTGAGACAGAGCTTGAAAGAGGAGTAGAAATTTCAGCAAGTATAATGAAAGTGGACATTCCTACATAAAATGAAATTAAGACTTTTATACAGGTGGGTGCTCACACTACTCTCAGATCAGATCATGGTTCCAAAGTCATAAGGGATCTCAAAGGCCATGTAGTCCAGAGGGTCACAAACTTTTTTGGTCTCAAGGCCCCTTTATACTCATAAAAATTATCGAGGTTGCCCTAAAGAGCTTTTGTTTATGTGAATTATATCTATCAATATTTACTGAATTAAAAATTAAAACATGTTAGTATTATTATGAAAATAGTTTTGACCTTGTAGACCTCCTAAAAGGGTCTCAGGGACCCTTAGGAGTCCCTAGTCCACTCCTTTAGAATTACTAATTTAGTCCAACCCCTCATTTTACAGATAAGGAAATTGAATTCAAAGAGATTACTATTATAATTATTATTTTGTTTTTAATAATATTTAATTTTTCCCCAATTACATTTAAAGACTATTTTTAACATTCATTTAAATTTTTTTTTGCATTTCAAATTTTCTCCTTCACCTCCACCCTTCCTGAGATGATAAGCAATCTGATACAGGTTATTCATGTTCAATCATGCAAAAGCATTACCATATTAGTCATGTTGTGAAATGCCCAAAGGGGGAAAAAACATGAAAAGATACAGAAAGTGAAAAATAGCATGGCATTTGGACTCCATCAGCTTATTGTTATCACTATTATTATTAACTAGCATTTGAATAGTATTTTCAAGTGCTTTACAAATATGATCTCATTTTATCCTCATGACAATCCTGAGAGATAAGTGGTATCATTTTTCCCATTATACAAATAAGGAAACTGAGATAAGTAAAGGTTGTCAATCAGTAAACATTTATTAAGCTGCCACTACGGTCAGACACTGTGCTAAGCACTGGGAATAAAAAGAAAAGCAAAAGACAATTCCTGCCCTCAAGAAGCTCACAATTGAATGAAGTAAACAAGATGCAAACAATTCTGTACAATCAAACTATACATAGAATATGAGAAATAATCACCAGAAGGAAAGCACTAGAGTTAAGAGGGTTTGGGAAAGGCTTTATGTAAAAGGTGGGATTTTAGCTGGGGCCAGAAGAAAGCCAAGGAAACCAAGAGGCAGAGATGAGAAAGGAATACATTCCAGGCATAGGGAACAGTCTGTAAAAACACTTGCATTAAATAATGTGTACCATGATCACACATTAGGAAGTGGATTTGAACTAAGGTTCTTCTGACTCCAGAGCTGGTGCTTTATCTACCATACCATCAAATTCCCCCATAAAAGAGAGCTTTAAGAGAAGTTTGGTGATTCCCCCTCCAGACCTCCTGTTGAAGGTGTTGAGTATCCAAAGGTGAGTTAACAGCATGATGATGAGCTACCAAATGAACAACTAGTAGGTGCTATTTTGGATGACTGACCAACTTTTCCTGCTCTTGTCCTAGCTCTCAGGAGATCAAGCACAGTGGAGGTTCTAATACTTGGGTTATTTGCATTGAGAGTAGGTTCACCAGGAATGAATTTCCCCCTTCATACTATATCTAGGGAGAAGCACAATAATGGGATCCTTTGTTTCATTCTTCCTCTGTTCTATGCTCTTGATTCCACAGATGAAGGTATGTTAGTTCTATGGAAAATGATAATCTCTGGAGCCATTAGAGACCTTAGTGATAATCTAATCTAACACCTTCCTTATCAATGAGGAAACATCTCCAGAGTAGAGTGACTTGTCAAGGTCACAAAATTAGTAATTAGCAGAATAGAGATTAGAATTGTTCCTGTTAGATACCTTTGCCCTTAAATTAACTTCCTAGGCTTTCTCTTAATCCTATGATATTTAGTCTTTTGAATCAACCAACCCCACTTGGACCATTTGATATGCTTTCCCTACCTACTATAATTCAACCCAGAGCCAAAAAAGAGTTAATAGAAAAGGGTGTTTCAGGGTATAGGTGAGCAAATGTGAAAAACTGAGGAGGCATGAAGGATCATAGGGGCAGAGATGGATGAGGAAGACAAAGACAGTTATATGTGGGGAGGGGAGTGGTGTGTGAAATAGAAGTGGGAAAATTCAGAAGAGTTGAGTGGGAAGGAGGAAGAAGAAATAGGGAAAAAGAACAAGAAATAAGCAAAAAAAGGGGATGTAAAGGAGGGAACAGGTCCTAGGCAAGAGAGAAGGAAAAGATGAGGATGAGGAAATGATGATTATGAACAAATTCCAGTACAATATATTTTGGAGGAGATAACAAGTGAACTTAAAATTTTAAGATTAACAAAAGAAGCACCAGTATATATGTGTGTGTGTATGTATATGTATATATGTACATATATATATAATACATTATGACACAGTATACCCTAGAGATTGCATAGTATAGAAACAGAAATAGCTTCCAGGAATACTTGAATAAATTTGTAAGCACCAGTTCCATAACAGATAATTAAAGAAATTATAGGCAAAGGGGGAAGAAGGATTACAGTACCCACTTGTAACATCAATATCAAGAATAACATTCAGTTTTCTCTATACCTTTTAGGAACTGAACAGAACACTCT
>JAJPUD010000142.1:146335-168853 GCA_023553655.1 Myrmecobius fasciatus
AAAGAAAGAAAGTGGCAAGAAGAAAAAAGAAGCAGGGAGAGAGAAAAGGAATGAAGATGAAGAGGAGGAGAGTCAGAAAGGCTCATATTTTTCCAGTTTTTCATCTTTTAGATCCAATTTAGTCCCTTCTTACTCTAAATCAATTTGAAAATAGTTCCACTTTAATGGAAGGAAATCCCAAGGATCTTTAACAGGAGAGTGTAAGTTGCTGGACTGCTTTGGCTATTAAGCCTTAGGCCTTACCAGGGCCACACAGACATTGGTGCTTATTTTAGCAGGAGGTTCCTGTAAAAGGCAGGGCTTGTCCTAGGCTCCATATATTTCATATTACTCTAGGTCTTAATTCCCTGGAACAGGTCCATGTCCTCAGCTGTTCCCCATACCTTGTTTCCAGTCTTCGTCTGGTTTCTTCTGGTCCTGTCTTCCTGACTCCCCATTGCCCATGATGGAGAGTGACAATGGATGACAAAAGTTGCCTGGGAAGTCCTCCATCTCCAAGTAGTCACCTTCTCAAATGATCTATTTTAGCCACTCTTTCTGCACCTTGAACATGCCTCCTATTATGTCAGTTCTATATCTTTGTTCATTCTGTTTTGTTCCATTCAATGCTCTCCCAACTCTTCTGCAAAATCCTATCCATTTTTCACAATCCAACTCAATTTCTTCTCTGACTCAATGATTTCTTCTTCCCCTGCACTCCAGCAAAAACTCTGCTGTTTCTTAGAGTCTATAATACAATATATAACAATTCAATATACAATAGGACTTACTACAGCTCCCATATTTTAGTCTTGAATGAGTCATTTGAATCAATCAATCACCAAGCATTTGTTGTTTCTACTACCTGTTAAGTACTGTGTTAGGCAATGGCAATATAAAGACTCTCTGAAGATGAAACAATATTTACTAGCAGAGTGCCTGACATATATAGAGTAAGTGTTTAATAAATATCTGTTGACTAACTGACCTATTCCTAAAGAGCTTCCATTCTATCAGTAGTAACAGTATTAACATTAATATGCACATGTAATATGTTCATATTTCACATGTATATATTTATAACACACGTATATTTTTATGCATGTCATACATATACATGCATGTTTGTTGCTGTCCAATGCCTTACATATATTATCTCATTTGATTGAAAGGTTGTTGTTATAGAGCAGTTTTGTATTCAGCCTTAACTATCCAATTAGACTTTGTCAGAAATTGTATCGACTATTTCTCTGTAAGTGTCTACCACTTACACTTGCACATAGTAGGTGCTCAATCAATATTTATTAAACCTGCTCATTGGGTAAATTAACAAGGGTAAAAGGCAAGGCATTTCTGAAAATCTCCTGCCACAGCCTTGTCCTTCAAAGCAGAGAAAATTCTTCCCAGCATGTCACCAGAGCTGAGATCTAAGGGCCATAAGGGAAAATTCCTACAGGGAAGAAATTAGCAACCTCAAATTTCTTCCCTGAATGAATGATTACGAGTTATTTTTATTATGATTTACTATGGGTTAAGCACTGTGCTAAGAGATAGATGAAGCTATAACTATGAAAGGTGATGTTCCCTGCTCTCAAAAACCTTACCTTCTAATGGGGCAGTCAGCACACATATGGAAGCAATGATAGAGAACAGTGTGTCCGGGAGTCACAGATATGGTGAGTTGACCTATAAGGCAGTCAAATAACACCTTTTCCAAGAGTAATGGTAGCTTAGGGTAGTAAGGGTGTGTAATAGGAGCCATGGCAGGATCAATGGCAAGATAGCCAGAGGGGATGAGGGGATGACTCGATTGGATAAGAAACATGGTCTGGGGGCAGCTAGATGGTGCAGTGGATATAGCACCAGCCCTGAAGTCAGGAGGACTTGAATTCAAATCTGATCTCAGACACTTAACACTTCCTAGCTGTGTGACCCTGGGCAAGTCACTTAACCTCAATTGCCTCAGCAGAAAAAAAGAAGAAGAAGAAGAAGAAGAAACATGGTCTGATCTGGTTGTCTATGGCCAGCTAGATATAATTGCTGATTGAATTAATTCTTGCCCACTCCCCAGTCAGGACAGCTCATCCCAAGCTAAGAGTTTCAAGGTTAAGAGAATTAACTCTTCAAGGGACTGGGGACACCCCCATGATATTACCCATCTATTTGCCTTAGTTTCATTCCCTTCTTTGGGTCCCAAATTGTGACAGATTCTACCCAACCAAGCCTTTCCTCTTGGCTTATACTCTTCCTATATAGATATGGATTGGGTTGTGAACAAGTTTCTTTTCTTTTTTGATTAAAGCTTTTTATTTGCAAAACATATGCATGGGTAATTTTTCAACATTGACCCTTGCAAAGCCTTTTGTTCCAAATTTTTCTTCTCCTTCCCCCTACCCCCTCCCCTAGGTGGCAGAAGTCTAATACATGTTAATTATGTTAAAATATTTGACAGATCGAATATATGTGTGTGTATATATATATATATATATTGCTGTACAGGAAAAAAATCTGAAAAGGAAAACATAATGCAAGCAAACATCAACAGAAAGTGTGAAAATGCTAGGTTGTGGTCCACATTTCACATCCCTCTCTCTGGGTGTACATGGCTTTCTTCACTGAACAATTGGAACTGGTTTGAGACATTTCATTGTTGAAGAGAGCCATATCTATCAGAATTGATCGTCATATAGTATTGTTGTTGCCGTGTATAATGATCTCCTGGTTCTGCTCACTTTGCTCAGCATCAGTTCATGCAAGTCTCTCCAGGCCTCTCTGAAATCATCCTGACGGTCGTTTCTTACAGAACAATAATATTCCAAATATACCATAATTTGTTCAGCCACTCTCCAATTGATGGGCATCCATTCAGTTTCCAGTTTCTAGCCTCTACAAAAAAAGCCTCCACAAACATTCTTGCACATGTGGGTCCCTTTCCCTCCTTTAAGATCTCTTTGGGATATAGGCCCAGTAGAAACACTGCTGGGTCAAAGGGTATGCACAGTTTGATAACTTTTTGAGCATAGCTCCAAATTGCTCTCCAGAATGGTTGGATCCGTTCACAGTTCCACCAACAATGTATCAGTGTCCCAGTTTTCCCACATCCCCTCCCAACATTTGTTATTATCTTTTCCTGTCATCTTAGCCAATCTGTGAGGTATGTAGTGGCATCTCAGAGTTGTACAAGTTTATTTCCTTTGGTTTACTGAGGCAAAATTTGAATTTTCCTTTAGTTTCCTGGTAAACCACCTCTTGAGAAAGAAAACAAACATAAGAGCATAGACATAGAAATTTACAGAATCTAGTCTTTTATCCTACCTCAACGTTTTCTAACAGATTTTTTTTTTGCTACTGCAGCTTGTAATTATTCAAAACAATTTAGAGGAGGCTACACTAATGAATGGGAGAACAGTTAGAAAACTATGGTAGAAATCAATGTGTGAGAAGATAAGGGGCTGAACTAGGGTAATTTGTAATTGTTGCTACTAAACCAAAACTCAAGATGAGTCAACAGTCAATTAATCAATTAGCATTTATTAAGTTCCTTTTATATGCCAGTCACTTATTAAGATACAGCCCGAGCTATATAGCAGTCAAGAGTCAATGGATACTTTTGTAGAGTATCCAGAGCTAGGTCTAGGACAATCAACATATCAAGCCAATAAGCATTTGAGGCAGTTAGATGGTGTAGTGGATAAAGCTCTGGGTGTGGTGTCAATAAGATCTGAATTCAAATTTAACCTCAGATATTCACTAGGTAGAGTCTATGGACTGTCTAGACAGGAATCGGGTCATACCTAGAGAAAGTAAGGGATATATATAGACATACACATGCACACACACACACACATACACACACACACACACACATTCTAGTCACAGGTTACAGAATCACGGAATTTCAGAATTGGAAGGGATTTCCACAGCCATCTCGTCCAACCCCAGTCACAAAAGGTATTTCCTCCACAATGTACTTGGCAAGCAGTTATTCAACCTTTCCAGTGATGTAGAATCTGCTCCCTTCCTCTTTTTATTATTATTAAACCTTTCTATTTTTAAAACATATGTACAGATAATTTTTCATATTGCTCCTTGCATCACCTCATGTTCCAAATTTTCCCCTCCTTCCCCCACCCCCTTCCCTAGATGGCAAATAGTTCAATGTAAACATGGTAGAAATATATGTTAAATCCAATATATGTAAATATATTTGTACAACTATCTTGCCTCACAAGAAAGATCAGATCAAAAAGGAAAGAAAATGAATAAGAAAACAAAATGCAAGTGAACAAAAGAGTGAGAATGTTATGTTGTGATCCATACTCAGTTCCCACAGTCCTCTCTCTGGGTATAGATGGCTCTCTTCATCACAAGATCCATAACATTCATATACCATAATTTATTCAGCCATTCTCCAACTGATGGGCATCCTTTCAGTTTCCATTTTCTTGCTGCTACAAAAGTATTTTTTTCTACTCCCTTCCTGAGAGAACCTTTCTCACTTTTTGTTGCTATTTAGTCATTTCAGCCATCTCTGATACTTCATCATTCCATGTAGGGTTTTCTTGGTGAATATCCTGACATAGTTTGCCATTTCCTCCTCCAGTTCATTTTACATATGAGGATAAAATGACTTGCCCAGAGTCATCCCAGTAAGCTGGTAAGTGTCTGAGATTTGATTTTAATGTTTGAGATTTGAACTTAGGTTTTTCCTGACCCCAGGTCTGGTGCTTTAGCCACTGCACCATCTAACTGTCCTGCTTTTAGGTAGCTCTAATTGCTAAATTTTCCTTACAAGAAGCCCATATCTGCCTCCTGGTAATTTCTGCCCACAGCTTCCAGTTCTTTCCTCTGGGGCCAAGCAGAATAAATCCAATCCCTCTTCCTGGTGACAATTTTTATAACACCTGAAAACAACTATCATTAATGTATCTACCTCCCCCCAAGTTTTCCCTTTTCCAGACTAAACACTCTCAGTTACTTTGAACCAGTCCTCCCATGACATGAACTCAACTCTTTGCTGTCCCAGACAGTTGGCCTCCTCTGGACACTCTCCCACTTATCAGTATCTTTCCTAAGATCTGTTGCCAAGAACTAAACAGAGTGCCCCATATGTGGTCCAACCAGAGCCAAATACAGTGGAACCCTCAACTAGAAGCTGCAAAAGGGAGGCTCCCCCTGAACCTTGCAATAACCAAAGTAAGAAAAGAAAGAACAGCAGGAGGTGCCGGGGCATCCCTTGGGTGTAAGGTGCCTTGGCAACCTCGCAGGGAGGGGGTGTCCTCAGGAGAGCAGCCCCAACCATCAAGGGACCCCTCTCTAGGATACTAATGAGGTCACTGCTGGAAACCTAGGCAACAATTATGGAAAACAAAATGGAAGCCTCCCCTTGCCCTGTGCTTGGCAGAACCCTGCTGACATCTTGATTACAGGGCATGGCTCCTTTTCCTATGGAGCCAGTTGGTGGGGGGTGGGGGAAGAAGAAGCCCCTTCTGCCAGGAGACAGAAAGTGAAGAGTGAATGCTTCCCCAGATGACATCTCCTGTCTAAGCACGAGCTTCAGGGAGCTCGGGCTCCCCTGGGGGCCAGTTTCCACAGCAATTTGCACCTGGCCTGCTCATCATTGCCTTAAATGAGCTCATAAATAAGGTTTTAGTTGACATGAATATAAAGATCATGGAATTTAGGTCTTGGAGGGGACTTTAAAGATTCTACATTCTGAGCCTTTCATGTTACAAATAAGGAAAGGAAAGACCCAGAGAGAAAATGTGGTCACGGTAGCAGAGTTCAGACTCTCTACTCCTTCTCCAAGATCCCTCCTAGGACCAAATGTAAAAGCCCTTATTTGAGATGCAAAGTTCTTCATAACCCAGCTACCACCACTAACTTTTCCAGTTTTCTTAGGTCTGTTCTTTCATCTCACACCAAATCTGTTTTCCAAAGCAGCATCTCCAAACCCAAGTGAGAGCAACAGTCCTGTGAATCAGCTCCTCCGGACTTCGAGGATTGGCCCAGAGGTTATTATATTATGCAGTTAGTTACAAGAGGCTTCATGGTGGCAGTCTAAAAAAACTTTTCCTCTAACACCTGCTGGCTGTGTGACATCAGACAACTCATTTAATCTCTCAGTGCCCTGCTTCTTAAACTGTGGGTCACCATCCCATATGGGGTCTTGTAACTGAATGTGGGAGTCTCAAAATTATGGTTTATTAACAGTAAATGTTGGATTTGTCTGCCTATTGTATATACCTATGTACTCAGGGTCGTATAAAAATTTGTTGGGTGAAAAGGGGTTGTGAGTAGAAAAAGTTTAAGAAGCGCTGCTTAGGCAACTCTCTACAACTATTAAGTTAACCAGTCAATAAATGTTTTATTATTTTATATATTATATTATATATTTTATATTATGTTAAATATATATTTTATTATTAAGCAGCTATGTGCCAAGCATCGTACTAAGTGCTGGGGATATAGGAAAAGAGCAAAGACAGGTCCTGACCATGAAGAGCTCCCAATCCAACAGGGGAGACACAACATGCAAACAAAGCATGTATATACAAGCAAGTTATATACAGGATAAATAAGGAATCATCAACAGAGGGAAGGCACTAGAATTAAAGAGAATCAGGAAAAAAGGCTTTCTATAGAAGGTGGCTCTAGAGAGCCATGAGGAAGAGTTGTCCAGATACGGTGGGTAGCCACAGGCATGGCCAGAATGGGGAGAGACATAAGAAAGCAGGATAGGGAAAGAATATATCAAATGTTTATTACATTGTTATTTTGTGCAGAGTACTGGGAAGTCATGAAGTGTAGATAATACGGTGTTATCTAAATAAGAAAGCAGAATTGAGAAGTAAAGAAAAGACCTAATAGTGACAAAGGCAAAGAAGGAAATTGTCTCACTCAGGGCAGAAACCAGGACATAGGCCCAGAAGGTTCAGAGGAGAATTGTCCACTATCATAATTCAAACATCCCCACCTTCTGCAATCTAAGACACTGAAGTTCTAATGCAAGCCCAAGTACCCTGGAAAATTGTCCCCAGAAGGAGAAAGCTTCATCAATATCTTATCATCAAGGATCTCTTGACCATTATTAAACCATGAAGAGCAATTTAATTGTAATTTCTTGAGAAAGGCAAGTCCAACGTGCCCCAGAGTAATTAATGGGTTTTGAGGAAAGTGAGAGGGAGAGTGAAAAATACTTATTAACTGAAATTTTTTTAATAAAAAAAGGACCTGTATATAGAGCATTGATTTAGCCAAAGTCAACATGATAATCCTAAAGAATTGCAAAAAGATGGTCTACCATCACAGTCATTTGATTTTGAGAACTAGAATCATCAAAATTGTGTATATTTTGTACCAGAGTTCTGAACTGGACTCAAATATTTTGATAACTTTACTCTCATATAACGGTTTTCCTTTGTGTCTCATGTATTTTTATGCATTTTATAGCTTTAAAAACATTCTCCTGCCAAGGGGTCCATGACACAAAGAATCTGATGTAGACATTCTTTTAGTTTTGAGGGGAGGAAGAGAGGAGAGTGAAGAGGAGAGGAGAAAAGAGGAAAGGAGGGGGGAGAGAGAGCGAGACAGAGAGAGACAGAGAAAGAAACAGACAGAGAGAGACAGAGACAGACAGAGAGACTAGATAATTAAAAGGGTTGGATTCTCGTTTTGGAGTAGAAAGTTTAGCAATTAGTTGGCTAGTCTAATCAGTGTTAATCACTAACCTGAAATAACTCAGGCCCAGCCTTCTTAACTCCTCTTCCTCAAAATGAGGACTCAAGGTTGCTCTGTAGTCAGAAGGCCTGGGTTTGAATCCTAATAGATAAAACCTACTTACTATCTTGAATGAGTCATTTCGCTGGTCTTTCATTTATTCCTCTATAAAATGACTAGATGATCTTTGATCTCCTTTCTTGTTCTAAATCCTATAATTCAGATGGCTGTCTTAATTTGTCCCATTTTACCTATGCAAGGACAGCTATTTTTACTGTGTAAATGGTACATGCATAGGGGAGTTAAGTGACAGAGAGTTGCGTCTGGAGACTGGAAGACTCAACTTCATGAGTTCAAATCCACCCTCAGATACTTACCATCTGTGTGATCCTGGACAAGTCATTTAACTCTATGTAACTCAGTTTCCTCATCTGTAAAATGAGCTGGAGAAAGAAATGACAAACCAGGCCCGTTATCTTCACCAAGAAAAACTTCAAATGGGGTCATAAAGAGTCAGACATGATGGAAATGATGGAACAACAAATAGTGTTTGTGGACTTCCACCTCCCTGAAACCTAAACAAATATTTTATTGACACAGAAATGTTCAGTCTTCTTTGTCGGTTTATTTTCTAAGAATTAGAGTGTGTGTGTGTGTGTGTGTGTGTGTGTCTGTATGTTCTCCTTAGGTTTCCTGAACCCCATGTCTGGAGTCAGAATCAGGCTTTGAATTCCTCAAGGAGAGATTTTGATATTTGTTTACAGACTGTATCTCACTGTATTTTTTCCAAGTCCCTAAGATGGGCCTTTGTAGAGAAGAGGAGGAGGAGAAGAAAAAGGGGGAAAAGGAAGAAAAAAAGGAGGAGATAGAAAAGTAAGAAAAGGAGGAGAGGGGGAGAGAGAAAAAAGAAGAAAAGGCAAAGGATGAAGAGAAGGAAAAGGAAATGGAGAAGAGAAGGAGAAAAAGAAAGAAGCAAAGGAGGAGAGGGAAGATAGAGAGATGGAAGAGAAAAAGGGAAGAGAAGGAAAAGGAGAAGGAGGAAGAAAAAGTAGAAGCCTACTATGCCTTAGATTCATCAAAAGAATGACATAAGGTCCTGAATTCCTGCCCATGAACAATCTACCTTATCTTATTTGTTCCAGGATCCTTTTGGGTAGCAGGGAGACAAAGCCATTAGAGGGAGCTCCAAGAGACCTGGATGATGAGCCAAAGGAGAAAGAAGGGAGAAAGGAGAGATAGTGCAAGCCAATCAATTTATTACCAACATTTATTAAGAGCTTGCTATGTGCTGGGCACTGCCTAAGGCACTTAAACATACAAAAAACAGTCCCTGACTTCCAGAAGTTTACATTTTATTTTTTTTTTTGAAGTTTACATTTTATTGAGAGGGATGCAGGAACTACAAAATAAAAGCTAGCATTTAGATAGCACTTTAAGGTTTATGTTATATATGTATTATCTCATTCGAATTTCACAAAAATGCTGTGAGATGGGTGTTATTATTAACCCCATTTTACAGAAGGAGTAACTTAGGCACACTGAGGTTAAGTGGATTGATCCAAGTTTACACACCAGTAAATGGCTGGTGCAGGATTCAAATTCAGGCCTTTTAGACTCCAAATGCAACACTGTCCACTGTACCATCACCTACTCTCAACATGTTTGCAAATAAGTAAAGAGAGGATACAAAAAACACATATACAATTGGTATAGTGGATAGAGCACCAGCCCTGGAGTCAAGAGGAACTGAATTCAAATCTGGTCTCAGATACTTACTAGCTGTGTGATCCTAGGCAAGTCATCATTGCCTCAAAAATTACAAATCCAAAGTTATTGGGGTTGGGGGGAGATATTACTTACAAATGGAAGAATCAGCAAGATCTCCTTGAAGAAAAAACGGCACTTGGGCTGAGGCTTAAAGAACCTGGGAGTTCAGAAGATAGAATAGTGTAGACAAGGAATCAGAGAGATAGAATGCAACGGAGAGAGGACTAGGAGATCTGTTTGCCTGGGGCATAAAATCCATGACCAAGAGTAATGTGGGTAAAGGTTAAGAAGCCAGGAAGGTGAAGACTTTCTGATGCACGCAAAGTTCAAGGCAAAAACAATCTCCCCAGCACCTACTCTTTAATCTAGTGACAGTGTTTTTCTGGCTGTTCCACAAATAAGACCCTCCACTGCTCAGCGCTGGCCATTTTCTCTGGCTGTCCCCTTGCCTGGAACACTCTCCCTCTTCCACTTGGACCACTGACCTTCTGGCTTCCTTTCAGTTCCAACTAAAATCCCACTTTCTCTAGGAAGCCTTCCTCAACCCCTCTTAATTTCAGTGCTTTCTGTCTTTTAATTATTTCTAATTTATCCTATGTATTACTTGCTTTGTATATATTTATTTGTATGTTATCTCCCCCATGAGATTGTAAGCTCCTTGAAGATAAGAACCATCTTTTGCTTCTTTTTGTACCTCCAGTTCTTAGCACAGGCACATAGTAGGTACATAGTAGTACATAGTAGGCACTTAGAAAGTACTGATTGAAATGGAAGGGGAATTAGAAAGGAAAGATACGAATTAAAAAGATAGGTTGCCTTTAAATGGAAAATACACAAAGGTATGGTCTCTTTTGCAGGCAAGAATCCACAGCAGCTCATATCTGGAGAAAATAATTTCATGAGGATGCTTGTTCTGATATGCAATCTTATCGACAAATACCAACATTTTACCAGCTCATACATTTTTTTCTGGCATGCTTTCCCCTCTGGGGAAGATTCACAGATAAAAAAAATAAAAATTAAAAGATAAAAGGATGAAATCTGCCTCCCTTCCCATGCATTATTTGCTCAGGATGAGTAAATGAATGGAAATTTCCAGGGCACCAATGTGATGATCTCATCTTTGGGATCTGGTGTATTTCTTTGCCCATACTCAGAACTGGTTTTTTCTCATTAAGTCTGAGAATACAACTCCAGAGGACCAGCCCCCAGAGCTTGAACTTCTGAAGCTCCTGAATCATTTGTATTATCACAGAAAGAGTGCTAGATATCTAATCAGAAAACCTGGGTTCAAACCCCAGTCTCACAACTTATTAGTTCTAGTCATTCCCTATTAGCACCGGATATGGAGTCAGGAAAACCTGAGTTCAAATGCAGACTCAGATACATCCTAATTGTGGGACCCTAGGCAAGTCCCTCCACCTTCATCTCAGCTTCCTCATCTGTAAACTGGGGATAGTAATAGCACCTGTCTCACAGGATTATTGTGCAAATCAACTGAGGCAAAAATTATAGCGTGCATAATATAGTACCTGGCACATAGTATTATATAAATATTAGCTATTTATTATTGTCATTATTACTAGCCTCATTTTCCCATCTGCAAAATATAGATAACATCCTAGGTTGTTGTGAGAATTAAATAAGATAATACATATAAACTATATATATATATATATACATATGTATGTATGTATGTATGTATCTCATACCTGAAAAAGTTATATAACTATTGAAGCAGCTAGAGGACCTGATAGGAAGAATGCTGGGTTTAGACTCAGGAAATCCTAAATTTGAATTCTATCTCAGATGCTCCTACCTATATGAACCTGGGAAAGTAACCTGCCCTCTCAGCCTCAATTTCCCCATCTCTAAGATGGGAGCAATAATAGCACTTACCTCATGGGGTCAATGTGTTATTAATCAAGTGAGAGAATATCTGGAAATCTTTTTGCAAACCCTCAAGCACTATATAAAGATTAACTCCCATTATTATTATTAAATGGAGGCCAAGAGAAATAAGAGGCAAATGGAAGGCACAGTGGATAGAACATTGGACTTGGCATCAGGGAGAACTGAGTTCAAATCTAGCCTCAGATAGTTACTAGCTGGTTGACCTGGACAAATCATTTAACTCAGTTTGCCTCAGTTTCCTCATCTATAAAATGAGCTGGAGAAAGAAATTGCAAACTACTTCAGGACCTCTGCCAAGAAAACTCCAAATGTGGCCATGAAGAGTCAGACATCAGTGAAATGACTGAACAACAAAAAAGAGAAATAAAGTGATGTGACAGGTTTCACAGGTAGTGGAGCCTGACTGTAAATATTATGTTCTTTTTATTCATTCACTTAGCAGTGGTACTTGCTGTGCCTTAGTAGTTGACTAGTGGTCCTGGCTTATTGGTCTGGATCATGAAGTAATAAATAGAAATTCTAAAGCAATAGTATGTTGGGGTCAGCTAAAGAAATCAGTGGAGTAGGTAGGAACAATATCCCCTTTCCCCATTCAAGTTAGACTATTTTCCTCCTCAAAATATTTTGAAACTATCCTCAAGACTTAGTTGGTTTAGGGATCAAAGTGCTGACGTCCCTTCTTGGCTGTCTGAGCACAAAGTGGCCTCCAGGAGCCCCAGACACTCACTGATGGTTGGCTGGCCAAACAAGATGGGCATCCCAGGCCAGGGAACTGAAGCTGAACCAGTCGAGGCATCCTCAAAGCCAATTCTTGTTGAATATCCCTCATTGGCTCTGGTTTAGTAAATCTCCCTTTGTTAACTGGTAACAGTCCCATTTTGTGATGATATTGAACTTAAAATACCTGGGCATTTTCAGTGTCGTCCTGCCTGGGTAAGCAATCACTGAAACCACATATTAGGACAGGAAGCCAACGTCCTCTGTCCAAAAAGCCAAGCAAAATAGGGCCTGGGAAATTTTCAGAACAGTTCTGAGAACCAGAGTTAAAAGGTAAACACAAGCCATGAACCTGAGGTCAGAGCACCCAGGAGAAATCTGCTTTGATGGCTGTCAAACAGCTTCTGTCTTGTAACCTGTAGTGGCTCAAGCCCACTGACCCAACCCTGCTTGGATTTAAAGAACTCTCTTGGTCTCTGGCTGTCCACTCTGGCAAGGCTATTCTCTCCAGAAAAATAAAGGTATCTGGAGGTGGGGTTACGTTCTCTGAAGGTTCACATCCTAGGTCCTTTTGTTCCTTTTCTTTGTTATTTTCCTCAGAGATTTGTCTAGGAGCCTTAGAAATTAGTCATAAGTATAATGGTTTTGATTATGGACCAAGTACTCCACAAAATCCTCCTAAGTGTCTTATTTCTAATCTTGAAAGAGCAATTCCAAATATATTTCCACTTTATGCAATATATGTAATCCTGAAAAATGTATATAGAAATAGGGTTTTTTAAAGTAAGTAGGTGGAACAGTGAATAGAGGGCTTGAACTCAGGAAGACCTGTTTCAGACAGGGTGACCCTGAGCAAATCTCTGAAGCTTTGTTTTCTCATCTATAAAATGGAGATAATTATAGTATCTACCTCCTAGGATTGTTGAGTGGATCAAATGAGATAATTGTAAAAACCCTTAACACAGACCCTGGCACATAGTAAGCACTATATAAATGTCAACTAACACGAATAAAATGAATTTTATTTTAAACACACTAGGTAAGCCTTCTATCTAAAGACTTTGAAGGAAGGTTTCTTGAGAAGTAATTATACTTTGTTAATCTAAATGGTTACCTTTTTATTTGTTTATTTGTTTTCTTATTTTTTTTCCTTTTTGATCTTTAAAAGGATTGCATATATTTAACCTATATAGATTGCTTGTTGTCTTGGAAAGGGTAGAGGTAAGGGAGGAAGGTAGAAAAATGTGGAACACAAAGTCTTACAAAAATGAATGTTGAAAGCTATCTCTGCATGTATTTGTAAAAATAAAATACTGCTGAAAAATAAATAAATAACAAATAATCACTCTTTAATCATCTATTTTGTAAGTCAGGAATTCTTTTAAAAATGTGATATTTAAAGTAACTTGTTTTCCTGCTTTGAAAAGTTTGTGTTCTAAAATATATAGAAGGCACAACAAAAACTCTTAAGGTTTATGCAAACAAGATGAACTACTGTATGTGTGAGGGTTCTTCATTTTTGGGGGAGTCATAAACTGTTTTGCCAGACTGGTGAAGTCTATAGATTCTCTCTCAGAATTATTATTTTTGAATGCAAAAAATAAAATATGTAAGATTATAAAGTGAATAAATTCTATTGAAATGCAGTTATTAAAATAATAACAGTAAAAATATTCTCAGACCCCAGGTTAAGAGCTCCTGTTTTATTTGAACCTCACTATAATATCATGGAGCAGATTCAATATAAGGTGGATCTGTCTTGAACTCCAATCCAAGTGGTTACTTAATGGAATACTAAAAAGACCTCATTAAAAAGTGTTTTCACTTACAATGAACTCCCCAGTTTGGACCCTGGGGACAAAATTATTACAGACTCCAAGGTATTAATGTTCTGTATAAGACAAGTGGTTATTCTATTTGATTCAATTCAATTCATATTTCACAGTCACAGAATGTTAGATTTGGAGACCTTGGAGATCATCAACTCCTTCATTTAATACATGAAGAAACTGAGACTCACTGAGTGACCAAATCCAAATCTCTTGGTTTCCTAATTTTGAGCTCTTTGCACTACACATTCACATGTAAAGAATTTATTATATACTTAACCTTATGCTTCTTCCATAGGAGATACAAGGAAGATTTATTCTTTAAAATAATATTGCTATCTTTTAAAAATCACTTTCCTTTCCCAATAAATCTTTTCTCATTCCCACGATCAGAGAGCCACCCCTTATGAAAAAGAATGAAAAAAGCCCCACAAAACATTTAGAGATGAATGTTGCCAAAAAAAAGAACAAATTGACCCCAAAATAACAGATATAAGTGTGTAAATTTTTTTCAATGAACTGATAAGTTTTGATGATTTTTTCTTTTTAGTTTTTTTACAAGGGATGGCTTTTTAGGGAGAAAGAAGAGACATAAAATTAAATCTAGATTATATAAAAACAACACATATAATAAAAATTTATTTTTAAGAAGAAGAACAAAAACCAGCCTTAAAACTCACCAACATTTCAACAGTCTACAGAATATTCTGCATCCCTGGTTTCCTACCTAAGCAAAAAAGGAAGAGAGCTATATCTCCCTGTCTCTTCTTTAGGAGCATTATAATTAAACATTGAGTTTTAATTTTTGTTATTCTTTCTGTTCACATTGTTGTAATCATTGCACATACTGTTTTCCTAGTTCTGCTTATTTCACTTTGCATCAATTTATTGTCTTCCCATGTTTCTCTAAATCCTGAAGATTTTTTCCTTGTCTATTTATCTTGCCCAAAATGGCAAAGGACCTGAAGACCATTACTCTTGAGAATCCACTGGTGTTTGGGAATGTTTAGCCCAGCAAAGAGAAGACTTGAAGGGGCTACAAGTACTACTGTCTTCAAACATGTGAAGGATTGTCCTGTGGAAAGGGGATAAGATTTGTTCAACTTGGCCCCAGAAAGAAGAACCAGGATGAATTCAGTGGAAGAAGCTAATATTGATTTGGGTTTCTTTCATTTTTTGGAGGCAATCAGGGCTAAGTGACTTACAAGATACAGCTACTAAGTGTCTGAGGCCACATTTGAACTCAGATCCTCCTGACTCCAAGACCAGTGCTCTATCCATTGCATTGCCCCTGATTTTGATTTCCTATAAAGATAATCTTCGTAATCAGATCTGTATTACAATGAGATCCCTTTCATTTCATAGATCTTGTGTTTCTGTAATAGAGTCACTGTAATTCTTCAAGTTCACATTCCTAGAATCTCCTGAAAGTTTATAAGGAGTTTCCCAAGAACAACCCAGTGAAGTAGGTGGTATAAATTATTCCCATTCATAGATAAGAAAAGTGAAACTGAGAAAGGTAAAACTAACTTCCTTATAATCACATAGCTGGTAAATGTATACTTAAAACATTGGGATCAGAGCCTTAAGCTAAAGCATGGGTTCTTAACCTGGTATCTTGAATATTTTTAAATAGTAGCATAAAAATTAATTTATTTTTAAATATTTTAATTATTTGATTGAATTTGAATATATTTAATTTGATTATGAATTAAAATTTTTTTATAATCTCATGTAGATTTTTATGTATTTTATGTAAAAAAAATTTTTTTCTGAGAAGGGGCCAATAGGCTTCACCAGACTATACAAGGGATCTGGGACCCAAAAAGGATTAAGAACCCTTGTACTAGAAGTATAATACTCTGAAGTAAAATGCATACAGTATCCTGTAGTTGGTCCAGGATTTTAGTGGGTAGTCTTTCTTTTCCCTTATTAATCCACCACAGAAGTAGCTATCTTCTAGATTTATTGTTGTTAAGTTATATCTGACTTTTCATGACCCCATTTGTAATTTTTTTTTTTTGGCTGAGGCAATTAGGGTTAAATGACTTGCCCAGGATCATATAAATAGGAAGTGTTAAGTGTCTGAGACCAAATTTGAACTTAGGCCCTCCTGACTTCAGGACTGATGCTCTACCTACTGCGCCACCTAGCTGCCCCCATTTGTGATTTTCTTACCAAAGATACTGACATAGTTTGCTATTTTCTTCTTCAGCCCATTTTACAGTTGAGGAAACTGAGGCAAACAGGATTAAGTGACTTGTTCAGAGTCACACTGCTAGTAAGTGAGGCCAGATTTAAACTCAGGAAAATGAGTTTTCCTGATTCCAGGCCTGACACACTATACATTATGGCACCACCTAACTGCCTTATATCTATAACTAATATGGGTCTGATCCTAGACCCTATATGCTTTCTGGTTTTCCATGGAGTGACTGTCATTTGATTAACTTTAAGTTGGAAAGTGCTCCTGTTCTCAAAAGTCACCTTCAGGGCTACAGTCACTGCTGATTCTGAGTTACAGCCCTGGGTCTAACCCAGAATGGGTTTAAACTTTGGAGACAGAACAAATTAAGTGAGTTCAGATTCATGTGACACTTCAACACAAGTGAATCCTAGTAGACCATCATGGGCTCAGTAGAGAAGGATTCTTTCTGGGAAAGGTCTAATTTTGCCTTTCAGTCCCCTCTCATCCCTACCATTGCTTGTCCAAAGGTTCACATGTTCTTAACCAAACACTTGGAGAAAGCTACCATAGGGAAATCAAGGAGGATTTTCCCTGGGGAGCCACTCCCCTGACCAGTCTTCTCCTATTCTGTGCTACAATCCCTTGATGCTTATTGCTAGGCAACCAACTAAAGCAGCCGTTGGCAACCACCATCTTGATTGATTCCAGTGTCCAAGGCAACACCCCTTTCCACCTCAACCTCCAGTGATCCCTTCTCTCCTGAGCTCCTTATCTTGCTGTTAGTTCCTAGTATGTTATTTCTTCTAAACTTCTCAAGGAAGAAATTATTTTGCTTCCAAAATGGAAAGAGATTGGAACCAATAGCCAAAATAGGGTATGGCAAAGGAAAGCCCATTCAGGACTGACCATTACAAACTGGTTGCAATTTGTTTTTCTCACTCTTCACTAACTTTTTCTAAACTTGTTGGACATCCTCAACTTGGTGGCTCCCCTTCTGAATGGATTAAAAGAACTTAGGAAATTTAATCAGAAGAAGAGGTGATTTGGAAGACATGATCTCTGTTTTCAGAACATTTGAAAGATTGTCAAGTGAAAAAATGAGAGGTTTCAAAGGCAGTATTAGGTTCTATATAACAAAAAACTAAAACAAAGCAAACAAACAAAACCCCAACAGCAACAACAGCCCAACCCTCCCTAACAATTCAAGCTACTCCAAAATGGAGTGGGTTGCTGTAAATTCCTTGCAGTCTCAAAGTAGAGAATGGTTGAGCAAATGTCAGAGATACATAGTGTAGAAACGATTCCTGCCTTCAAATATAACTTAAAGGTTTTGTAGACACAACTCCTTTTGCCTCAGTTTCCTCATCTGTAAAATGAGCTGGAGAATGAAATGGCAAACCACTCCAGTATCTCTGCCAAGAAAATTCCAAATGGGGACACAAATAATCAGATGTGACTAAAACTAATGAACAACAATAAACTGATTAAGCTTTTACCCCATTAGGTGGCAAAAGTCATTTTGGCAGTAGCCAACCTCAAACAGTAATCTCCAGAATTTAAGGAAAAAGAATTAAGTAGAAACTTCTACAAACCCCTATGGCACATCTATCCATCTCACATTTTAGCACAGGGATCATTACTACTGTTTTAAACCTGAGAGTCTGTTTTTAAGCTAAGCAACACCTATGAGAGCCACTAGCAGGCCTAGAATAGATATGGAGATTGTAAACAAAAAAAAGGAAAGGAAAACAAATATGAAGAAAAAAGAATAAAAAATTCAGAGTAGAGAGTATGCCCTTAATAGATCACAGATTTCAAGTTAAAAGGATCTGTGACACTGCTCTTTCCTGGTTCTCCTCTTATCTGTCTATCTACTCCTTAGTCTTCTTAGTTGCATCTTCATCCAGGTCACATCCACTAAATGTTGGTATTCCCCAATGATGGTATTATGTGTTGGCCCTCTTCTCTTATTCTTTCATACTTGGTCATCTCAAAAGTAAATATGGATTCAATTATCATCTCTGAATGATTCTCAAGAATGATTTATCCAGCCCCAACCTCTCTCCTGGCCTCCAGTCTCACATTTCCAACTGCCTATTTTACATCTCAAACTAGCTGTCCCATGTATATCCTAAACTCATCATGTCAAAAAGAGAACTCATCTTTTCCCACAAAATATCCCCTCCCTAACTTTACTATTCCTGTTGAGAGTACCACCATACTCTTAGTCACTCAGGCTCAAAATCTAGGTGCTGTCTTGGATTCTTCACTCTCTTCCCTGAATCCCCAAATTGACAAGTCCTGTCCAGGCCACCTCATTTGTTGTATCTCTAATACTTAGCAAAGTGTTTGGCACATTTGCTGTTGTCAAGTCATTTTTTCAGTAATTGTCCAACTCTTTGTGACCCTGTTTGAGGTATTTTGGGCAGAGATCCTGGAATGGGTTAAGATTTCCTACTCCAGTTCATTTTACAGAGGAGAAAACTGAGACCAATAGAGTTAGGCTACTTACTCAGGGTCACAGAGCAAATAAGGGTCTGAGGCTGGATTTGAACTCAGAAAGGTGAGTCTAGCCTGGGTACTCTATGCACTATGGCACCCCCTAGCTGCCACATATGGCACATAGTGGATATTTAATAAATGTTGACTGGAAATCCATCTAATCCATCCTCCTCATTATACAGATAAGGAAACTGAGGACCAGGGTGGTCTTGCAGGTAGAAAAGGCAGACATCCAGGTCCAAGCTCATCTTATTCTAAATCCAGAGCTCATTTCACTAGCCTGTTGGTTGGTTCAGGTGTCTCAGAAAACATTCATGCTTTATGTTATCCACCTCACTTCCAATCTCCTTTTCAGTGACAAGATCAGTGTAAGGGCTATCTCTGTTTTCCCATCTGCAAAGTGAAGAGTTTAGACTAATTCATCTCCACTTTCCAAAACCAAATTTTTATGATCCTAATTTCACAATTCATACTCTAACAAATCACCACGAAGGGAAGCCCCAAACCTTTTCTTTCCCACCAGGAGAGGAAACCTTGACTTTTGGAGGCTACCAGCAGGGCAGCCATCCAATCTAATCATCAACCTTCAAAACACCTAGGACCGACTTTCTCATTCAAATAGGTAGTCATGCTGGAGGAAAGTGAGAACAAATTATGATGCTGAGGAATTGATGGGCTATTTGATCAACAAACCAATATTGCATCATTCTCTCAGCGGAAAGCCTCCTCCGTGCCTCAAATGAAAAACACATATAGCCTCAGCACTAATGAACCTGCAAGATTTTCACAGGCAGATTTGTATACTCGCCTCACCAATGAACAGCCCTTCAAATGCCTTCTGTCTACTTAGAGGGTCACTGAAGTTCTCAATGCCCCCTGTCAAACTGAGAGCTCTTGCAATCAATAAAAAGCCGGATTTGTCCCTTAAAAGCTCCTGTCCTTTCCTGTTAATTACTCTGAGCTTTGCAATTCTTTTGACAAACCTGCCGCTTTCTGCAGCCCTGTGCCCAGCGCTGCAAATGTAAAACTGTAAATTGCAAAATTGTGCAAACAGCACCAGCATCATTTGCATAAAAATTGGTTGCAAAGAGCAATTAGCACTTCATTAATAATCAATGAAGTGCCAATTTACACATTGCCCAAAAGCAAATTGTAAATTCAATTTGGTCTATAATTGAGAATTTGATGCCACACAAATACTGACACTGCAGAAGTGACCCGATTGAGGGCATTTGCGAGCCCCCTCTCTCGCGGACTCTGCAACCTTAGGAACTCTATGAGGGACACAGCAGCCATTGGAGGCGCCCACAGAGTGAGGCGGCCGCAGAGCTGTCAAACTGCCTGGACACCAACACTCGTGTGCCTTGTAAAAAAAAAAATGTTCTCTATCACGAAAAAAAAACGTCATCCAACTGGCAAACGGGTCGCTCTCCAGGCCGCCACTGTCCTATATTCCCTCCGTGATCTGTATCCTTGTTTACGCTATTCCCCATGTTAAATGTCCTGCTTGTGTCCTCTGCCATCATCCAAATCCCATCCATCTTTCAAGGCCTACCTGAATCACCTTCTTCTTAAAACCTCTCTACTCCTCCAGGCCACATTAATCTCTTCCAAGAAGATATAACATCCCAAATAAACAAATTACATTAATAAATAAAAACATGTTAAAAAATAAAAATTTAAAAAAAGATTTAACATCCCTATCATGTAAATTAAAATTTAACATCCCTACCATGTACTATGTATTTTAGCATTTAGCACAAATTACCTCATGTTGTCTCCTAACTGTCATGTCTAATATGTCTTATTAATATAGTATAGCTTGTGTGACAGCAGAGCACTAGAAACAAGCCAGATGCCCGTAGATTGGCGAATGACTAAATAAAACGTAGTACTTGGATATAATGGAAGATTATTGTATTATGTTTGATCAATTGTGCCTAGCTCTTCATGACTCCATTTTGGGGTTTTCTTGGCAGAGACACTGGAGTAGATACTTCCTTCTTCAGATCATTTTACAGACAAAAAACTAGGACAAACAGGGTTAAGTAACTTGCCCAAGTCAAATGGCTAGTAAATGTCTGAGCCTGATTTTGAACTCATGAAGCTGAGTCTTTCTATTCCAATGTGCTATCTACTGCATCTTCTAGCTGCCCATTATTGTATTATAAGAAATAACAAATATCTATTTCATCCTTTAGAATATAAGCTTCTTGAAATGAGGGATCACGTCTCCTATCCATCCCTTTAACAAAAAATAGTTACTAAACACATATTATAATCAAGGTACCATACTATTTCATCTGAAGAAGGCAAAATTATGCCCATCACTCCTTTAAAGAGAGAAGTTCTAGGGTGTCTGAACTCTGACCAACACAAAGACTGATCTCCTGTTCTAGAAGACTGATGATTAAGTTTGCTACTCCCACTCTTAACAGATAATGGACTCACGGAATAAAATAAGAAATATATATTTTTGGATGTGGCCAATGAAGGAATATGTTTTGCTTGACTTTATATATATGTTACAAAGATCTTGTTTTTCTTTTCTTTTTTCTTTTTTTTTCCATTGGGGATGAAGGAGGTAAAATCAATTTTGTTGTTAATTGAAAAAACTAAATTTAATTGTTTAAAAAATCAAATGGATGGGACAATCACCAATAAGCAAATAAATAAATTATAAGCTGCTTGAGGGCAAAGATAATGGCTTATACTTATTGAAAGACAATGAGCTATAGTAGTTGAAGAAGCCTATATTTCTTCATTTGCTAAATGAGTCAGGTTACCTTTAAGATTCACTTTCAATTCTAAAATCATATGATCTCTTTGAATCATCCACATTTCAAATTACAAAGGTAGCTGGTCTAGTGGTAATAATAATAGGCAAAAAGTGAGGGGAGAGTGTTTTAGGTGTGTGATGTTATCAATGTAGGGAATTCCACATCTACCAATAAAGATTGACAACTGTTGCAAATTATCATTTTAGGCTTTGCTGTCATTAAGGTGTTAAGTGAACCAAACAGGATCATACAGACAGTATGTGTCAGAGTGGCCTTGAACCCAGCTCTTCCTGACTGTGAGGTTGACTTTATCCCATATTAAAATAATATTTTAAGGTTCACAAAGTGCTTTCTCATTGTAACCAACTGAAAAGGTGAAGAGACTAGAGTAGAGATCTGTCTTCTAATCTTACTGTAGTCACAGAATTCAACAGTCTCCTTTTACTGATGAGGCATTTGAGGCTCTCTGGGCCTCAGATTCTTTCAAGGTCAAATATTCTATGAATCCATATATTGTAATAGATACTCATAAAAGGATCTTATCTATCAAGGTTGGTCCTGAGATGCAGTAAAGTAAGCTCTGTCTCCTTTAGCCCAGAAGCCTTGATGTATACTTTCCAGATGGATTTAGGGCTCTACATGAGAAAAAGGAAAGGAATCTGAACCTTGGTAGACTGGGTAGAATTTGATTCTTTTCTTCCTTCTTTCCTTCCTTCCTTCATTCTTTCTTTTATTCCTTCTTTCTTTTTTCTTTCCTTTCTTCTTTCCTTCTTTCTCCTTCCTTCCCTTCTTCTCTCCCTCTTTCCCTCACTACCTCTTTCCTTTTTCTCTTTCCTTTCTTTTTTCCTCTCTTCTTTCTTTTTCTTCATTCCTTCCTGCCACTCCCTTTTCCTTTTTTTCTTTCCTTCCTTCCTTCCCTCCTTTTTTCTTTCTTCACTCCTTCATATCTCTCTCTTTTCTCTTTCCTTTTTTACTTTCTTTTCTTTCTTTCTTGATTCTTTCCTCTCTCTTTCCCTCTATTTCCTTCCTTCCTCCTTCCTTCTTTCTTTTCTCTTCTCTCTCTTTCTTTTTCTTTCTCCCTTCTTTTCCTCCTATCTTCTTTCCTCTTTCTTTCCTTACTCCT
>JAJPUD010000142.1:178446-205652 GCA_023553655.1 Myrmecobius fasciatus
GTGAAAACAACAGATGTTGAATGATTTCTATGCATTTTGATACTAGATAAACAATGTGCAAAATATCCACCAGGCCACATGTCATTGGGCCCAG
Source organism: Myrmecobius fasciatus (assembly GCA_023553655.1). Classification (NCBI taxonomy): domain Eukaryota; kingdom Metazoa; phylum Chordata; class Mammalia; order Dasyuromorphia; family Myrmecobiidae; genus Myrmecobius; species Myrmecobius fasciatus. The sequence goes on from JAJPUD010000142.1 coordinate 178,541, forward strand.
TAGCACTATGGAAATCTCTGGTGGAATAAGGAGCTGTTTCTGAGGGCACTGGCTCTTTCTCTAAAAAGATTATAGCACTATTCTGGGCCTCCCAAATAAAGCAATACATGACATATTTCCAAAGTAGTTCCTGGTTCCTGTAGGGCACCTAGTTTGGAAAAATAAAAATAAAAGAAGCTCAGCCATCTTCTGCTAGTTCTACTATTTCATACTCTCCCAGAGAAAATATAGATCATGGTTCTCTATCCAGAAAGGGAGGAGAGAAGCAGCAGATCTCTAGACTTTCTTCTAGGCAGACCAGGCTACCACATGGAATTTCCAAAGGCCTCCGGTCCTGTTGCTTTTTTCCTGATAAAAATAAAAAGAAAATATTCCATTGAACAAAGCTTCTGCCCTCCCTTCCACATATCTTTAGTTGAGTTTTGGGTCCCTCACCCTGATACAGAGTAATAGTGTAGAAAGACTAGACAAAAGTGCTGGAATCAAATCCTGATTCTGCTGCTTCAATTCAATTAATTCAATAATAAATATTTATTAAGTACCTACTATGTGCCAGGTACTATGCTTAACACTGGAGATATAAATAAGAAAAAGATAGTGCTTGATCTCAAAAAGTTTACAAACTAATGAAGGAAACACCAGTTGAAAAATAGAGTATTTCCCAATACATGTATATCTATCTAATTGTTTATCACCTCAAGTTAGGGAGAGAAGAGGGAAGGAGCAAGAATTTGGAACTCAAATTTTAAAAAGCAGAAGTTAAAATTTGTTAAATTAATTAAAATGTAATTTGGAAAAAATAATTTAAAAAATTATCTGGATCTGGAAATACTTTGATTTCATATCTTTTGATCCACTGGGCACCCAAATTATCCTCACTTAGGGACAGGAGATTGCTGCTTTGTCTGGTTAAATTGATTTTTCCCTTTAATATTTTAGAGACTGAGTTCTTAGAATCTGCTAGAAGGAAACATAGGGACAGGGGAAAAGGCTTAAATGGAGTCCAATCTTTAGGATAAATTAGGGCCAGATGATGAAACTAAAGCTATTTCTAAATTATTATAGATTAGAAAATGCAAATTAAAACAACTTTGAGGTAGCACCTCACATCTCTCAGATTATCTAAAATGACAGAAAAAGATAATAATAAATGTTGGAGGAGATGTAAGAAAACTGGGACACTGATACATTGTTGGTGGAATTGTGAAATGATCCAACCATTCTAGAGAATAATTTGGAATTATGTCCAAAGGGCTATAAAACTGTGCATATCTTTTGATCCAATAAGGCCACTATTGGTCTGGGTTCCAAGAAAAACACAAAGGAGGGAAAAGGACCCAGTTATGCAAAAATGTTTGTAGCAGCTCTTTTTGTGGTGGCAAAGAATTAGAAAATGAGTAGATGCCCACCAATTAAGGAATGGCTGAGTAAGTTATGGTATATGAAAGTAATGAAATATGGTATATGAAAGAATAATTCCATCCTTTTAAAATGGTGGTGGTTTCTTGGAATCAGGAAAGACATAAATTCAAATTCTATCTCAATCTTCACAGTTAATGCTAATCCCATGAATAGACCCAAAATGTCAGGGTGATTAGAACAGAGGATCACTTCCAACTTAAAGATTTCATCTCTCTTTGGTTTGGCCACATTTGCAAAACAGGACAGAATTTCTCATCCCAAAGTCTTTCCTTGCCACTGCCTCTCTTCCACTACACACTAATTTGGGTCCGGAGGCCAGACCAAGGAGAGTCTGGATGGAAGCTTCCCAGAGCTTGGGGCCTTAGTGATCAGCTCAGCCAAGGCCTTGACTCTTCCCTTTCTCATTGTCTGTTAATAACCTGAAAGTAGAAGGCAAGGGGGAGGGGACAAACATCTGCCCATGAATAAAGTCAGAAGCCCAATGCCCAGCTGTGCCCAGGGTCAGGGCCAGTGGCAACGTCTACTGACATGAAAAAGAAAAGGTAAATGAATCCGAGGACTATCTAATTTATTAATGAAGAAAGAGAGACTGTTTAATGTGGAAAACATAAGCAAGATCAATAGGGGAGAACACAAATAAGCAAAGCTATTGACACGTAAGTATTTTAAGTCTAATTGCAGCCATATGCACTTTCCAAGGGTATCTCACCTCCTAATAGCACCCTAGGGATTATGGGGTTAATTGATGCAGCTGTTTGCTCCCTGCCCACGTGATGCCGGGTTGGCATTCCCCAGAGAATGTTATTAAACTAAAGTGTTTAATGAAGTGCTAAAGACAGGAGTTTCTAACATTCTCCCTTTGAATCCCATTAAACAGAGGAGAAATCTCTCCTTGACTATGGGACCCTGGATGGGACACTCCACAGAAGGTGGGGCAGAGGGGAGAGGCTGTATGGTTTGTGGGCTGCATTTTGTCATCCATGCAGATAAGCACTGGCCTACATGCCTGGTGCCAAAAAGAAGCCTAAACCAGCTAAGGAGAATCAGGCATCATTCCTGACTAATGAGCAGCGTAATAAAAATAATGAGTTAATATTTCTATAGCCCTTTAAGGTTCACAAAGTGCTTTACAAGCCTAATCTCATTTGAGCCTTGCAACAACCCTCTGAGGTAGGTGCTGTTATTATTATCCCTGTTTTGTTTAGCATAATCCCTGACAAAAAGTTGTTGTTGTTCACTCATTGCACTCATGTCTGACTCTTTTTGGCCCCATTTGGGGTTTTCTTGGCAAAGATACTAGAATGGTTTTACTTGGCCAGGTTTACAAAATTATATATGGCTGAGGACAGATTTGAACTCAACTCTAAATTAAGCCACTCAGCTGCCAAAAAATACAGAAGATAATTGTGATGCATATAAAGTAAAGCATCTAATTTTAGGGGGGAAGAAGAACAGATGCTATAAGAATGCTAGAGACCTCTGAGCCTGGAATGTCAGGGGAATATTATGAGAAAGTAAAAATTAGGATATGCTGGCTGAGTCAGACTTTTTGTGAAAAACCTTCAAAAAGCTGTCTTATATATCTTGTTTTTTAATTGCTTTAGTCCTGTTTGACTCTTTGCTATTGTTTCCTTTTTCAGTTCATTTTATAGAAAAGGAAACTGAGGCAAATTAATTACCCCAGGTCTGAAGTCAGATTTGAACTCATAAGATAAACTTTCTGGATCCAAGCCTAGGGCTTTATCCACTGTACCATTTAGCTGCTGTTATTCTCTCTTGATTTTCAATGAAGTTCTGGACTTGGAATGTGGCAAATTCTGGTTTCAAATCCTGTCTCTGTCATGGTAATAATTAACTGAGGGATCAAAGACAAGTCATTTAATTTCTTAAGTCTAGGTTGCCTCAACTGCAAAATGGGGTTAATGATATCTTTTGCAGCTACTACATGGAACTGTTATGAGGATCAAATGAAATAAAATATTGCAAAGCACTTTGCAAACCTTAGAGCTGTATATGTGAAGAATCCTTCAAAAATTAGGTTAAATCTATATTGAAACAGCTATTCTCTAGCTGGTAATTTGCTTGCTTAAATGTATTCATTAGGATCTTTTAGTGTGTCAGTAAGCTGTTACATATAGAGAATTATAGATTTTGAGCTAGAAGATCAGCTAAGTCCAGTCCCTTAATTTTACAAATGAGTTCAAATCCAGCCACAGATATTTATTCATTTATTGTCTGAATGACCTGGACAAGTCACTTCATCCTGTTTGCCTCAGTTTCTTGATATGTAAACTGAGCTAGAGAATAAAATGGTAAAACAGAATACAATGGTAAATCACTTTTCTTTGCCAAGAAAATTCCTAAATGGGATTACAGAGGTGCACAAAACTAAAAATGACTGAAAAACAACTAGCAGAATGGAGTGCCCCAGATGATAATTCCCCTTTGCTTAGAGATCTTCCAACATAAACTAGAAGACCATTTTGGTATATTAGAATAAATATTTCTTTCATGTGTGAGTTGGATTAGATTAGATGATGATTCAGATCCCTTCTACCTCTCCAATTCTATGATTCTATGAATCAATACAGAGGCAATATTTGAATCCAGACCTCTGATTTCAAAGTCATTGCTTTTCTCACTGCTGTCTCTACTGCATCATTAACATGTCCTATATCACATATAAAATGAGAAAATTTAAAATTAAATATGAGAATATTATATAAATATTAAATTATTAAATCTTATTATATAAATAATAAATAAAATTGTATACATATATATGATAAGTGTCTTGATGTACTACTGGCCCCTAAGAAACATAGCTGCCAATAGCAAACCACTAAGTTGAGAGCATAATCTGCCTGTGGGATAATCAATAATAGCAACAGAGGAGAAACAAGAAATAGAAATGTATTGTGGTTGGTGGAGTTGTAAACTGATTCAGTCATTCTGGAGACAAATTTGGAATTACAACAAAGGACCATAAAACAGTGTATATCCTTTGACACAATACCACAATTAGGTCTGTATCCCAAAGAGAGAAACTTTTTTTTTAAATCCAGGTAGGAGTGAAAGGGCCTAATTGTACAAAAATATTTATAACAGCTCTATCTGTGGTAGCAAAGATTTGGAAATTGAAGAGATGCCCATCAATTGGGGAGTGGATGAATAAGTTGTGGTATATGAATATAATCAGATATTATTATGCTATAAGAAAGAAGGAAAAGGATGCTTTCAGAGAAATCTAGAAAGACTTACATGAACTGATGCAGTGAGCAGAACTCAGAACATTATACAGCGGCAGCCATATTGTATGATAATTAGTTGTGAATGACCCAGCTATTCTCAACAACACAAAGATCCAAGACAATTCCAAAGGATTCACCATGAAAAATGCTATCCACACCCAAAGAAAGAACTGATAAAATCTGAATGCAGATCAAAGCATACTTTGTTTTACTTTCTTTCTTTGTTTTTTTCTCTTTTGGTCTGTGTTTTCTTTTGTAATATGGCTAATATGGAAATATATTTTGCATGAATGCACATGCATATCTAATTGTTTACTACCTCAAGTTAGGGAGAGAAGAGGGAAGGAGAGAGAATTTGGAACTCAAAATTTTAAAAAGCAGAAGTTAAAATTTGTTAAATTAGTTAAAATGTAATTTGAAAAAAATAATTTAAAAAATTATCTGGATCTGGAAATACTTTGATTTCATATCTTTTGACCCACTGGACATCCAAATTATCCTCACTTAGGGACAGGAGATTCAGGGGTTGCTGCTTTGTCTAGTTAGATTCATTTTTCCCTTTAATATTTAGGGACTGAGTTCTTAGAATCTGCTAGAAAGAAACATGGGGACAGGGAAAAAAGCTTAAATGGAGTCCAATCTTTAGGATAAATTGGGGCCAAAGGGATTTTTTTTTTTGTTTTTAATTTTGTTTTTTGGTTATCAAGAAGAGAAGAGGGAGGGAGTGAAAAGGGAATAAATGTGGGAACTGACAGAAGAGCAACAAGTAGCAAAAATACAAAGTGACAAATTCTAAAGAAAATCATTCTCACCTATCGGTATAAATCACCTGAATGAGACCCACCTTGGGAGGTTATAAGCAGCTTTCAAGTAGAAACAGAAATCACTCACTGTCCAAAGAGCTGGATGGACCTGAGACAAAAACATCAACAATAATAATAATAGCAAAAGAATACTAACAATAAACAACTTTTTGAGCAATCCTTCAGATGTGGGTATCTTTTTTTTTGGTTTCAAAGACTAGGTTTTAGATTACGGAGACTGAGGAACCAGGAAAGGTGTCCATCTTCACCTATGGTCTACTTGAATGGGAAGCTAGGTGGAGCAATGGACAAGGTGCCATAATCATGGAAACGCATCTTTCTGAGTTCAAATCTTGCTTCAGATAGTTACCTAGGCAAGTCACTTAACTCTGCCTCAGTTTCCTCATATGTAAAATGACCTGAAGAAAGAATGGCAAATCACTCTAATATCTTTACAAGAAAACCCCAAGTGGGACTGCAAAGAATTGGAAAATACGAAATGACTGAATAACAGTAAAAAATAAAAACAAAAAACAAAAAAAAAAAACACAACCTCCCCGGATTGTTGTGAAAATAAAATGAGATAATATTTCTAAAGTTCCCTGTAAACCTGGATATAATAATAATTATTATCATATGTGTTATATATATAATATTATTATTATTCTAACTAGCTGTCTCAAGACAGATAAAATAAATTGAAAAGTTAGATGTCAAAGAGCATTCAGTCTTTTAGATAAAATAGTGATAGATTTCATCACAATGCACATGGACTAGTATTTTTTAAATCTAGGATTCCTTCTCAATATACCATCTCCTAACCAGGTCTATGGTATTGTATCTTAATAAGGACACTTTCTCCTCTTCCTTTTCCATCCCAGCCCAATTATGAGTTTGTTTTAACCTAGAAAGAGATTGCTGGCTCCTTCTCTTGAAGTTACAAGACACCACAGAGGAAAGGCAAAGCCAGAACTAAAGGAGACACAAAATGAAAAATGGATGCTCAATGAGCTCTAGCCCCTCTCTCCCTCCTCACTTTCTGAGCCTGGAGACCTCTCCTATATGAAAAGAGAGCAGTCACTTCCATCTTTTATTTCCTTCAGCAGTACAGATACCCCCTTCTGCCCTGTATCCTGTGACAAGGGGGCAGTCAATGGCAGACCTATCACTGATCATTGGCAGGATCAAGACTCCAGTGACCTATACCAAATATTTGAAACCACTTCAAAGCCTGGGGATTCTAAAGTACGACCACATACCTGTTAGATAGGCTAATCGGACAGATGTAGAGAAAAATGAGACATTGATGCATTGTTAATGGAGTTGTGAACTGATTCAATCATTCTGTAGAAAAAATTGGAACTTTGGCCAAATGCTATAACACTATGCATATTCTTTGACTTAGAAATATCTGGCTCAAAATTATGATGGAATACTATTGTGCTATAAGAAATGATGAGCAGGATGTTCTCAGAAAAACCCAGAAAGACTTACATGAGTTGACTCAAAGTGTATTGTGTACAAAGTAATAGCAATAATGAGAGATGATCAGCTGTGAATGACATAACTATTCTCAGCAATACAATGATCCAAGATTCTGAAGGACTTAAAATGAAAAATGCTATCCATCCTCAGAGGAAAAAAATTGATAATATTTGACAACAGATTGAAGTATATTTTTTAACTTTATTTTTCTTGAGGGTTTTTTGTTTATCTTTGGAAATGTTTTGCATGATTACACATATATAAGCTATATTGACTTGTTTGCATTCTCAATGTATCTGGAGCATCTGGAATTCAAATGTTAAATGTTAAAATGTTAAAAATCTTTTTATTTGTAACTAGGGAAAAATAAAATACTAAATTAAAGATAAAAACTTTTGGCTCCTTGTCTTGGCCTATGGAATACTTAATTGAGTCAATTCCCTCTCTGCTCCTCCTGTTTTCCCCTTCTCCAAGTACTGACGTGTCCTTGAACTCTTACATAGGACTTAGGAGTTCAAAGAGCACTAATTAAGAACTTGGGATGCTTGGGTTCAAGAGATTTGATTGTTGCATATAACTTTAAGAAGATTGTTCTCCATCTCTGAATTGTGGTTTTCACATCTACTAAGTAAGGTATCCCTCAGTTCATATCTGTGAACTTCAGTCAGACAAGGTCAGTAAAGTGCTTTGAATTGCTTTAGTATGGAGAATCTATAAATACATCTAACACCTTTTATTCATCTCTGCTTCAGGGATTAGCTGTGACAAATGAGGCTTCCACTACTCCTCAGCTGAGTGCTGAGTAAGAGTGGGGGGAGGGGAAAGAAAAGAGAGAGACAGACAGACAGAGAGAGATAGAGAAAGACAGAGACAGAGACAGACAGACAGAGAGAGAGACAGACAGAGATAGAGACAGAGAAAGAGACAGACAGACAGAAAGAGAGAGAGAGAGAGAAGGAGGGAGGGAGAGACAGAGACAGAGACAGAGATGCAGAGGGACAAAGAGATATATATATATAGAGAGAGAGAAAGACAGAGACGGAGATAGAAACAGAGACAGAAAGAGACAGAGAGACAGACAGAGACAGAGAGATAGACAGAGGGAGACAAAGATAGGAACTGGAACTGAGACAGGCAAAGAGAAAAAAAGGACAGAGAGAGGAAAAAGAGAAAAAGACACACACACACAGGGAGACAGAGAAAAAAAGAAAGACAAAGAGAGGAAAAAAGAGAAAAAGACACACAAAAAGACATTTGGTTATAGCTGGTCATGGCATGGACTCTGAAGGAAATCATTCTCACTTCTGGGAGGAAACCAGAATGAGAATTCAGCTTGGAAAATTACTGCCGCCTCTGAGATGGAGAGTGGAAATTCTCTTGGTATAATAAGTCCAGAGGGCCAGCATGGCCTGAGAACTGATTAATTGAAACAAAGACAGAGAGAAAGAGAGACAAGAGACAGAAAGACAGAAAGGCAAAGAGATAGAGATAGAGTGACAGAAACAGAGAAAGACATAGACATAGAGAGAGGATAGAGACAGAGATACAGAGGTAGTCAGAGACAGAGACAAAGAAAGAAGCAGAGACATAAAGACAGAGAGGCAAAGAGACAGAGAGTGACAGAGACAAAGAGAGAAACAGAGACAGAGAGACAAAGAGAGAAAAACAGAGTGACAGAGACAAAGAGATAGACATAAAGAGAGATAGAGAGAGAGAGACAGTTGGAGACAGAGACAAAGAAAGACAGAAACAGAAAGACAGAGACAGACAAAAAGGGAGACATAAAGAGACAAGAACACACACAGAGAGATAGAAAGAAGAAGGAAGAGGAGGAGAAGGAAGAGGAAAAGGAGGAGGAGGAGGAGAAGAAGAAAGAAGAAGAAAAAGAAAGAAGAAAAAGAAAAAGAAAGAAGAAAAAGAAAAAGAAAGAACAAGAAAGAGAAGGAGGAAGTAGAAGGGGAGAAAAGGAAGAGGAAAAAGGAAAAAGAGGAAAGGAGGAGGAAGAAGAAGAAAGGAGAAAGAAGGGAGGCAGAGGAAAAAGAAAAGAGAAAGAGGGAAGGGAGAGGAATGGGAGAAGAAAAAAGAAGAGGAAATAAAAGGCAAGATAATAAGCATTTATTAAGCTGTTATCATATTCCAGACATTGTGCTAAACTCTGGGGACACAAGCAAAAATCAATAATTGCAGGAGTAGCAGCAACAGCAGCAGGAACAGCAACCTTTGTCTTCAAGGAGTTTACCTTCTAATAGAGAAAGTTAATTGAAAAGCTAGTGGGTGGGAAGGTACCAGAATAGTTAAAAAGGTACTCTGGCAGAAGTATGTCAAAGTTAGAAGCATGACTAGGAGAAGCGTGAAGGGGCCTGGGAATCAAGGCTCTGGGAAGAACTCATCAAAGAGACACTAGTTTGGCAGAGAGATTATTCTAAGGTAGGAATAGTGTAGGGGAGGAAGGAGATTCCAGAGTGAGGAGATCAAACGGAGAAGAGATATAGGAGAAAGAAAGAGAACCAAGATGAAAGGGAGTTTGGTTATAGCTGGTCATGGCATGGACTCTGAAGGAAATCATTCTCACCTCTGGGAGGAAACCAGAATGAGAATTCAGCTTGGAAAATTACTGCCGCCTCTGAGATGGAGAGTGGAAATTCTCTTGGTATAATAAGTCCAGAGGGCCAGCATGGCCTGAGAACTGATTAATTGATTGTCTTTGTAAATTGCCATAGAATGAAATGCTGGCCAGGACATAAAAGCTGGCTTGCAAGAAGGTGAAAGAAAAAGATAATGTAGATCTGTAGCTAAATAAAAACAATTTTTGGATCACCCATTGCTTCTCTAATCCACAACACTTTCTCCATGATTGTAGTTATGTTATAATGCTAGCTATACAACAATGTGACCTATTAAACAGGTATTATATGTTGAATCATTTTTCAGTTGTGTCTAAATCTTTGCAACCCCATTTGGGATTTTCTTGGCAAAGATACTGGAGTGGTTTGCCATTTCCTTCTCCAGCTCATTTTATACATGAGAAACTGAAGCAAACAGGATTAAGTGGCTTGCCTGGGGTATTTTAGAGCTAGAAAGTGTCAGAAGTATGATTTGAACTCACAAAGATGAGTCCTCCTGACTCCATGCCAGGTGCTCACTCTGTGCACTATGGCACCACTTAGCTGCCCGATCTGTTAAACAAAGATTTCTTTTTTTTATCAAAGTTTTTTATTTACAAATCATATGCATGGGTAATTTTTCAACATTGACCCTTGCAAAACTTTCTATTCCAAATTTTTCCCTCCTTCCCCCCACCTCCTCCCCTAGGTGGCAAGTAGTCTAATACATGTTAAATATGTTAAAATATATGATAAATCCAATATATGTATATATATATTTGTATAGTTATCTCACTGCACAAGAAAAATCGGATCTAGAAAGAAAAAAAAAACCTGAGAAGGAAAACAAAATGCAAGCAAACATCAACAGAAAGCGTGAAAATGCTACATTGTGGTCCAGACTCAGATCCCACAGGCCTCTCTCTGGGTGTATATGGCTTTCTTCACTGAACAATTGGAACTGGTTTGAGACATTTCATTGTTGAAGAGAACCATGTCCCTCAGAATTGATCATCATATAGTATTGTTGTTGCCATGTATAATGATCTGCTGGTTCTGCTCATTTCACTCAGCATCAGTTCATGAAAGTCTCTCAAGGCCTCTCTGAAATCGTCCTGCTGGTCGTTTCTTACAGAGCAATAATATTCCATAACATTCATATACCATAATTTATTCAGCCATTCTCCAATTGATGGGCATCCTTTCAGTTTCCAGTTTCTAGCCACTACAAAAAGGGCTGCCACAAACATTCTTGCACATGTGGGGCCCTTTCTTCCTTTAAGATCTCTTTGGGATATAAGCCCAATAGAAACACTGCTGGGTCAAAGGATATGCACAGTTTGATAACTTTTTGAGCACAGTTCCAAATTTTTCTCCAGAATGATTGGATCAGTCTACAACTCCACCAACAATGTATCAGTGTCCCATTTTTTCACATCCCCTCCAACTAAGCAAGGATTTTTTAATCTAAAATTATAGATGGCTCCCTTATGCTCTCTCTGGGGCTAGTTCTTAATCATTATCACAGCCTGGCTCATCATGTAGAAACCCTAAGGAAGAAGTCCCTCCCTATCAAATAAAGGCAAAGAAATATTTTTATCCAGAGTTGTCACGAAGATGACACGAAGATGAGTCCTCCTGACTCCATGCCAGATGCTCACTCTGTGCACTATGGCACCACTTAGCTACCCAATCTGTTAAACAAAGATTTCTTTTTTTTTCCCAGTTACCCAGGCTGGACATGTAGGTGTCCTTTCTCACAAACCTCATGTCCAATCTTCTGACAAGTTGTTGTTGTTCCCTTTGTAACATTTCTCTTATATACCCCCTTCTCTCACCAGACACTGCCACCACTCTTGTCCAGACCTTCATCACACACCTGCACAATTGCAGAAGTCATCTGCTTGGTCTTCCAGCACCAAGTCTTCACCCACCCCAGTCTGTCCACTCAGTTATCAAAGTGATATTCCTAGATCTCAGGACTTGACCATATCACAGACCTACTCCAGTGGTTCCCTATCACCTCCATCGCCAAATACAAAATTTAAAGCCTTCCTAACCTTCCTTCTCCCCCCATCTTTCCAGGCTTCTTCTATTTAATATCTCTGTGATCTTGTGACAAAGACCTCCTTGCTGTTCCTCAAACAAGACAGAGCATTTCCCAGCTCCCATTATTTTCACTAGCTGTCCCCCACACCTGGACCACTACCACTCTCCTTTTTCATCCCTGCTTCTTGGCTGCTCTGACATCCTTCAAGTCCCAACTAAAATTCCACCTTCCTACAGGAAGCCTTTTCCAATGTCCTTTAATCCTAATGTGTTCCATTCCAACAGACTTGAGATGTAAAATGCCATCTACACCCAGAGAAAGAACTATGGAGACTGAATATAGATCAAAGCATAGTATTCTCACCTTGTGCTTGTTGTTTGTTTGCTTGCCTTTTTTTCTTTCTCATGGATTTTTCTTGTACAACATGACAAATGTAAAAATATGCTGGAAAGAATTACATATATTTAACCTATAGCTATATCAGGGTACCTGATGTTGTGGGGAGGGGAGTGGTAAGGGAGGGAGGGAGAAAAATTTGGAACACAAAGTTTTATAAAAATGAATGTTTAATGTGTATTTAAAAGTAAATATATGGGAATAAATGGGCTTTTCCTTAAAATGATTAGTAGTATCTACTTAAAACCATCAGCAAGCATCATATGTAATGGAGTCAAACTAGAACCATTCCCAATAAGATCAGGAGTGAAACAAGGCTGCCCAATGTCACCATTATTATTTAATATTGTATTAGAAATGTTAGCTTTGTCAGTAAGAGAAGAAAAAGAGATTAAAGGAATTAGAGTGGGTAATGAGGAAACCAAATTATCACTCTTTGCAGATGACATGATGGTATACTTAGAGAACCCTAGAGACTCAACTAAAAAACTACTAGAAACAATTCACAACTTTAGCAAAGTTGCAGGATACAAAATAAATCCACATAAATCATCAGCATTTTTATATATTACCAATAAAGTTCAGCAGCAAGAGATACAAAAAGAAATTCCATTCAAAATAACTGTTGATAGTATAAAATATTTGGGAATTTATCTGCCAAGGGAAAATCAGGAACTATATGAACTAAACTACAAACACTTTCCACACAAATAAAATCAGACCTAGTCAACTGGAAAAACATAAAATGCTCATGGGTAGGCCGACCGAATATAATAAAAATGACAATACTACCGAAACTAATTTACTTATTTAGTGCCATACCAATCAAACTCCCAAGAAATTATCTTACAGATCTAGAAAAAATAGTAGCAAAATTCATTTGGAAGAACAAAAGGTCAAGAATTTCAAGGGAATTAATAAAAAAAAAAGGCTGATAAAGGTGGTCTTGTTGTACCAAATCTAAAACTATATTATAAAGCAGCGGTCATCAAAACCATTTGGTACTGGCTAAGAAATAGAGTAGTCGATCAGTGGCATAGGATAGGATCACAGGACAAATTAGGCAGTAACTATAGCAATTTAGTGTTTGATAAACCCAAAGACCCCAGCTTTTGGGATAAGTACTCACTATTTGACAAAAACTGCTGGGAAAATTGGAAACTAGTGTGGAAGAAATTAGGGCTTGACCTACATCTAACACCACATACCAAGATAAGATCTAAATGAGTTCATGATCTGGATATAAAGAGTGATATTATAAGTAAATTAGAGGAATGTAGTATAGTTTACCTCTCAGACCTATGGAAATGGAATAAATTTATGTCCAAAGAAGAACTGGAACTCTTAATTGAAAACCAGATAGATAACTTTGACTATATTAAGTTAAAAAGTTGTTGTACAAACAAAACCAATGTAATCAAGATTAGGAGGGAAGCAATAAATTGGGAAATCTTCTTAACATTTAATGGTTCTGATAAAGGTCTCATCTCTAAGACATATAGAGAATTGTCTCATATTTATAAGAATTCAAGCCATTCTCCAATTGATAAATGGTCAAAGGATATGAACAATTTTCAGAGGATGAAATTAAAACTATTTATAGTCATATGAAAAGTTGCTCCAAATCACTATTGATCAGAGAAATGCAAATTAAGACAACCCTGAGGTACCACTACATACCTGTCAGATTGGCTAAAATGACAGGAAAAGTTAATGATGAATGTTGGAGGGGTTGTGGGAGGGCTGGGACACTGATGCATTGTTGGTGGAGCTGTGAACGGATACAGCCATTCTGGAGAACAATTTGGAGCTATGCTCAAAAAGTTATCAAACTGTGTATACCCTTTGACCCAGCAGCATTTCTATTGGGCTTATATCCCAAAGAAATCATAAAGGAAGGAAAAGGCCCCACATGTGCAAGAATGTTTGTGGCAGTCCTTTTTGTAGTGGCTAGAAACTGGAAATTGAATAGATGCCCTTCAATTGGAGAATGGCTGAATAAATTATGCTATATGAATATTATGGAATATTATTGTTCTGTAAGAAACGACCGGCAGGATGATTTCAGAGAGGCCTGGAGAGACTTACATGAACTGATGCTGAGTGAAATGAGCAGAACCAGGAGATCATTATACACGGCAACAACAGTACTATATGACGATTAATTCTGATGGACATGGCTCTCTTCAACAATGAAATGTTTCAAACCACCTCCAATTGTTCACTGAAGAAAGCTATATACACCCAAAGAGAGGGATGCGAAATGTGGACCACAACATAACATTCTCATACTCCTTGATTGATGTTTGCTTACATTGTGTTTCCTTTATCTGATATATCGTTTGTGTAGATAAGATTTTTCTTGCACAACAATGATAAGTTTGGAAATATGTATACATATATTCGATTTGCCAATATTTTAACATAATTAACATGTAGTGGATATCCTGCCATCTGGGGGAGGGGTGGGGAGTTGGGGGGAAAATTTGTAACGGAAAGCTATGTAAGGGTTATTGTTGAAGAATTACCCACACATATGTTATGCAAATAAAATAAAATTTAAAAAAAAAAAAGAAAGAAAGAAACGACCAGCAGGACGATTTCAGAGAGGTCTGGAAAGACTTGCATGAACTGATCCTGAGTGAAGTGAGCAGAACCAGGAGATCATTATACATAGCAACAAGACTATATGATGATTAATTCTGATGGACATGGCTCTCTTCAACAATGAAATGTTTCAAACCAGTTCCAATTGTTCAGTGAAGAAGGCCATACACACCCAGAGAGAGGGATGTGAAATGTGGACTACAATATAACATTCTCATACTCTTGATTGATGTTTGCTTACATTGTGTTTTCTTTATCTGATTTTTCTTTCTTGTAGATACGATTTTTCTGCACAACAATGATAAGTGTGGAAATATGTATACATATATTCGATTTGTCAAGTATTTTAACATAATTAACATGTAGTGGATATCCTGCCATCTAGGGGAGGGGTGGGGAGTAGGAAGGAAAAACTTGTAACAGAAAGCTTTGTAAGGGTTAATGTTGAAGAATTACCCATACATATGTTTTGCAAATAAAATAAAATTTTTAAAAAGTAAATATATATGTATATAAAATATCATGGTTTGAAAGTTGGCTCTCTCATTAGACTGTGAGGTTCTTGAGAACAAGGACCATCTTTTACCTTCCTGTATATCCCTAGAATTTAGCACATTGTCATCACTCAGATGTTTACTGACTGACTTTCTTATTTAACCTCTAGTATGTTCTCATATATAAAAGGAGGGGTTAGGCTTAATTATTTCTAAGGTACCTTTCAGCTCTGGATCTCTGACCTATGATCCAAAATAGTTCAGATAAGAGGAGATGATGACCTGGATTAAATTGGCAATACTGGGGATGGAAAAGAGGGTATAGATGGGATCATTATTGCAGAGGCAGACTCAAGAGACCCTGGGAATTGATTGGTTGTAAGCAGTAAGGGAGAAAAGAGACAAGAAGAACTCTGACTACAGGGAAAAATTCAAATGCTTTCACCAATAAACCTGCTCTGGGGCAGCGAGGTGCTGCAGTGGATAGAGCATCAGCCCTGAAGTCAGGAGGACCTGAGTTCAAATCTGGTCTCAGACACTTAACACTTCCTGGCTGTATGACCCTGGGCAAGTCACTTAACCCCAATTGCCTCAGCAAAAAGCAAAAAAATAAAATAAAATAAAATAAATCTGCTCTGCCTTTAGGACATGGAGGAGAGGCAATCTAGACTCTCCAGATAACATAGCATCCTATGATCATGTTTTAGAACTAAAATTTTTTAATTTAATTTCTAAAAAGAACTCAGAGGAAGGTATTACTATACATCTCTCAGACTGACTAAGATGACAGGGCAAGATAATGAGAAATGTTGGAGGGGATGTGGGAAAACTGAACACTAATACATTATTGGTGGAGTTGTGAACTGATCCAACCATTCTGGAGAGCAATTTGGTACTATACCCAAAGGCTATCAAACTGGGCACCCTTTATTCCAGCAGGGTCTCTGCTGGATCTGTATCCCAGAGAAATCATAAAAAGGTGAAAAGGACTTACATGTGCCAAAATATTTGTAGCAGCTCTTTTTGTAGTGGCAAGGAACTAGAAGTTGAGCAAATGCCCATCATTTGGAGAATGGCTGAATAAATTATAGTATATGAACGTTTTGGAATATTATTGTTTTATAAGAAATTATCAGCAGGATGATTTCAGAGTGGCCTGGAGAGACTTACATGACTTGATGCTAATTGAAGTAAGTAGAACCAAGAGAGCATTGTCCACAGTGGCAATAAAATTATGTGATGATCAACTCTGATGGACTTAGTTCTTTTCAACAATGAGGTGATTCATGCCATTTACAATGGACTTGTGATGGAGAGAGACATCTGCATCTGGAGAGAGGTCTATGGAGAACGAATGTGGATTATAGCATAGTATTTTCACTTTTTATTGTTGTTTGCTTACATTTTGTTTTCTTCCTCATTTTTTCCTTTTTGATCTGATTTTTCTTGTGCAGAATGATAAATGTGGAAATACATATAGAAAAATTGCACATGTTTAACCTATATTTAATTACTTGCTGTCTATAGGAGGCAGAAGGAGGGGAGAGGGGAGGAAGAAAAAATTGGAATACAAGATTTTGCAAGAGTGAATGTTGAAAACTGTTTTTGAATGTATTTTGAAAATAAGAGGCTATTATCAAACTGGAAAAAAATAGAAAAAAATCCTCAGAGATCATTTAGTCCAACTCCTCCTTTAAAGAAACTGAGTCACTTGGTTGAAGTTTACAGGCAGCTAAGTTGGTGCACTGAATAGAACACTGGATTTGAAATCAGTAAAAAATCTTCATGAGTTCAAATATTAGCTGTGTGACCTTGGGCAAGTTACTTGACCCTATTTTCTTTAGTTTCCTCATCTTTAAAATGATAGAAGGAAATGGCACTCCAATATCTTTGCCAAGAAAACCCCAAATGGTATCACAAAGAGTTGGACATGACTGGAAAAAAATGATTCAACAACAATTATAGAGAATTTTAATGAATTTTCCCAAGGCCACACAGACATGTAAGCATCAGAAACATCCTTATAGGGAGATTTGTGATTTCAATAGCACAGGGGACATTTAAATGAGGAAACCCTAGGACCAATGCAAATTAGCATCTTCTCAACTAGGTGGCAAAGCAGATAAGAGTGCTAGGCCTGAAGTCAGAAAGATTCATATTCCTGAGTTCAAATCCAGTCTCAGACACTTAGTAGCTGTGCGACTCTGGGCAAGTCACTTATCTGTGTTTGTCTCAATTTCCTCATCTGTAAAATGAGCTAAAGAAGGAAATGGCAAAGTACTCTAGTACTTCTTTGCCAAAGGAAACCCCAAATAGTATCACAAAGAATTGGACATAACTAAAAAACAATTGAATAACAAAATCTGTGCATAAGGATTTCTGAGTGAGCTCTCTTTACATACATTCTTTCTCTTCCGGGGGAAGGGAAGAATCTTTCCAATTCAAAAGACCAAAGAACATGGAGCTGGAAAGAAACCTCAGAGATCATCAAGTCCAAAATACTAATTTTATTATTATCCCTAATAATATTGAATATAATAATAAAGAGCATTATGTTCTCTGGGCCTCAGTTTATATGCTACCTAATATGTGCCAAGAAGTGTGCTGCATGTTTTACAAATATTATGTCATTTGTTCATACACACATAAAAAAGAGTCAGTTCAAGGGATAGACTTGCCTATCTATTGTCACTTATTAATAAGGAGTGACTTGGATCTTGTTTTGTCTAAAAAGGAGGTGCTTTTACATGCATGTGACCTGGGGTTGAGGGTAGGTCCTGAGGA
The DNA here is from genome assembly GCA_023553655.1 of Myrmecobius fasciatus. NCBI lineage: Eukaryota > Metazoa > Chordata > Mammalia > Dasyuromorphia > Myrmecobiidae > Myrmecobius > Myrmecobius fasciatus. Next base: position 196,436 of record JAJPUD010000142.1, read on the forward strand.
CCAATGGATACAAGTTTTACTATTTTCAGTTCAATTCAATAAATATTCAATAAAGACCAACTCTCTTCATTTCCACTGGTTTCCTGCCTTCCTTCAAATGCCAGTTGAAATTCCACCTTTTACAGAAAGTCTTTCCAAATCCAATTGCATATACAAGCTAGATGGATAGACAGATAGATGGATAGACAGAGAGAATAAGTGGATAAATAGATATATAGGATTAATAGAAACATATACAGATAAAAAAATAAATACATGCATAAAGATATGTTGTGTATTCATAAGTATATACATGTACATGTATACATAAATGTGTGTATTTATATTTTGTGTTTTCTTAAATGTGTACATGTTTCATTGTTTCAGTAGAATATAAGCTCCTTGGTTTGGTTTTGTTCTTGTATTCCCAGTACTTAGTATAATGCCTTATGTATAATTGGTGCTTAATAATTAATCAATTAACAAAGATTTATTAAGTATATTCTATATGCCAGGCAATGTGCTAAAATCTGGGGGTGGCAAAAACTATTCCCTTTTCTCAAGTTCAAAATCTAATGGGGAAGACAACACACAAATAATTATATACAAATATATGTGTATATATACATTATGTATATATATATGCATATATTTAGGCACACTGCATATATAAACAGAAATACATATATGCACATGTTTATATACATTTATACATAGATGTGTTTATAAATACACATATATCTGTCTACATACAAACACAAAGTAAAATAGTCCCTGTTCTCAATTAATTTATATTTTATTGAGGAGATAAAACATATATACAGATAATTGAATACAACTTAATACAAAAAAGCTTCAAAACTTAAAGAAGACTAACAAGTAGAAGTGAAACAGGGGAGATAGGTCTCATGTAGGAAATGACCTTGGAATTGTGCCTTCAAGGTAAATAAGGGTTCTATGGAGCAAAGATAAAATAGAATATATTCCAGACAAGGGAGATCACCTGTACAAAGGCTTGGAGGTGGGAAATGATGAATGCTATGTGTTTGTTTTGTTTTGGTATTTAACATAGTGCGTTTATGAGGTAACATGGTATAAGGCAGAACTAAGAGCCAGAATATCTAGGTTGTTTTCCTGGCTTTGGCACTCACTAGCTATGTGACTTTGGGCATCATAGAGTAGCGTTATCCATTCCAACCCCTTCATCTTATAATTGAGGAAACCAAATCCAACAGAGGAGAAATGATTGGGCCAAGTAAGTAGAAAATCCAGGATTGAAACCCAAACTCTCAGAAGCCAATTTTGGTGCCCTTTTCAATAGAAATGGAAGAAGGGAAGAAGGAATAAAAGAAGGAAAGAGGGAAGGGAGAGAGCAAAGGAGCAAGGAAGGAAGGGAGGGAGGGAGGAAAGGAAGGAAGGAAGGAAGGAAGGAAGGAAGGAAGGAAGGAAGGAAGGGAGGGAGGGAAGTGATATCTGATGAGATGAAATTTGGGGATGTCTAGTGAGCAATGGGGCTGGTCCAACACAAATGAGAGAATATTTGTCAAGTGCTTTAGCTAGCATTGTGAATGACACATAGTAGTTACTTAATGAATCCTTCCTTCCTTCCTCTCTCTCTCTCATTTCCTTCCTTCTTTCCTTCCTCCCCTCCTTTCTTCCCTTCCTTCCTTCCTTCTTCCCTCCCTCCCTTTTTCTTTCCTTCCTTCCCTCCCTCCCTTCCTCCTTCCCTTCCTCTCTTCCTTTTTCCTTTATTTTTTCTTCTTTCATTTCTTCCTTCCTCCCTCTCTTCCCTTTTTCTTTTTCCCCTTTCTCCCTTCCTTCTTTCCTTCCTTCTTCTCTCCCTCTCTTCTTCCCTTCTTCCCTCCCTCCCTTCCTTCTTCCTTCTGGTTCCCCCAGTTCTAACATTTAGGAGAATCCTCTAAAGGACATTATTTAGCATTCATGTAAAACTTGTTTATTAATTCATATAAACTTCTCGCGATAAATTTTGACACATTCTATATGTTTGCCTTGTTAACATACCTGGTCTTTAGTACCATGCAGCCCTGAGAATTAGTGTCCCCTACAAGATTCCCTTTAGCCCCTGCCAACACCAAGGTTAACAACATGAGCCAGTTAAGTAGAATAGTGGGTAATGCACTGAACCTGGAGTCAGAAAGACCTGAATTCCAATCTGCCCTCAAACACTCTGATTCTGGACAAGTCACTCAATCGTTCCATCTGCCTCAGTTTCCACAACTATAAAATGGGGATAATAATAACATCCATCTTCTAAGTTGTGAGAATAAAATGAAATAATTATTAAGTGAAATTATATCTATAAAGCACTTAGCATAGTGCCTGGCACACACAGTAGGTGCTTGATAAAGGCTTATTTTCTTCTCCCTTTCAGTGAAGTTTAGCTTTAGTTCCCACCCATTCCTACCTCCGCCTTTCAGATATTCTTCTCAAAGACACTAGCTTTTTTTTTTTTTTTTTTTTTTTTTTGCTGAGGCAATTGGGGTTCAGTGATTCGCCCAGGGTCACACAGCTAGGGAATGTTAAGTGTCTGAGGGCGGATTTGAACTCAGGTCCTCCTGCCTTCCGGGCTGTGCTCTTGTCACTGCACTCCCTAGCTGCCCCTCTCTTCAGTCTTTTCATAGATCCCCGAGGGTCCCCGCCATGGCCCCTGCTGCTCGCCCCCACCTCAACAAATCTCGTCTCCAATGTCCCATTCTCTTAGGACTCTGCTCTCTGCTAGGAAACTTATCTATCAATCGATGGGGCTGAAGGGCATTTGTGTTCTTCTCCAATAAAAACAATTATATTTGATCAAGGGTCCTTGCAGAGACAATGTCCACCTCAAAGAAGTGGGTGGGAATTTTAGGCAGCAGGAGAAAGACCCCTCAATCAGACGCATGTAAGCAGCCATCCTCCGTCCCTGTCTTTGTGTTGAACCAGCCCTGCTGCTCACTAGACAGCAAGTCCGCGGCTGGGCTGGCCCCTTTACCCCTTCCCTGCTGTTCCATCCTAAAGCCTCCCTCGCCCCCTTCAGGATTCGTCATGCTAGTCCTCTCAGACGCCGCCTCGGAGAAATAAAAACAGATGTGGAGGTTGGACCAACACCCAGGGTCCCGAGCTCCATGGGATCCTGAGGCCGACGGGTTACAGGGAACCGGACCGACCAGGTGGCAACCGGCATCGATGCTTAAAAAATGATTCACAGTTGAGAGAAGTTACATCCCGAAATATAGCAAATGGAAATCCAGGCAGTCGGAGAAAATTAAACACGAAATATGTGGGCCTTGATATGTGTTCATTTAACAATATTTATTGTCCTCTGGTGAGGTTTGTTTGTTTTCATAACCAATTCAATATTTAAAAAATAACTACAGCCTCTCTCTCTCTCCTTCTCACTCTCTGGCTCCCCCTCTCTTCGCCTTTCTTTGTCTCCCAACCTAGCCTGCGCTCCCTCCCTGATACCGACTCTGACAAACCAAACCGTGTGATTCTGATGGAAAATTCATTAGTCGTCTGGGTTTTTTCCCCCCTTCTCCATTTTCCCAGTCAGCTTCGCGCCTGATCTGTCAGCCTCTTCCATCCTGATTATCTGGAGACGCCAATTTCAAAGAGACATCTTAATAGTGATGTCAACGAATTAATTAGATGTGTTAATGAGCTAAAAGCAACCCAAATTAAATTAATGCAGTAATAAGCACAGACAGCAAAATTAGCTCCAATTTCTGTAAATGATTCTGAACTGTACACAACATCTCATCTTGCTAGAACATTACCATCCCCCAAAGCTAATCAAGAACTCCAGTGCAATTAACTGCTTAATTACAAAACACACACACACAGCTCATAGATTCAGCAACCACAGTGTGTACCAGCTACCCAAGCAGGCAAGGAACAGGATTCTCTGAGATCTTTCCCCAAAATAATACACATTTCTTCCCTGCAGGTCTCTGTCCTCAACCCCCAAACCCCATGTCACTAAAGAACTCCAAAGGGGAAAGGGCCAGGGTTTCTTGCAACTCTGAGATTCTATGATTTTGTGAGAGAGCCACAGTGAGGATGGCCCCATCCCCTTCTTTCACACTTCCACAACTGGTCTGGCTGGATGGGAGCAGGGTTAGTCTCAGGACAAGCCCCCCAGTCCCCAGCCAGCCCACTAGAAGGAGCCATCTCACTGGCTACAACCAGCTGTGGGGGACAGCCTCTTCTTCCAGGTGTGTATCTGCTGGAAAGAATAAGGAGGTCCCTACCCTACCCCCTCTACCTTGGAGCCAAGAGCCCCAACCAGGCCTGACTAAGGCTGGGTTGTTTATTGCTTGCATCAGAATCTGAGTTGCAACTAAAAACCTAATTGTCCAGCATTGCTGATTTCCCATAGGGGGGAGGGAGAACTGCTAATAGCTTTGCGAGTGGCTCAGGTATCTGATTAGCTCTAATTGCAGCAAGAGACAGGGAGAGGGAAGAGGAAGAAGGGGGTGAAGGATGGAAAGACAAGGGGTAAAGGGGGCTGGAGGGAAGAAGGAGGGAAGAGACAGAAAGGGAAACAAACATATACAGAGATACAAAAAGAGCAGAAATAGGAAGGAAAGAAAACAAAATGGAGGAAAAAGGGACACAGAATGGGAGGAGACAGGAGTGGGGGGCAATGGGTAGCAGAGGAGTGGAAAGGGAAAGGGGCAGAAAAAAAGACCCAGACTAGGAGGCAGATCAAGATGGAGCAGGAGAGGGAAAGGGCCTGAGAGAGCTGAGATGATGGGAAAAGAGAATGGGGGTGGGGGGAGATGACAGAGACAAAGGGCAATGGGAATAAAGAGAAGGGATGAGAGGAGGACAAGTTGGGGGGAGAGAGGAGCCAGATTCCTAAACAAAGAGAGGGAAGGACAGACAAAGAGCCCAGCCAATCATGAATATGCATTTCGTTGGGGCCCAGCAAACAAAACAGCTAAACTGTTGCACCTGTGGAAACCCCAACATGAGGCCCATGTGGCTGCCAAGTTCCCTTCTCAGAGGGAGCCCACCTGGGTCATGAGGTCAGCATATAATTGGAAAAGTCACCTCTTTATCAAAGAATTATGATACTGATTTTGAGGTTCCTAAGTAGTTAGTCTGCTTAGCAAAAGAAGACTTTCAGTGTGATAAAGATTGGGCACTGGATAAGAATTTATCAGAACAAATATGAAGTCCATGTTTCTCGGTCTCTGCCTCTCTGTGTCTCTGTGTCTCTGTGTTTTTCTGTCTCTCTATCTCTCTCCTCTGTCTCTGTCTCTGTCTCTCTCCCTCTGTCTGTCTCTGTCTCTCCCTCTTTTCCTCTCCATCTCTCTCTCTCCCTCTCTCCCTCCCTCTCTCCTTCCCTCCCTGCTTCCCCTCTCCCCCCCTCTGTCTGTATCTGTCTCTGTCTGTCTTCTCTCTGTCTCTCTCTCTGTGTGTGTCTCTGTATCTGCCTGTCTCTGCCTCTGTCTCTTTCTGTGTGTCTTTGTTTCTCTCTCCCTTTCTCTCTCTTACATTTCTGTGCAATTAGTTCAGTCTGTTAATAAGCAAAGGATATTTTTAGTTAATTTCAGTTCCAGTTAATTGATTCAAAAGCGAAACCCAGCAACTGAGCTAATTGATCCATGCATCTTTCACAGGGAGCATCGAGGTACTCCCTGGGTAACCATTGTCCCTGGGTCTCAGAATGGAAAGATACAAATCCAAGAAAGTGGCCAGGGACTGGGCTGAAGGAGGGCGATGAGCCCATAAAATCTCTGCTGAGAAGGGAGGGAAGGAAAGCTGAGTACTGGAGCCTGGGTCCATGAGCTTCACCCCAAAATCCCACTTTACAAAACAGATCTTGCTATTCTTTCTATGATTGTTTATTGGGCTACACAGTCCCAGGACTTGTGTGTGTGTGTGTGTGTGTGTGTGTGTGTATGCCTGTCTGTCTGTCTCTATCTCTATGTCTCTGCCTCTGTGTGTGTCTGTCTGTCTCTATCTCTCTGTCTCTGTTTCTCTCTCTCCCCCCTCCTTCTCTTCTTCCCCTCTTCTCTTCCTTCTTCCCTTCCTCTTCCCCTCTCTCCCTCTCCCCTTTCCTCCTCCCACAAATTAATCAGTCAACTAATAAATAGAAAATACAGGGGAGACAGATATGAATTAGAAGCAGTCTGCCTTCAAGGCACTTACCATTTACTTGAAGAGATAAGGCATATAGATACACTGAAAAGGTAGCACCTACTATGGTCATAGAGGTAGTCATAGAAACAAAGAACTTGAACTTGGCCTTAAAAAAATAGGTGAAACTGAGATAAGTAGAAAAAAAGAGGAGGATACTTTAGGTGGGTAGATTTATGTGATAAAAGACCAGAAATGTGTGTTTATTCCTAGGGAATTAAAGAAGTCTGGCTGTAAGGGAGAGCAGGTGATGGAATGTGCTGGGACCCAAGATATACTAAGGCCCGATTGTAAAGGGCTTTGAATGTCAGACCAAGGAATTTAGATTTCTTATGGTGTAGGCAGCTGGGGTGGGCACTGAAAATCTACTCTTTCAAGACCCCACCACCACCAACACTATATCTGCCTTTCTCCAAGTTTCTCATCATTTCTGTGATCTAAAGGCCAGCCTTGCAGGGCCCAATGTCTAACTGAACATGCCAACCACTCTCTGTGATCCTCTCATTCTCTGCTTTGGGTTTCCAGATTTTGGCTGGCTCTATGCCTGACCAGGTGCCCACATGTGTACCCACCAATGTGCCTCCACACCCATACGGACACACAGATATATGTGCCTCTTAACAAGCACATATAAATTCACAGCAAGTTGGTAAAGTAACAGAGCAGGGATTAGCAGCAAACCTGGAACTACAAATCAGGTATCTTACTATTTATATGACTTTGAGTAGGTCAGTCCCTCTGGACGGCAGTTTTCCCACTTGTAAAATGGAGCCATAAACCACCAACAAACAAACAAAAAACCTTGGCTCTTCTTAACACAGCAGAGTTATTAGAAAGACCAATGAGATGAGGGAGCACTACTTTCCCCTAGTTGTTATTTTGTTTTTATCTTTAATTTTTTTAATTCTAAACTTAATCAACACTGAATAATATTGGCATTTTCATATACAAAGGAAAACAGAAAAAAGATGGCAATGAAACCACAAAATTCTGTTCCCTACATCTTGTATCTCCTTCTCTCTCTCTCTTTCATATATATACATGTACATATGTATGTATATAAATACTTATATAAACTGAACATATATCTGTGTAAATATATACATACATACACATGTGTATATGGGGAAGGGAAGATCAAAATAGGATGGAGGGGAGATAAAATCCTGGCAAGAAGGACCCAAGACAAACTGGAAAGAAGATATTAAGGGAGAATGGACCACAAGAGAACTGGAGGGACAGGGGCAGAAGAACATGCAAATTCCCACATTGGCTATATGAGAAAATGTATGTCTAATTCTGAATCTTGAAAATCTCACTGTGCTGTCAGGTGGTGGGTAGGATGCTTCCTCATTAGTCCTCTAGAGTCAGTGCTTGTCATTTGTATTGACAAGTTCTTAAGTATTTTAAAGTTGTTTTTTTTTTTCTTAGAATGCTCCTGGTTCTCACTTTACTCTGCATCAGTTCATACAAGTCTTCCCAAGTTTTTCTGAAATGATCCCTTTTGTCATTATTTATGATAATATATCCCATAATATTTGCATATCATAATTTGCTTAGCTATTTTCCAATTAATGGCCAAAAGGGATCACTTTCAATCAATAGATCAATAAGAGTGGATTAATTTCTTGCTATGTGCCAATCACTATATTAGGCAATGGGCTTACAAAGATAAAACAGACCCATCTCTCAAGAAACTTTATATTGGGGAGTGGAGGCAGAGGGTGAGAAATGATGCAAAGTTGATGCATTATACACATATGGATAAGCACTGGACCTGTGATTTCATTGATATAGAGAGGAGCTCCAGGGTAAGAAAATTTCTTTTACCAATAAAAGTCAGCACCTTAGTTCTAGCTTATAGACTTAGTCACCTAGAGAACTAAGATTTTAAGTGATTTTTCAGTGACTCACATAGTAAATGCCAGAAGCAGGGTCACAAACTAGGTCTTCATGACTTCAAAGCGCTCTCTCTCTGTCTCTGTCGCTCTGTCTCTCTGTCTGTCTCTCTCTGTCTCTTCTCTCTATATATACATATGTATACATAAATATAAGTGTATATATGTATTTGTATCTCTGTTTTTTCTGTGTTTGTCTCTATACAAATCTCTGTTTCTTTCTCTTTGTGTCTCTGTCTCTCCCTCTCTGTCTCTATAAGTGTGTTTGTATCTCTGTCTCTGTATGTCTCTCTGTTTCTCTCTTTTTTTCTCTCTTCCTTTCTCTGTGTTTCTGCCTCACCTGTGTCTGTATGCATTTGTATGTCTCTCTGTCTTTGTGTGTATCTGTCTGTCTTTGTGTATTTGTCTGTCTGTCTGTTTGTCTATTTGCCTCTGTCTCTGTCTCTGTCTCTCTCTGCCATGTTGTCTCTTAAATCTTAGCTACACAGTATATATGAAGAAAATACAAAGTAATTTGAGCAGGAGAAAGTAAAAGCACTTTGAACTCTGGAGGGCAGAAGAAAGAGAAAGTAATTATTTTCAAGTAGTGTCATTATCTAGCACAGTTCAAAGATCCCTGGGAACTGAAGTCAGAAGGCTTGGATGCAACTCCTGGCTGTGACTTATACTAGCTGATAGTCCCTTTATCCCTCTTGGCCTCAGTTTCCTCATCTATGAAAAGAGAATGATAATACTCACATTATTCATTGCACTGGATTTCTGTAAAGATCAAATGAAATAATATCTCTGAAATGCTTTGCAAACTTAATAAGGTAAGAGGTTATTATTGTTATCATTATTCACAAACAGGTGCAACGATGCACATACCTGGGTATAACATAGATACAAACCTGTTCAATAGGAAGAGTTTTAATTATAAATGGGAAAGGAGGAGTGGGAGAGAGATGAGTAATTAAGTAATTGAATGGGAGGGTGGGAGCGGGAATAGCCTGAACCCCTAGAACCTTTTCTAAAGAATTTCCCAGGGGCAGCTAGATGGTGCAGTGGATAGAGCACCAGCCCTGAAGTCAGGAAAACCTGAGTTCAAATTTGGCCTTAGACATTAACATTTCCTACCTGTGTGACCCTAGGCAAGTCACTAACCCTAATTCTCTCTCTCTCTCTCTCTCTCTCTCTCTCTCTCTCTCTCTCTCTCT
>JAJPUD010000142.1:205662-216766 GCA_023553655.1 Myrmecobius fasciatus
CTCTCTCTCTCTCTCTCTCTCTCTCTCTCTCTCTCTCTCTCTCTCTCACACACACACACACACACACACACACACACACACACACACACACCAAAAAAAGAATTTCCCAGGTGCCTCCAGGATAGCCAAACTGACCTATTTCCCTGATCATAGATTTGGATTTAGAGAATGCAGTTCTGAAGTTGGCTGGCCCACCAGCCTGGGCATCATGGCAATGGCAGAAAGGTAGCTGGTGGGCAAGGAAGGCCACTAAGAGAGGCAGAGGCTGGAAGCAAATCAAAGGATGCCATATCCTTTCATTCTCAGCCCTGCTCTGCAGCATCTAATGCCAGACTTCAGAGGCTGATCCAATGCTGTGTGGTGAGAAGCAGGGAGGATAATAGGAAGGAGCAGGCCTTAGTGAACCGCTCTCTCTATCCCCCGAGGTTTCTAGGGACCAAGGATGGATTTGTTGAAATATCCTGGTGAATGGAGTATTAAACTGGGAATCAAGCAGACCTGCTTCTGATACCTGTCAGCTGTATAGCCATGGCTAAGTTAAAGGGTGTAAGAATTCTTTGGTAAGTAGTTTAACTGCATTGGTGAATGATTATAGAAGGCCTTTGACTTAGCAACAGATTTTGATTCAGAAGACCTGAATTCAAATCCGGATTTTGCTATCTCACCTGTGTAGCTCTGGGCAAGTCGAAACTTCAGTTTTCTTCATCTGTAAAATGAGGAGATTGAACCAGTTGGACTAGACCAAAGACTTCTTCAAACCTCAAGTTCCTCATCTGTAAAGTGGGAACAGTAATAGCACCTATTAAGAAGAACAATTTAATCATATACCCTTAAAGCAATAAATATCAGTACAAATATGATTATAGTTGTATATTATATTATATAACTATATTGTGATTATATGCCTATATTATGATTATATTATATAATCATATATTATATATATTGTATTATATATAATTATTATATATTGTATATATTATAATTATATATTGTATATATAATATATTGTATGATATATTGTTTATTTTTAACATTATTATAATACAATGTATTGTATTAAATAGTATATATATTGTATATGTATATTATAATGTATATTATGTATTATAATTATAATCTATAACCTCAACAAAGAACCTTCAAAACCAACATTCAAGAGTTATCCAACACAAACAAGTGAGATTCAGATGATGAAAATCATGAGATCGGGCAGCTAGATAGTGCAAAGGATGGATAACCGACCCTGAAGTTAAGAGGACCTGAATTCAAACACTCCCTCAAACACTTAGTCCTTCCTAGCTGTGTGACCCTGGGCAATTCAATTAATCCTCATTGCCTCAGGAGGGAAAAAAAGAAAGAAAATCTTGGAATCACAGAACTATGGAATGTCAGAATTCAGCAGGACCTGAGAGAGGGAATGATTGCATCACACATATCCTCATGTTATAGAGGAGAAAATTGAGGTGGAGGGAAAATCACTTGCCTTAGGTCACATAGCTATTATTATTAGTTTGTCCTTCCTTGTTGGGGAGAAGCATGACATCAGAGAGGTGTTGCCATGACATGCAAGTGACTTGGAGTGAAGTGGGGGGGGGGGTTGCTAGGCAAGGTCACCTGCCTCATTTTCCCCTCCAGAGCCATCTGGGTCCAGTGGCCAGATATAGGTCAGGATGACTGGAGATGGTCCAGGATGCAGGACCCTGGTCTAGCTAGTACTGGACCCACAAGAATTAGAATCCATATCTTCTAACACTGATCAATTAGGTGATGCCATAGGTCATGGAATGCTATGCATTGAGTCAAGGGAACTTTGCCAGATAGAATCATAAAGATTCAAACGTGACTAAAATAATTAAACAACGGCTCCTAGTTCTTAGGTCTTTGTTCACGTTAGTGTACCCTGTTGCTTCCAAGTAACTAAAAATCATTTATGTCTAGCTTTGGAATACGAATTTTATGTCTAACCAAGGGAAAAATTGTTTTGCTCAGAATAAGTCTTCATGCCATCAGCAGATAATCAGTTGACAGTTCTAGATTCATATGGGATGGGAGAGGGAAATCAGATCAAACCTTTGAAGTGGATAAGTGAGAGTCAAGTATATGAAATGCCAACTATCTCGTGGCGTTGTCAGATACTGTACTCAGGAATTCAGGTATGGTGCTTATAGAATAATTATTAGAATGGTAGACTTTAAAATAGGAAGAACTGGGATCAAATTCTGCCTCTGACAAGTATTAGGCTATAATCTTGATCAATTACTTAATCTCTCTCGGACTGAGTTTGCTTATCAGTAAAAGGAAAGAATACCTGAATACCAAATTAGTATTTGATATAGTATATCAAAGGATTGGTGTGAGGATCAAATGAGATGATGTATACATCATGTATACATATATACATGTATATATATATATATTTGTAAATTTCAAGGCTCTATTTTAGTGGCAGTTATTATTGAGAGATATACATTGATTTCAAGCCAGATTCTTTTTCCTTGATGGAACTGAAGACTAGTGCTTTCAGATTTTCCTGGAGTCAGGACAATTGGGTGTCCATCCTGGTCCTATAACTTTTTAGCTGTGTAAACCCCAGGCAGTTCACTAAATCTCTCTCTGAACCTCAAATTTTCTCATCTTTAAAATGAGAATAAGATTTGTGCTAACCCTTTTTGTAGTGGCAAGAAACTGGAAATTGAGTGGATGCCCATCAATTGGAGAATGGCTGAATAAGTTGTGGTATATGAAGGTAATAGAATATTATTGTTCTATAAGAAATGATGAGTAAAGCTGGTTTTAGAAAAACTAGAAAGACTTATATGAACTGATACTGAGTAAAGTGAGCAGAACCAGGAGACTATTGTACACAGTAATAGGATTATGTGATGATCAACTGTGATGGACTTGGCTCTTCTCAACAATGCAGTGATTGAAGGCAATTCCTATAGACTTGGGATGGAAAATGCCAATCAAATTCAAAGAGAGAGCTATGGATACTGAATGTGGATCAAAGCATAGTATCTTCACCTTGTTTTGTTGTTTGTTTGTTTTTTTTCTTGTGGTTTCCCATCCCCCTTTTGTTCTGATTTTTCTTGCACATGACAAATTATGGAAATATATTTAAGAAGGATTGTGTGTATATATATGTGTGTATATATATGTGTGTGTGTATATATGCATATACATATACATATATATACATATATATATATATATATATATATATCAGGGCAGCTAGATGGCAGAGTGGATAGAACTTCAGGTCTGGAGTTAGGAGGATCTGAGTTCAAATTCAGTCTCAGACACTTAACACTAGTTGTGTGACCCTGGGCAAGATACAATCCCAATTGCCTCCAAAAAAAAAAAAAAAGAATTGCACATATTTAAACTATATTAAATCACTTGCTGTCTTGGAGAAGGGGGGAAGGAGAAAAATTTGGAACACAAAGTTTTACAAAAATCAATGTTGAAAATTATATTTTTCATGTATTTTCCAAATAAGTGGAAAAATAAAATACTATTGAAAACCTTATTTAAAAAGAAATTAGAGAAGGGAAAAAGAAAATTTGTGCAACATACATTTTGCAAGTTCTATGGATATGTATTTTATTTGGAGTCAGAGATCCTGGCTTCAATTCCCAATTCCAAGATTCAGGTTCCCTATTTAATATCTTTGGACCTCATATTCCTAATCGGTTATGAGAGGGACAGAATAGATAAGATCTGAGGTTCCTTCCAGTACTAGGTGGCTCAGTGGATGGAGTTTCAAGTCTGGACAGCCTGAATTCAAATCCAGCCTCAGATACTTACTAGCCATATAACCCTGGGCAAGTTGCCTCAGTTTTCACATCTGTAAAATGGGGACAATAATAGCACCTTCCTCTCAGGGATTATTGTATCATATGAGATAATAGTTATAAAATATATAAAGATCTATTAAAAATTACTACCATTATTGTTCTTTCTATATTCATAGAATCCTTGATTTAAAGCTGGAAGAGATCTTAGAAGCTGTCTGCATTTCAGAGAAGTTAAGCAATTAACCAAGGTCATACAATTAATAGAGTCAGAGCATCTCCCCATATTTGCATCTCCCTGTATTTGCATCTCCCTATCTCCAAATTCAGCACTTTCACCACTATTTTATGTTATTTTTATTGTCTTCTATTATTATTATTCATTTTTGTCTTTTTCAATGGAATTCAAATAGAAGCAGTCCTGGTATTATGCTGTTATTTGTAATGTGTTATTGCACAGGTTTAGAAAATAACTGCTTTTTGTAATTGAATAAAAGCTCATCTTCTGTAGACTCATTGAAAACATCTTGGGGAAAGTTCCAGGAGCAGTGAGGACCAAAAGTATGATGAGTATCTTACTCATTTTCTTCATGGTTTTTATTCCTTTCCACAAGTTTCTGTTTTGTGAGGGGTATGGGGAGGTGGGGAATTGTTTTTCTACATTTTGAAAGGTTTTTATTCCTTGGAACTTGGAGATATCGTTTGAAAGTCAGCATCTATTTAAAATGTTCTTAATTTGTGGGCGATGAATGTTTTATGTGGTTATTATGATGTTGCTATTATTATTTCTAGGATTCCTTCAAGAGCCCCCTTGCCTATTAACCTTGAACTAGGCCTTGAAGGATGGGTAGAACTTGGCTAGGTAATGAGAAAGGGAGGGATATTTGCCCCTTTCTACCAACTTACAAGTTGAGAAATGGCTTCAAGCAGAAGGCCATGACTCCTGGGCTTATCCTCCTGATGGCTCTGTTTTCACTTTACCCCTGCAGGAGTCCACAGGCCAATGAGGAACGACTGTGGCCCATCTAGGAGAGCCAACAATGATGGAGACCTTGTCTCCTGCATTGGTATCGTACGGGTATGGGGAGGAGGAGCTCCCTCTGGGATGTAGTACAGCTTGCCTTGTCAGTAGTACACACCTGGAGGCAGTTGCAGAGCTCCCAGAGTGCACCACAGCCCAGGCCAATTATGAACTTACTTTACATTATTTTAATTTGTCTCTAGGGCTATGAAAGGAAAATCAGGCGATTATTATTATTTTTTGGCTGGAAACTATTGCAGTCATTATATAAATTATATATAATTGAATACATTTGAGGCGTTTTCTTTTAAACAATCATGTTTTTCCCTTAGACAACAACAACTGTGTGGCTTTCCCCCTAATGACACTACTTAGCATGGCATAAAGATTAGCCTAGCCTACGCCAGCACTTTGCCTGGGTACTCAGAATATGAATTCAACCTTAATATAAGTTGCAGAACCTAGTAGGGGAGCCTGAGAATTTCAAAGCAGGGGAAAAAATATTAGAAATCATTTAGTCCCACCCAATTCTTTTGCAGATGAGGAAATTGGGATCCAGAGGGGGAACAATTTACCTCAGGTCACACAGCAAATTATCAGCCGAGCTGGGATTAGAAGCCAGGTTTTCTGGTTCTGAGTTTAGTAGTCTTTCTTTTATAGACTGCCTCCATCCAGAGAGGTAAACATTCCTCATCTCCCACCTGGGGGAACCTCTATTCGGTTCTAGGCCAATGTTTGTCTCTTGCACACAGTAGGTGCCTAATAAATCTTGGCTGAATGACAACTTGCCCAGGGTCCCATAGCGAATTAGTGGCAGATCTGGGTTTAGAACCCAGCTCTCCTGCCTCCTAATCCGTGAGGCTTTCTAGGACGCCTCCCGGCTGCCTAGGCCAAAACTATTTTGCTATTTTGGCATTGGGGCTTTAAGATAATCTGGGCACAATAGGGAGATCATTTTATCAAAACAAATGCGCGTTGCTGGGGTATATTCATTTCTGGATATGTGGGGATTTGCAAACAAAATGCCCATTAATGGGAAGGGAAGATACACACACAAATGTCTGTGCATCGAGATGCAAATGTGCCCCATACTCTGATAAGTGCATATCTTGCTACTGTACAATGAGCTGGCCATCTGCTTGTATTTATTCAGTCCTTCCCAGATTGCAACAACAATGCTGACACGGGATCTGCTGGGAAGGGGTGTGTGTGTGTGTGTGTGTGTGTGTGTGTCTGGGGGTGTTGTGGGAGAGTAGAGGAAAAAGAATAGATGGGGGGGTCTTTGCCTCCCCCCTCCCCATACATCTTTACCTACTTCTCCATATTTCAGCGCCAGCCCCCTTCCTCTTTGGGTCACAGGACACAGAGCATGGACCCTGTCAGCGCTGGCTTCCAGAAATTAATAGCAATAACAATAATGGTGATGACAGTGATGATGATCTCTCTACACTGAATGGAAAGCTTTCAAAGCAGGGACCTAGGAGAAAACAATGATACCACGTGGGAGCCACGATGAAGCAGATCTCATCAGAAGTCATCCTGTCTGCTCCTGGAGTTACTCTGAAGATGCTTTCAGTGAATCTGCAGAAGATGAGCTTATATCTCATGACTTTTATTCAATTAAAGAAAAAAGCATGTTATTTTATCCACCTGAGCCAACAATCCAGAGAAGATTAAATAGAAAAGAAAAATGGCAGGATAGCAGCTTGTCCTGGAACTGTTTCCAGCTGACGGACTCATACCCATTGGCCCAGAGAGCTCACTGCCAGCTATATGCCCCAAGGAAGTCAGAAATCTTTTAATGGAGGGAGGGGAAAGCGGGAGAAATTGATAGTGATTTGCAACATGGAAAAAGGTGAGAATAAGATTACTAATAATAATTCCCATTTACACAATGCTTTACAATTCACATAGCACGTTCCTTGTAACAGCCTTTATAAAGGAGGTAATGAAACTATATTTTTAATTAGCCCCAGCTTACAGATGAAAGACCCAGTGACCGCGGCTGGTGAGTAACATTCAAATCCAAGTCCGTGTTCAATGCTCTCTGCACTAGTGCTCCGCGTAGCCGAGATCCAGTATCGCTTGGTGGTGAGCTTTAGTCCCTTGGCCCGTCTGGGCTTAAGTCTCCTGCTCTGTAGAATGGGTGATCGCCAGGGCCCTTGCTGGCTGTAACGTCGCACAGCCCCGTGTCTCTCAGAAGGGCCACTTGGTTTCCCCAGCCGCCTCCAGCCTGTCTCTTATCTCTCCTTCCTGGCGGAGATCAGCCTGTATCAGTTGGCCCACTACATGTCTTCCTTAATAAGCTCTAATTTCCCTCACATGTTCCTGCAATCTTGGCTTTCCCCCACATTGCCAACCAAGGCGATTTTGATCTCTGCACAGATTCCTCCCAACGGCCCCTCGGCTCCTTTTGTGTGGGCTCCTCTGATCACTGCAGCTTCGTCTCCTCGTGCGAGCTGGCGGTCTTAACTTGTAAAGTAACAACCTGTCACACTCGCAACCTCTTTGCACCAAAAATGTTCTTTGATCTGTGTAAACTACAATTGATGCTGGAATGCTTGATATTAATATCTTTTGTTTGTGTGTCAATGTTCTCTGGAATCTAATTAAGCAATGTTTTGAGAGCATTATATATGTTTGAACAATTCGGCAGAGCAGACAATATGAGCTATTGACCTGCAAAGATAAATTGTGCTTGCAAATTCTGAGGAGCACGCGGGCGTGTGTGCTGTTCATTTCTGCTGGGGTTCCTGGAAATAGACACGCTCCATGCAGCCAGACCTGGCTGGGTAATCAGCCCGCGCCTCCTTGGCAGGTTTGTTTGGCGCTATCGTGCTTTTCTTTATGCAAATACATGTGAGGGGCAGGCCCAGAGGTAAAAAGCATGTTACTGCACCCAAAGGCCTGGGTTCAAGTCCAGATCGTTGATGGACTGCCTTAAATAAGTTACTGATGCGACCTTCCCTTTATAAAATCTTTGTTTCAAGGGGTGGTTTTCTGGGTAGAAGAGGGAAGGTGTTCTCCCCCCACTGGCCACAGGATTCTGGGCAAGCTCTGTGATACTCCGTTTTCTGGACCGGGTAATGGAGAGAAAAATCTCTGCCCACCTCACAGGGAGGGTTTTCTTTTTTTTCGGGGAAAATCTCTGCAGCTCTCTGAGACTCGGTTCCTTCATCTGTATAATGGGGGGGGGGAATCCCTGATATCTCACAAAAATAGCTTTCTTTTCTTTTGTACCATGTGTGATCTAATTATATATGGACATGTGTCAGTGTTTGTATCTAGATACACATATATCCCTAGATATACATATGCATACATGTGCATGCACATATACATATACACGTACAAATATGTGTATGTCTATTGTATGTAGATGTGTGTAGCTATATACTTATTCATAGTGTAGATATCTATGTGTATAGTTACATTCTTTACATATGTAAATACATGTGTGTGGTTACATATTTATTCCTACATGTGGATACAGATATATACCTTTATGTGTGTGTAGATATCTATGGCTATAGTTACATACTTATTCATACATGTAGATAGCTATGTGCATGTATGTACATTTATTCACAGTATAAATATCTGTGTGTATAGTTATATACTTATTAACACATGTAGATACTATGTGTATAGACATATACCTATTAATAATATTGATAACTATGTGTATAGTTATATACTCATTTACATATGTAGATATCTGTGTATAGTTACATACATATTCACACATGTAAATACATATGTGTGGTTACATATTTATTCATATATGTGGTCACATGTACAGATATATCTCTATGCCTATGTAGATATCTCTGTGTATAGTTACATACTTATTCATACATGTATATAGCTATGTGTATAGATATAGATTTATTCATAGTATAAATATCTGTGTGTATAGTTATGTACTTATTAACACATGTAGATAACTATGTGTACAGATATATACCTATTAGAAGTATAGCTATCTATGTGTATGGTTATATATTTATTCGCACATATAGATAATCATGCACAGATAGTCATAGTTTGCTCCCCAGAGTTGCCTAGAGCACTGAGAAGTACACTGAGAAGAAATCTTTCCCATAATAACATGGCTAGAACAGATTTCTTTCTTGATGACATTATCTAGGTTTCAGTCTCTAAAAACCAGGGAGTTGATTTCCAAGACTCATTCCAATTCTAAATCTATAATCCTGAATGGTTAAGCAAATGACAGTATATAATATAACAAAACATTACTGCCTTATAACTGCAATGAATAAGAAGAATTCAGAGAAGTATGGGAAGGAAGGCTTTTATAAACTGATGCAGTTCATAAAAGTGAATAGCATCTGTGGAGAAAGAAGGAATTCATGAGCAAAGAAGAACTGGAGTACATTATTGAACACAAAATAGATAATTTTGATTATATTAAGTTAAAAAAAAATTTTGTGCAAATAAAACCAATGCAGAGAAGACTAGAAGGAAATCAATAAACTTGGGGGGGGGGGAATTTTATATTCAAAGGTTCTGATAAAGGCCTCATTTCTAAAATATATAGAGAATTGATTCAAATTAATAAGAATTCAAGCCATTCTCCAATTAATGTGGTCAAAGGATATGAAGAGATAATTTTCAGATGAATAAATTGAAAACATTTATACTCATATGAAAAGGTGCTCTAAATCACTATTGATCAGAGAAATGCAAATTAAGACAACTCTGAGGTACCACTTCACACCTGTCGGATTGGCTAAGATGAGAGGAAAAGATAATGATGAATGTTGGAGGGGATGTGGGAAAACTGGGACACTGATACATTGTTGGTGGAACTGTGAACGGATCCAACCATTTTGGAGAGCAATTTGGAACTGTGCTCAAAAAGTTATCAAACTGTGCATACCCTTTGACCCAGCAGTGTTTCTATTGGGCTTATATCCCAAAGAGATCTTAAAGGAGGGAAAGGGACCCACATGTGCAAGAATGTTTGTGGCAGCCCTTTTTGTAGTGGCAAGAAACTGGAAACTGAATGGATGCCCATCAGTAGGAGAATGGCTAAATAAGTTATGGCATATGATATGATATATGGTGTATATATATATAATTAATATTATGGAATATTATTGTTCTGTAAGAAACGACCAGCAGGATGATTTCAGAGAGGCCTGGAGAGACTTGCATGAACTGATGCTGAGTGAAATGAGCAGAACCAGGAGATCATTATACACAGCAACAACAAGATTATTCAAAGATCAATTCTGACAGACATGACTCTTTTCAACAAAGAGATGATTGAGGCCAGTTCCAATGGTCTTGTGATGAAGAGAGCCATCGACACTCAGAGAGAGGCCTTGGAAACTGAGTGTGGATCACAACATCGCATTTTCACTTTTTTGTTGTTGTTTTCTTGCATTTTGTTTTCTTTCTCATTTTTTTCCCTTTTTAATCTCATTTTTCTTGTGCAGCATGATAATTGTATAAATATGTTTATTGGATTTAACATATATTTTAACATGTTTAATATATATTGGATTACTTGCCATCGGGAGGGGGATAAAAGGAAGGGGGAAATTTGGAATACAAGGTTTTGCAAGGGTTGAAAAATTATCTCTGCATAGGTTTTGAAAATAAAAAGCTTTAATAAAAAAGAATGTTGCAGAACAAATATAAAGGATATCATAAAAGAAGGAATTCTAAATTTAATATGTAGTTTTTTTAAAAAGCTATATATAATAGGAAACTAAATACCATATAGTTCTTCTTGTCTATACATTTTCTGCATATGGAAATATATGTTTGTCAGTGTTTTTTAAGTTCATAATAAATTGTTTTTGACAAAATAAATAAAATATTATGGGACCTAAAAAAAGGGAATAGCAACAGGAAAACAATATACACAATGACTATGACTATGTAAATGGAAAAAAACAATGACCATAAAAACTGAATGCTATGAAATTATAATGACTAAGCTTGGCCCCAATAAAGAGATATGAGAATAAATCTCCTATTCCTCTTTACAGAAGTAGGAGGAAATGTGGTCCAATACTGGATATAATATTTGATTTTGTAGATGTGGTGTTGTGTGTTAGTTTTGTTAAATTATGCTTTACCTCTTTTTATCTTTCATCATAATGGATTGCTCTCTGAGAGGGGAAAGTATTAAGAAGATAGATGCATAGACAGACAGAGACAGACAGATTCATAGACAGTAAGAAAGACAGATGATAGATGGATACATAGATAGATAGATAGATAGATAGATAGATAGATAGATAGATAGATA
>JAJPUD010000142.1:216776-268602 GCA_023553655.1 Myrmecobius fasciatus
AGATAGATAGATAGATAGATAGATAGATAGATAGATAGATAGATAGAAAGATAGATGGATGGATGGATGGATGGATGGATGGATGGATGGATGGATGGATGGACAGGATGGATGGATGGATGGGAAAAAAGAATAAATAGGTATTATTAGATATATATTAAGATATATAGATATAATTAAATGTTTACAATGTGACAGGCACTGTACTACAAGCAAAAAAGAAGGAAAGTCCTTGCTTGAAAGGAGCTTATATTTTAGAGGAAGAAGACAACACATTAAAAAAGAGCTGAAAAATCAGGGAAAACCAGAGAGGGTACCTATAAGAGACACACAGAAGAGGCCATTAGGGAGCCATTAGGTCCAGTTTTAAAAAGAACATGAAGGGCATGAGAACTTTCCCAAATGAGAGTTCAGACAGAAATTCACTCATCAGTCATACAGGTGGATTCATGACTACAATGCAGAGATAAACCAAAGAAATTATAATACTATAAAAAACAAAAGATATCAATTTAAAACAAAACACAACCTGAACAGATTTTGAATAAATTATTGGTTCTATAAAATCCAGAAATGGTAATTTTGTAATTGAGGAAGCAGCATGATGGAACAGAAAGAACTCTAGCCAAGAGAACCAAAGGGCCTGATTCTAATCTTTGTTCTATCACTGACTAGCAATGGGCCTTGGGCAAATCTCAGCTTCTTCATTTATAGAATGACAGAGTCAGACTAAAATACCAGATGATTTCTATGGTCCCTATCTGCTTTGTGACTTTTAATGATTTAGGGGTTGATTATTCAATTATCCAAGCCCTTGCTTCTCCTCCCCCCCTTGCTGCCCATCCATACCATGTACCTTTTTTTCTGCCTATCAGAGCTATAAGTGGAGAAGCCCAGGGGAGGAGGGAAGGGCAACCTTACCAAGGAATCATATTTAGAAAGTATTGACAGAAGAATAATTAGTTAAAATCATAAAGTACCAGATGTCTAGCAGAGTGAGTTCATAATCTCCTACATTGCTCCTCTTCTCTCAACTTCCAACAATGTCCTGAGCTTCCTGTTTTTCTCATATCTGCCTTGATTTAATTAAAATGCCCCCTACCCCAGATAAAAAAGATCCCATTCACAGCTCTTCTTGTTGTTGATCACTCCTGTATGACTCTTTGTGATCTATCTGGGGCTTTCTTGGCAAAGATACAGGAGTGGTTTGCCATTTCCTTCTCCAGCTCATTTTACAGATGAGGAAACTGAGGCAAACAGGGTGGAGTACTTGCTCAGGGTCACACAGTTAGTAAGTGTATGAGGCTGGATTTCAACTCAGGAAAATGCCAGGCCTGGAACACTAGACACTTCAACACTTAGCTACAGTAATATCTCTACTTGTCAATTCTTCTCTAGGAGACAAAAGTCTACAATCCTACTGTAAGATTGTTGAAATTTCAGCTTCTTAAACTGTGCTTTGTGACCCCATATCAGATCTCATAACTGAATGTGAAGGTTGTGAAAATATGATGTATTATCAGTAAATGTTTGATTTGTATATCTAGTGTTAAGAGGACCTGAACCTGAATCCTGACTCAGTTTCCTCATCATTTCCTCTTCTCTCTGTGCTTCTGATTTACCAGACTTAAACATCATTCCTCAGCTGCAGGCTCACCCTGGAACCTCCCTTAGCATCTGGGACTTTCTTCCTCAAGAACATCCACCACCCTCTGTAGCTCTCTCACAGAGAAACATCTCTCTGCCTTGACAGCTCTCTTCTCCTATTGATGAATTTCCACAGGATCTCCAATTGGGAGAAGAGTCCAGGTTAATTCTCTGTCCCCAATTAACTTCATCTATCTTTTTCCCCACATACCTACTTAATAGCTTCCTTTTATATGTTGTTTTCCCCCATTAGAATGTAAGTGCTTTGAGTATAGGGACTATCTTTTTTGCTTGTATTTATATCCCTACTGCTTCGTATAATACTTGGCAGTACCACAGTACAGTAAGTGCATTAGAAATGCTTAATGCCTTGACTTTCCTGGCCTTACCTAATTTTTTTTTTTTTTTTGCTAAGGCAATTGGGGTTAAGTGACTTGCCCAGGGTCACACAGCTAGGAAGTGTCTGAGACCAGATTTGAACCCAGGTCCTCCTGACTTCAGAGCTGGTGCTCTATCCATTGCGCCACCTAGCTGCCCCTCCTTACCTAATTTTTTTAATTTTGTAGGCATATTTATTTATTTATTTATTTATTGTTGTGGTCACTATTTTATTTTTATTATTATTAAAGCTTTTTATTTTCAAAACATATGCATAGATAATTTTTCAACATTGATCCTTGCACAGCCTTGTGTTGCAAATTTTTCTCTCCTTCCCCTCACCCCCTCCCTAGATGGCAAGTAATCCAATATATGTTATACATGTTAAAATATATATTGAATCCAATATGTACAAACATATTTGTATAATTATCCTACTGCACAAGAAAGATAAGATCAAAAAGGAAAGAAAATGAATAAGAAAACAAGCAAACAACAAAAAGAATAAGAATGTGATCTTGTGATCCACATTTAATTCCTACAATCCTCTCTCTGGATGCAGATGGCTCTCTTCATCACAAAATCATTGAAACTGGCCTCAATCATCTCATTGTTGGAAAGAGTCACGTCCATCAAAACTGATCATAATATAATATTATTGTTACCTGGCCTCATTTGTTTAAAAAAGGAGAATAATGAATATGTTCATCCTAGATTTGCAATGAGGATATTGTTTAGTCAAAGAGTTTTGCAAAAGAACTATATAAATGTTATTATTAAATTACTCAGCCTTTCTAACATGCTCAACCTCCTGACTTAAGTCAATTAGAGTCAAATAGAGATTACCATAAGATATCTTGCTAACTATTTGTATGACTCTGAACCAGTCTACCTCAAGATGGTGATGATAATAATATCACTTCCCTCCCAGAGTATTATAAGTATAAAATGAGGTGCTATTTGTAAAATGTTTAGCACAGTGCCTGGCATATAGTAGGTACTTAATAAATACTTGTTCCTTTCACCAAGGTCCCTTCTCATAATCATGTTTTTAAATGCATGAAATTAAATTCAGATTACAAAAGAGAATCAAAATGGTTTTAAAAACAAATTGATGTAGTAATATATGCTGCTTTATTAATGCATTTAATAATAAGATAATTACTTTTAAAAACATAAGCAAGTTAAAGTTTATTTTTAAAAGATTTATCAGTGGAAGGCTGTTGTTGCCTTCACTCATAATAAATGTCCATTTTAAAGGTTTTTAGTGAAAATAAAGATCTCATTTTTTTCCTACCCAAATTCGGTATCCCCCTGAAATCCACCCAGTAACTGTGGATCCAAGTTTAAGTCCCAGCCACAAACACTAGGTCTGTGTTGGAAAACACCAACCTTTATACCAAAAAATAGCTGATTTTGGAAAGAAAAGTAGTTAGTACACAGAGAGTACTAAAGCCTGAACCTCCAAGGCAAATAGGTCACCCTCTTTTCATTGCAAACTAAATAGACACCAGAGGAGAGGGAGCCGCATCTCAGCGGCTGCTGGGGAGGTTTATGTGCATCCCTACGTGGCTGTCCATCCATCCAGATGCATTCCCATCCATGCATGGAGATATCTCTGGCCAGGAAACGAGTTACCAGGGAATGCCAAAGGGGAGGCTACAAATCCAAGGCTCCAACTCTCTCTGCCCCAACGTGGACGAGCTGAGCAGGTGTTCTACAGCCCAGACGGACAGCTCCCCCACTCCCCAGGATGCCCCAAGACCCTGGATGAAGAGCTTGTCAGTTTGCTCCCATCTAGCAAACGAGACAGCGCCATCTGTTGGTTTCTGGGTCTCCCCTGCTGGTGGTGTTTGGGGCAATTCAAATGTAAGACCCCCCCCAAAAAAGGCAGAAAGACAAGGGCTCCTCAGTTTCTTCATCTGTAACTCGAGAGGGAGGTTGGAGCAGTAGCCTCCAAGATTGTTTTTGGCGTTAGCAGAATGCTAACTAATGCACCCCGTGAGAATGGTGAGAGAGAATCCTGAGAGTTATGTTTAGACAAAAGTGGGAGATAGGAACCTACTGCAGCTGGAAGGTCATTTTGCTAAAGGAGGTCTGACTTGGTCATCCCTGGAGACCCAAGGAGATCACCCGAGCTCTAGATATTTTTGCAGGATGAAAATTTAATAATAGCCATCTTTTTTAGATTTAAAGTTTGCAAAGCACTTTACAAATATTAAATCATTTGATCCCCACGACAATCCTAGGAGGTGGATGTAATCATTACTATTCCCATTTTCCAGATGCAGAAACTGAGGCAGTGAGTGATTTTTTTTTTTTTTGCTCAGGACCAGCTTATAATAAACCCAGATTTTACCCCAATTATAAGGGATTTAAATTCAGGTCTTCCTAATTCCAGTTCCCATGCTCCATTCACTGTGCCTTCTTACTGGCTCTTCTGAAGACTGTCCAACAAAATTGCAGCAATTACAGAAAAGGATGAAGAGGGTCCAATGATTTCAGTAAGCAGATGCGCCAAATCCAGGAGCTATCTGTCTATCTTCTAGACAAAAGACATGTGTTTCCAAATTTTTCTTCATATATTAACATTTTTACTCTTCAGTCATGTCCCACTCTTTGCAACCCCTGTAGTCCATGAGGTTTTCTTGGCAAAGATAATAGAGTGATTTTCATTTCCTTTTCCAGTGTGTCCCCATTTTTACAGATGTGGAACCAAAGCAAATAGCTACCTCGCATATAAAATACCTGCAGCAAAAAACCTACAAAGCTCATCAAAACAAATGTAAACAAAGTGATATTTTGGCAGCTACAGGTTGCATTGCATAGTGCACTGGGGCTTGGAGTCAGGAAGACCTGAGTTCAAATCACTTATGAACTGTGTGACTTTGAACAAGACACTTGTCTCCTGTCTGCCTCAGTTTCTCCATCTGGAAAATGGGGATAATAATGAAATCCAAGGTTGTTGTGAGGATGAAACGAGATCATAGCCCAATGCTTAGCATAATGCCTAACATGTAGGAGGCACTATAGAAATGTTAGGTCATATTATTATTATTATTATTTATTATATCCCAGCCCTGATACTTCTTAACAATGTGACTGTGGGCAAGGAACTCTATCTCTCTGGTCTTCCATTTTCTATCTTTACTGATAGGCACAATAATAGAAAGTGGCAGCCACAATAACAAATGATACTTGTTTTTGGTTCATAGCTTTAGACTTGGAAGACACTGTAGAACTCACCTAGTCCAACTCCCCCATTTGGAAGATAAGAGAAATGAGGCACTTGTCCAAGATCAGACATGTTATAAATGACAGTCAGGATTTAAACCCAGGACCTATGGTTCCAAATCCAATCTCTTTGCACTGAAGGATCATAGAAAGAGCCAGAGAGGGAAAAGACCTCAAAGACCATCCATTTTAGAGATGAGGAAACTGAGGCCTAAGAAGGTTGTGACTTGCCAAGGACACACAACTAATAGGCTTCAGAGGTGGGATTTGAATCCAGATCCTCTAACTTCAGAGGACTCATTCCCTTTATCTATACCATCATCCCACCTTCTTCAGGAAGCCTTTTATAACCTTGCTTAATTCTGTACTTCCCTCCTTTTATTTTTTCTATTTTTCTTTTTATTCCATCTTCTATTTATTTTTTCTATTAATATATATTTGTATATACAGACAGTTCTTGCTTTAAGTAAATTTGCATCAGGCAAATTCTTTAACTTTACATAAAAATTCTGAAAGAAATATGCATTCTTAGAAAAATCTATAGTAACTTTATTGAATTGTACTGTGCTCTCCCTCCAGTCTTGGCCCTTGGCTAGGGGCTTCCTGGCCCACCCTTACCCCCATATCTTCCTCCTCACCCACCCACCTGCCACCATACCCATACAAAAATCCTCTCCCAGGGAAACCAGAAGGACAGAGGGACAGCTGCCCCTGCCTCCTGAAAGGCTTGACTTGAAGCCTCCTTCAGCACCAAGAGAATCTGAGACCTTTGTCACACTTGCTCTGTCTTCTCTGTGCTTGGGTACCATGTTTGTCCCTGACTCCCTCCCCGCCAATGGTACCCATTCTCTCCTGTATGTGTCTGTGCCTGCCCAGGATTTTCTTCCTCTCAGTTCTGGCCAGGCTCTAATATGGCTGGCCCCAGCCCCAACTGTTCTTCCTCCCAGGCTCCCTTCTCTGTCCTCAGCCCTCACAAGTACTTGAACCCTCTGCCATTCCCTTCCCTCCATTGATCCAGAGGCCCTTTCCTATTTCTTTCCCTCCTTCTCTTCCTCCCTTCCTTCCTTATTATTATATTTTTTATAATTTTTACATGTATTACATACATTACAAGACCTTCAGAGGATACACTTACTTTAAGCAAGAATTATCTGTCTTCATTTGCATCGTCTCCCCCTTTTAGACTGTAAGCTCCTTGAGGGCAGAGGCTATCTTTTCTTAGTTTATCTTAGTTTAGTACAGTGCCTAGCATGCAATAGGCACTCTTTATTTCATTATATATTATTATATTTATTGAATGAACACATGAATGAATCTCCCCTACTATGCTGTCTCAAAAGGTAGCGGAATGGATGGATAGATGATCAGACAAATGAAAAACATTTATAAGGGTCTAATGGATGATAAGCACTATGCTAAACTCTGGGGTACAAGCATTTTAGGGTGTTGTGCTGAAGATACAAATACAAAATTAAAAACAATCTCAGCCTTCAAAGCACTTACATCTAGACAAAAACAATTTATATTGAGGAGTGATGACCTGAGAAGGATGTCTTAGTCTAGGAAGAGAGAGGTCTGGTAAGTGGAAGAAGTCCATTAAGATGCCCTTTCCAGTGACAATGACAGTCCTGATTTAATTACATTTTAATACCTGAGCAAGAGCTGGGAGAGGGGGAGAGAAGGCAGGTCTAAGCACTGAAGAAGAAAGCAGAGGAGCCTAGGTGAAAAACATGGTCCCAGGGCTGGACTCACAGCTGGGTGACCTTGCTTTTCTCAGTCAGGGGCACTGCAGATCAAGTTGCAATGACAGGGCAGGGAGAAAAATATGTGCTTTATCAGGAAAGGTCTTTGTAGAGACTCTAAGTACCAGATAAAGTAAGCTAGCATGGGCAAGTCACTTAACCCTGCTTGCCTCAGTTTCTTCATCTGTAGAATGAACTGGAGAAGGAAATGGCAAACCAGTCCAGTGCCTTTGCCAAGAAACCCCCCAAATGGGGTCATGAAGAGTTGGACTCAACTGAACAAAAATACATATTTGTTACCAGGCTTTTCTCATTTTTTTTTCTTCTTCCTTTCTTGGGTGGGTGAGTGGGAAGTGTGGTTGGAAGGAGAGAAAATCAATATTTACTCACTAAATATATATATATTTATATATACATGTATTCACACATATATTTTTTTAAAATTAACTGCACAGCAATAGATTGGGGAGGGACTATATCAAAAGAAAATTTCATATGAAAAATGACCTGGGAACTTGAGTTGATTGATTATAAGCTTAACAAGACAACAGTGTGATGCAGTTGCCAAAAAAAAAAGCTGATGAAGTCTTAGGTTGCATTAGTAAGAGTCTGGTGTCCAGAATAAGAGAGGTCCAATTGAACTCTGAATTCATCAGGCCACATCATTAGTATTACATTCAGTTCTTGGCACCATGTTTTAAGAATGATGTTGGCAAACTGGAGTGCATCCAGAGGAGGATAATGTAAGCCTGAACAGCATTTCACAAGATCAATTGAAAAAGCTCAGGAAAGGCAATATAACCTAGGGGAAGGAGTGCTAGATTCAGGAAAGAGATGGATTCAGATTCTGATTCTAACACATACTAAGTGTGTGGTTTGAGTGAAGAAATCACTGAATTTCTTTGACCATCATTTTCTTCATTTATGTAAAAAGAAGATAATACCTGAATTGCCTCCAAAGATTGTTTTGAAGCTCAAGTGGTTTACACAATGTGAAATTAAGATAAAGAGCTTATCCAAACCCTAAAACACATATGTGTGTTGGAGATTTTTTGTTTTGTTTTTGTTTTTTGTCACTTGTCTGTGATTTTACTGGTACTGTGAACTTCAGACGGGGAATCATCTGTGATCAATGCATATCAGGAACTATTCTGTAATTTGTAGTTTTAGAGTATTTTCTGCCTAGGGACAATGGTCACCACACATTTTTGACTATGTGTGTTTTATATATATATATATGTGTGTACATATATATATATATATCCAAATTTTAAAAAATATTTTATTTTTCCCCAATTACATGTATAAACAAATTTTAACATTTATTCTTTTTTTTTAAAGTTTTGAGTTCCAAATTCTGTCCTTCCCTCTTTTCCCTACCCTCTCCCCCACAAGATGTTAAGCAATATGAAATAGATTATATATACATACACATATATATACATATATATGTAATCACATAGAAACATTTCCATCTATTAGTCATTTTATGCAAGAAAGCTTGGAAAAAAGTGAAAGAAATAAAGTAAAAATAATATGCTTTGGTCTGTGTTCAGATGATATCAGTTCTTTCTCTGGAGGTCAATAACACTTTTCATCATGAGTCCTTTGGAATTGTCTTGGATCACCATATCATTGTGAATAACTAAATCATTATCTGTTGATACTCATAGAATATTGCTGTCACTGTGTACAATGTCCTCCAGGTTCTGCTCATATCACTATTTGTCAATTCATGCAAGTCTTTCCAGGTTTCTCTGAAATCATCTTGCTTGTAATTTCTTATAATAATATTCTATTATAATCTATATTCAAAATTTTTGAGTATGTATCCTCCCAATATTTTTTTATTTATTTATAAATGATATTGATATAGTTCTTCATTATCTATGTATATTATAAATCATATCCAAAAATATAAGTTGAAAAAGAATGAGATAATGCTGAATTAATATTTGAACCCAGAGGCAATAGGGAGCCACTAGAGTTTATTGAATAGAGGAGTGATGCGGTTAGAAATGAATTTTAGGGAAATTACTTTGGCAGACTTAGGTCTGCCAAGAATGTGTGAAGAGTTTGAGAAACCTGAGGCAGAAAGACAAATTGGGAAGCTATTACAATAACACAAATGAAAGGTGATAAGGGCTTAAACTAGCAAGATGGTTGTATGAGTGGAGAAGAGGGATGTGGGAGGTTATAGATGGCAAGACTTGCAAATGGATTTGACAACAGGAGGTGAGGGGAGGAATCTGAGAGGGCACCAAGGTACTCTCAACAGGAATAAGGAAGCTGATATGAGCAGGGGTTTTTTGGGGGGGAAGGTAATGTAACAAGATCTGTAATATGTCACAATCCATTCATGTCTACTTATTCTGAGACACTCTGTCCCATTGAAGATGAAAAGGAAGGAAGTGGGGCTCTTGTTCTTGAATCACTCAGTGCCCAGGAGAACAGAGCCTGTGCTCCCAAGTGGCCCCCAAAGGTTCTGGGGCACATGAGATGAGGGGGAATGGGATTTTCCACTTGCTCAGCTGCTACTGCTCTATCCAGCTACCTGGATAGAGGTTAGGTTATTATAACTGCTTTGATAGGTCAAAATTCTATTCAGAAGGGGAGATATTAGTAGCTTGTACAAGGAAGGGAGAGGTGAAATGGGGAACTGTGGGGAGTAAAGGTAACATGCTATAACTGTATTGGAGATAAGTTCCATGGTGGCTATGATAAGGGTCAGGGGAGCCAGGTGTTCCCACTCTCTAGTTATCTGATCAGCCCCATTCCTTGGGGTCATACCATGGGCTCTCACTTTGTAGACCACTGAGAAGTGAAGTAACTTGTTCAGGTCCATGTCAAAGACAAGCCTTGAATCCAGGTCCTCCTGATTCCAAGATTGCCCCTCTATCCACTCCATCATGTTACCTATTAGTTATTGCCAGTTATTATTATTATTATTATTACATAGAATTATTATTACATAGAATGAAAAAGAGAATTAGAGATTTGAATTATCTGCTTGTGCACTAGAAGCTACATGGAGGCAATAGCCTGGTCTGGGGGAAGGAGCTTTGGCTCTAGAGTAAAAGAAGCTGAGTTCAGATTCTATTTTTGAAGCTTTTTTATCTGACCAAGTCATCTGAGCTCAATTCTGACCTCAGATACTAGGCCAAGTCATTTAATTTCCTTTGGCCCCAGTTTCTTCATCAGTAAAATGAGACTAGACCTAAGAGGTGCCTTTTAGGTAAAAAATAAGCAAAAAAATAAGCAAACTAAAGAACAAATAAATAAATGAATGAATGGATGGATGGATGAATAAATAAATAAGCAAACAAAGCATTGGTCCTAGAATTAGAGATCCTAGGTTCAAATCCTGACTCTACTTCTTAGTACCTTTGTGACCTTGAACAAATTATTTAACTTCAAAGAGGGATGGGTTTAAATTTTTTTCTAACAAGTAGGATTGTGCAGTAACAGAAAAAGTTACCTCAAAGAAGAGTTGGAATGTTCTAGTGGAGGCCCAATTCCATCTCACAAAGATGCCTTAGGAGTAATTTTTATTTAGGAAGTAAGTCTGAGTGGATCTCTAAGACTCTTTCCACTCCTGAGACTCTATAGGCAGGAAATAGAAAAAATCAAAGTGAAAACCAGAAAGAAACAGAGAGAAAGATGGGAGAGGGGAAGAGAGACAGACAGACAGAGAGAGAGAGACAGGAGGGAAAGAGAGACAGAAAGACAAAGAAATTCAGAAGAAGAAATACAGACAAAGACATTCAGAGAGACAGAGAAAGAGAGACAGAGAGAGAGACAGAGAGAGACAGAGAGACAGAGAGAGAGAAAGAGAGGAGGTATATAGATGTAGATACACACATACATACATATACCAGGAGGTAGACAGATACATATGTGAAGTAGTTGGATTCATATGTAGATAGAGACAGGCATACATATATAGAGAGAGGATGTATGTTCAAGGACAACTAGGACTTCTGGTATGAGGGCTTACTCCTCTACCTTTGATTTCCTGCCATCACCTACTTCTCAGCTGTAGTTCCAAGAAGCAGTAGGTGTACAATGGCTGTACTCTAGAAAAACCATCTTGGCAGATGGGCTAATCCAGGCTGACGGCAACCACGAGGTCTCAGACCCATCAATGAGTTGGAGTGATGGTTGGTTCCAAGCATTCCCCGGGCAAAAAGGACAATTGAGAACACTTTGTTCCCTTGGCCATGAGAAGCGAGAACTGTAGAGCACTTAGACCTTGGACAGTTATCAAAGACATCAAGGCCATCCAGTGCACCCTCGGTCATTTCCAATCATCTTGACTTTTGCCCTTCCTGGACTTCATTTACTCTGAAGGAGAGAGTGAGACTGAGGACTTTGTGCAGCTCTGCATCACCTAAATCCAATTCACCTGCAAATCAAGTCATCACCCAGAGATGTTATTGACTCTCTTTGAAAATGAAGGAAAAACAAGAATGGGCAGGTAGATAGATGAATAGATACAAAGGCACATAAATAGGTAGATGCATATATAAATACATAGATAGATATACACTTACATAGAGAGGGAGATGAATAGATAGATAGACACATACATACATATTGTTGTTCACTTGTTTTTAGTCATTTCTGACTTCTTGTGACCCCATTTGGGATTTGGGCAGAGATACTGGAATCATTTGCCATTTTCTTCTCCAGCTTATACATGGATGGATACACACACATACATAGAGAGGTAGATGGATCGATAGACACATACATACTTGTTGTTAGTCAGTTATTTTCAGTCATTTCGGACTCTTTGTGACCCCATTTGGGATTTTCTTGGCAGAGATACTGGAATGATTTGCCATTTTCTTCTCCAGCTCATTTCATAGATGAGGAACTGAGGGAAACAGGGTTAAGTGACTTATCCAGGGTCACACAGCTAGTAAGCATCTGAAGCCAGATTTGAACTTAGGAAAATAAGTCTTCCTGATTCCCATCCCAGCACTCTATCTTTTCTCCATCTTCCTGCCCATATATACAATTATGCATGTGTGCATAGATACACTGATAGGTAGATAGATAGATAACAGATTCATAATATATATGTACATATATATAAGTAGATCGATCCATACATACATACAAAATACTCATATACTTAAATATGTACATAGACAGATGCACAGATATACAGATAAGCAGACAGAGCGCTTATTAAGACTTTACTATGTGCCAGGCACTGTGCTAACTGCTAAGAATACCAAAAAAGAATACTAGACAATTTCTGTCCTCAAGGAGTTTACATAGCAAATAAGGGAGATCCAGGAAGGAAAGGGCTGAGGAGTATGCATGAAGTAATATGGCCAGAGATGTCCAGAAAATGCTGGGGAGATCTGAAACTGAGCAAGATAAAGCCACACGTGACCCTTCTTTAAGTAATGGTGCCCAGATCTGAACCTAGATCAGAACTAATACTGCTAAGCTTACATTATGGGTTTTGTTTTTCTTGTTCTTTTTTCTTTTTCTTTATTTCTCTCTATTTTTTTGTTTTTCTTTGCTTGCTCTTTCACCTTGCTGCCTTATATTGAGTTTGCAGTCCACTCAAACTCTAGGGGTAGAGTTCATTCTCAGGTGGGGAGGTAATGGCTTGAGTGGAATCTTGTGAGAAAGAAAATGACTGGAGAGCAGTGTTTCTGCTGGGCCTATATCCCAAAGAGATCTTAAAGGAAGGAAAGGGCCCCACATGTGCAAGAATGTTTGTGGCAGCCCTTTTTGTAGTAGCTAGAAACTGGAAACTGAATGGGTGCCCATCAATTGGAGAATGACTGAATAAATTATGGTATATGAATATTATGGAATATGATTGTTCTGTAAGAAATGACCGGCAGGAGGATTTCAGAGAGGCCTGGAGAGACTTGCATGAACTGATGCTGAGTGAAATCAGCAGAACCAGGAGATCATTATATACAGCAATAACAATACTATGATGATCAATTATGATGGACATGGCTCTATTCAACAATGAAATGTTTCAAACAAGTTCCAATTGTTCAGTGAAGAAAGCCATATACACCCAGAGAGAGGGATGTGAAATGTGGACCACAACATAACATTTTCATGCTTTCTGTTGATGTTTGCTTGCATTTTGTCTTCCTTCTCAGATTTTTTTTCTTTCTAGATCCAATTTTTCTTGTGCAGCAAGATAACTGTAGAGATACGTATACATATATTGGATTTCTCTTATATTTTAACATATTTAACATGTATTGGATTACCTGCCATCAAGGGGAGGGGGCGAGGGGAAGGAGGGAAAATTTTGGAACAGTTTTGCAAGGGCAATGTTGAAAAATTACCCGTGCATATGTATTGTAAATAAAAAGCTTTAATTAAAAAAAAATAAAAAGAAAATGACTGGAGATAGCCAGTGAGTGTTGTAGAGGATTCAAACTGAACTAGATAGTCAAAGTTGTCTTGCACCATGGGTTTGTATCAAGGACAGAAAGATTCAGTGCATGAAAATACAGGCCAAGAAGGGGTCCTGGACTTCCCTCTGATGTCTTAAGCAAAACAATTAGAAAATAGTTTTTTTTCCTTGTCTTTTAGGAGATAGTAAGAGGACAGAGCCTCCAGTTTCTCTTTGTAGCAAAGAGAGAATTCAGGCAGAATTCAGTGGGAAAGAGCATGGAACTTTGCACTTCACTTAATATTCATCATTTTCCAGGAAGGAGAGAGAATAAAGTTGCCTAGAACTAGCTGAATCAATGCCTAAGAAACTCTTATAGACATGTCCCCTGTGGAAAGAATGGGATGTTTTTCAGGTAGCCAGTGACATACTGTAAGGGATTAGCAGGACCACTGGCCCCTAGTATCCTTGATCATAGGCAACAGGTAGCATGAGTCTATGAATCAAAGATGAAACTCAAAAGAGATCAATGCAAAGTCTTGCACTTGGGAACAAAAAAATCAATTTCACAAGTATAATAATCATGACTACATAGCAACTGCTCTGAAAAAGATTCCAGGGGTTCTAGTAGATATTAAATATAATATTAGGCGGTTGTGTAGGATAGCTGCTCAAAAATCTAATGTAATCTTGGCTATATTAAAAGGGCTATTACCTCCAGGAATAGGAAGGTGATAACTCATCCAGAGAATTGTATTCAGTTCTGGATGCCACAGTTTAAGAAGGACATTGACAAGCTGGAGTATCCAGCAAAGGGTATAGTAGAGAGTCTAAAGTGCCTGTCATAAAGGATCAATGGAAGAAACCAATCCTGTTTAGAGAAGATATAGCATTTGCCTTGAGGATGTAAAGGGTTCTTAAGTGGAAGAGAGTCCACTCACTGAATTTGGCTCAATAAAGCAGAATCAGGAGCGATGGTAGAAGTTACAGAGAAGCAAATTTAATCTTGATGTCAGGAAAAATTTTTTTAACAATTTTGTTGTTGTTGAGTCATTTTCTTAATCATCTCCAGCTCTTCATGACCTTGTTTGGGATTTTCTTGGCAAAAATACAGGAATGGTTTGCCATTTCCTTTTCTAGCTCATTTTTCGGAGGAGGAAATTGAGGCAAACAGACTGAAGTGAGTTGCCAAGGATCACACAACTAGGAAGATGAATCTTCCTGACTCCAGTTCCAGTTCCACTCTATCCATTGTGTCACCTAGCTGCCCCTTTTAACAATTAGATGCTCAAAAGTGGGGGAGTTATAAAGGGCTTGAGAATTCACGGACAATATTGTCATTGGCTACCTGAATAGCATCCCAGCCCTTCCACAAGGGACACATCTGTAAGAGTTTCTTTAGGCATCATTTCAGCTAGTTCTATACAACTATTCTCTCCTTCCTGGAAAATGATCAATAGCTTCTCTAAGTGAAGAACAAAGTTCCATGCTCTTTCCCAGGGGTCCTTTCACTGCCTGTATTCTCTCTTTGCTGCAAAGAGAAACTGGAGTTCTCTGCCTTCTTCCCATCTGCTAAAACACAAGGAAAAAACTCTTTTTCAAGTTCTTTCTAACATATGTGACCTGAGTCCATGGACACATGCCCAATGGCCTGGCCTCCTGGGGACCAGAGTAACCTTCACACGATCTTGGAAGCATCATCAAATACATGGCATAAACTCTAGAAATTTTGGCAACTGTAGATGAGTGTGGAGTCAAGTCTGCAGGAAAGGTTTCCTGGAGGAGGTAAGAGGAACAGGACTTTGAAAGATGAATGAGATTTAGAGAGGCAGAAAGGAGGGAAGAGGGAACAATATAACATTGAAGTAAGAAGGAGTCTGATGGGAGTGAGAGTAGACATTTTGGGAATGACGCTGACTACCTCAAAGCCTACACAATTTTCAAGGACTACTTCAAGAGATGGGGAGGAAGACAGAGCACTGTTCTTTATGAATAAGGAATATCTGGACTCAACTCCTGCCTCAGATATTTGCTAAGTGTCCCTCACCAAGGCATTTACTCTCTCTCTGCCTCAGTTTCCTCATTTATAAAATGGGAATAATAATAACATTTTCCAGAGAGGTCTTACAAGGATCAAATGAGATAATATTTGTACTTTGCAAACCTTAAAGCATGATATAAATGCTAGTTAACATTCATTCTTTGTTTTATCAATTTATTTGTTACTTTATTTGTTTTGATTTGATTTGTGGAGTGACATAAAGCCCAATAACCCCAGTTCAAATTTCGTCCCAGGCTGTGTGACCTTAGGCATTTCTTTGAGTGGGTTAAACTATATGAGCTCAAGGCCTCTTTCAGGTCTAGTTTTATGACTATGTAGTACCATATTTCATCTTGTTGGAAATCCTCAAAAATAAAAGCTTAGGAAACATTGGGAAATTATTTGCAATGATGCATTCAGATTAAATCAAAATCTCAGCATCCCTTGAGATCTTAACCTAGATTTCAGCTTTTCATTTAGAAAATGGGTCAGTTCCAGCTTGCTTCTCACCTAAACGGGGCCGAGCTGAACCAAAAGAGATTTGAGGAAGACTAAAACTGGCCTGTCAAGATCCATGGAGTGGAAGCAAGGTACGCGATTAGTACAAAGAGCAATGGAGGCTGAGCGGTCCAGGATGAATCTGTCTTCCAGCCCATTTCATTTCCATGAATTATAACCTCCGATTCCCGAGGGCAGCACATCTGTTAACCTGGAGGTCTTTTAACCCAAAGTATGTTGAAAGGTGCCAAAATACTATTGTCCAGACAAAGGATAACCCTGTGAATCTGTCAAGAGAATTATATTCTTTCCATAAATAGACTTTAGAATGAAGAGGCTGACAAAGGGCCTGAATCAGGAGTGCCAAGCTTGCCTACATGCACAACAAATGGAGGTGAACCTCCTTTTGTGCAATAGCTGTGTTCCTGAAAGTTGTCTGTTAAAAAGGAAAAAAAAAATCTTATTTTCTCCTAATCCTGAATGACTCTGATTCAATGCAAATAATTAAACACCTAGTGTGAGTGGGTCCAGTCCAAAGCTGAGTCCTGGAGTGGGGGAAGATGCACGAGAAGAAGATATGATGATCTGCACCTAACTATGGAAGAAATACAAAAGCAAAACACGGTCCCTATTCTAAGAAACTCAAAGGTCTAACAGAGACACATGTTAACTGGAAGTTTCTAATAGTTTCTCTGGTCCTCCAAAACCTTCTTCCCATTGCCATTCTCAGAGTCACTCAAAAGATACGAAACAAAAATTTAAATGCCCTGTGGCACTCCTATTTAAAGAACCTTGTTGCAAGAAAGGAGGGAGGTGCATAGTTTTGTGCATAAAACTAATATTCCTTCCTGTTCAGTTTATGGCTTTCATGGGATTTAAAGAAGCAAGAGAGGGTTGGCGCTAGCCCATATGAGTTCTGGAGATCAGGGAGACAAGTCACACTTTGGAAATTCACAAATGCCACAAATCAGGCCTGATTTATGATTTTGTTGATTATCTAGACTTAAGAAAATAATGGAGAAATGTTAATAATGAATATTAAATTTAAAAGTGAGTTTTTCTACAGAGCCATTTATTGTTGTTCATCCTTCATTTTTGAAGGAACCAATGACATCATA
Organism: Myrmecobius fasciatus; assembly: GCA_023553655.1. Lineage (NCBI taxonomy): Eukaryota > Metazoa > Chordata > Mammalia > Dasyuromorphia > Myrmecobiidae > Myrmecobius > Myrmecobius fasciatus. Next base: position 233,820 of record JAJPUD010000142.1, read on the forward strand.
GAGTGATATCTTAACTTGTATGTGAATTGAAATGAGGCAGAATTGCACAAGTCATCAACCTCACTCTTTCTTCCAGAGTTATTGAAGTCCAATGGGAAGAAAAAAGTCAGGAGGACCAGTGATGGTCCAGGATGCAGGGGATGATCCTGGCATCTTCAGTGTCTTACTGAGCTGTGGGGCGATTCACAGCACCTGCTTCAACCACCTTCCTACCCACTGGAACAAATTGTTCTCATCCACCCATTCCACAAGGGAAAATCTCCACACTTGGGGGGCACATCCCCCTAATTCTTTGACAGGTGTGAAACCTGCAAGTTAGCCCTAACCTGGTCAAACCTGTTTGCTGAGTCAGTTTTACATGCTACAGCTTCCTTGGAGCCACAGGTAAGAGAGTTGGTGGAAAGTGGATACCCATGGAGGATGAAATTCCCAGAAAAAGGCTCAGCAAGCCCTCATCCCAGAGGCAGGTAATGATGCTCTCAGATTAAACACCTCCTAAACACCCCAAACAGCCCATTTACCAGGAAGAGACCTGAAAGGTCATTTAATTTACCCTTTCCCCCATTCCACAGATGGAAAAGTTCAGAAGAGAGTCCAAGCGATTTGTCCAAGATCCCGTGGCTTGTAAATATTAGATCTGGGATTTGAATCCAGGTTCCTTCCCTTCCACACCATCCTCTCCCCCAACCTAGCCTATCAGTTCCCTCAAAGTCAGGAGCCATGTGTCTTCCCTTTGTTTCTCCCACAGCACCTCTTTCCCAATAACTTCAACCATATTTATCTCTTTGTGGAGTTTGGGATTGGTTTTGTTCATTGGGAACCCACCATTGATAAGACTGTCTTTTCCTTTAGGTTTCCTTTAAAGAGGAACAACAACATTTGGGAATATAGATCACTTTCCTAATTGTAGAAGAGATTTTAGAGGTCACCTGGCTTCATTCTTTCATTTCACAGATGGAGAAGTTAAGACACATATAGAAAAGCAAAAGCTGAGACTCCAATTTGGGTTTCATGACATGTTCAAGCCTCTTTCCACTGTTTCAGGGTGCCTCCAGTGTTGTAGACTTCTAAACCTAGCATTTCTCCTTTGTTCCTAAATACTTGTCCTTTTTACTAATACCCAGTAGATTATGATCTTTGACATGCCTTGAGAGATACCAAAAAGGATCTTACTTTTCTTTTTTTTTTTTATTTTATTTTATTTGCATAACATATGTGTGGGTAATTCTTCAACAATAACCCTTACATAGCTTTCCGTTACAAATTTTCCCCCCAACTCCCCACCCCTCCCCTAGATGGCAGGATATCCACTATATGTTAATTATGTTAAAATATTGGCAAATCGAATATATGTATACATATTTCCAAACTTATCATTGTTGTGCAAGAAAAATCTTATCTACACAAACTATATATCAGATAAAGGAAACACAATGTAAGCAAACATCAATCAAGGAGTATGAGAATGTTATGTTGTGGTCCACATTTCACATCCCTCTCTCTGGGTGTATATGGCTTTCTTCAGTGAACAATTGGAGGTGGTTTGAAACATTTCATTGTTGAAGAGAGCCATGTCCATCAGAATTAATCGTCATATAGTACTGTTGTTGCCGTGTATAATGATCTCCTGGTTGTGCTCATTTCACTCAGCATCAGTTCATGTAAGTCTCTCCAGGCCTCTCTGAAATCATCTTGCTGGTCATTTCTTACAGAACAATAATATTCCATAATATTCATATACCATAATTTATTCAGCCATTCTCCAATTGAAGGGCATCTATTCAATTTCCAGTTTCTAGCCACTACAAAAAGGGCTGCCACAAACATTCTTGCACATGTGGGGCCTTTTCCTTCCTTTATGATTTCTTTGGGATATAAGCCCAATAGAAATGCTGCTGGGTCAAAGGGTATGCACAGTTTGATAACTTTTTGAGCATAGTTCCAAATTGTTCTCCAGAATGGCTGTATCCGTTCACAGCTCCACCAACAATGCATCAGTGAAGGATCTTACTTTTCAAAAAAAATTCTCTACCAGTGCTTAACATTTTTGCCATCAGAGGATGGTACCTTTGGCTCAAGGATTGCCCTCTCCCTGTGATAGCTTAAAATGCAAACATTCTTGAAATAAATTGCATACAAGGAATGAATTTATCTGATCTGTCCCCCTAGGAGACATGAAAATGCTGAGTGTTCAAGGGTTGGTAAATGTGAGTCTAAAACCAATCCCCAAATTTAGGGATATTTATTGGATTAGTATATGTTTCTTATAGCCATCAAAGTGGCATAGTAAATAGAGCAAACTTGGAATTAGAAGTTTGTTCAGTTCTTTGTAACTGCATTTGGGATTTTCTCAGCAAAGACACTGGAGTGATTTTTCATTTTTTTTCAGTTCATTTGACAGATGAGGAAACTGAGGCAAACAGATTGAAGTGACTTGCCCAGAATTACACAGCTGGTAACTGTCTGAGGCCAGATTTGAATTCAGGAAGATGAATCTTCCACTACCCAGCTGCCCACTGGAATTAGAAGATCTGAGTTCAATCTCCTACCAATTATGTAATCCCAAGTAAGTCATTTAATCTTTGTTTGCCTCAGTTTACTCAACTATAAAATGGGGAAAATAATAACACCATTTGTTTCCTTGAGTTATTATGAAAATAAAATGAGATATTTGCAAAATGCCTAACATACAGTAGGCACTTCATAAATATTTATTCCCTTCCTTCTTTGTCAATATCTCTTCCAGAATATGGTACTTAAAATTGAACTCAATATTCTATGCTTTCATTTTCATTGATTTAAAAAAGGGGTGAGGTAGAATAAAACAGCCAAGACACTTGGCACTCTACTAGATATTTCTCTCCAAACTGACATTGGTCCATTAATCAATATTCTTTGGTTCCAGTCAGTTAACCAGTTCCAAATCCACTTAATTGTACTATCATCAAATCTACACCTCCCTTGTCCATAAGACAGATATTTGTCAAATGCTATACTGAAATTGATGTAGATTTGTCTGAGACTTTCCCCCATTCACTAGTATAGCTGTTGAATAAATGAATGAAGGAATGTAATAAAATACAATCACACAGAAAGCGCTAATCACAGCAGGCTTTATATTCCAAGCGTTAAAGATTAATATAGATCATACTTTCCATAGGTCAAAGAAATAAAAAGTTGCTCTGTTCTGAAGGGGTTAGGGAAGACTTCCTGGAAAAAGTAGAATTTGATCTAAGCCTTGAAAAATAGGGAAGACTTAGAAAGACAAAAAGATAGACCAATAGATAGGTAGATAGGTAGGTATAATGGGGGAGAGAGAGAGAGAGAGAGAGAGAGAGAGAGAGAGAGAGAGAGAGAGAGAGAGATACATGCATACAGATAAGTAGATAAATAGAGACACAGACAAAGCAATTTGCTATGTGTTAAACCAGGGGTATAAATACAGATTTGATTTCAGGGAGCTTCCATGCAAATAGGCAAAAACAATAATTACATGGGAGCTAGAAAGGGGAAAGAAGGTCCTTTGGTGGGGCAAGTGAGCATGACTAGAACTCCTCACAAAATGGCATTCTGGGTTAGGGACTCACCAATTCTGAGAGTAGGCCTTAAGGTGGAGTTATCATGAGAAGAATTGAAGAAAAGAAGGCAGTAGAGAAAAGGGAAGGAACCATAAGTGCAAAGGCAGAAGAAATATAAGGCAGGCTCTGAGGACATTCAAAAATCAAGTCAAACAGAAGGAAAAAATGGAGCAGTATAAAACTGGAAATGTGAATCAAGGCCAGATTGTTGATGGCCCTAAGAGTAATCAATTTAGAATTGTACCAGTAATTAATGAGGAACCACTACAGGTTTTTGAATGAGAGACTGACTTGTATTAGATTTGGAGGGGAAGAGAAAGGGAAGCACAAATTCTTAGGGACATGTATCCTAAGGAAAATTGGAAATGTCAGCCAAAGCTAGCTGCTATTTAATCTGAGGAATTATCAGATTTGCAACATTCAAAAATTGCTATGTAGATGAAAAACAGGCAAAACAGAAACCTGGGCATAATCAGTTCCAATAGTTTCCAATATGGGATATAACACCAAATCCTGGATCAGCTTTTTGCTTTTTTTTTTCTACCAATTCAAAGTATGGAGGATATTACATTATCTCCAAATGATGCTGAGAGATTCAGAGAAGTATATTGGAATCTGGCAACTTCACTGGCCCAGGGGCAGAAGACAGCTGGAAAGATCCCTCTGAGAAGAGATGTGGCAATGCAGCTGAGCCTTAATTGTTTTGAGGGAGGGGAAAAGATGAAGGACATAGTGGGCACTGGAGATGATAGGATGAAGTAGGGAAAGAGAAACAGGAAAGAGAAGTTTCTAGGTGAGGTGACTCAGTCATAAAGCTAGTCAGGAAAGGATCTAGGATTCAAAAACTCAGGTCTTTTAACTCCACATTTAATATTTAGGAAAATGGGATCTGCTGAAATTGAGCTTTTTGTCCTCATTTAGGCAAATCATTTTTTTAACCTCTCTGAGTTTGTTTCTTCCTTTGTAAAGTGGGGAAAATACCACATTGATCAAATATGAATCATACTCTTAGAATGAGATTTCTTTAAAAGAAAATAAAAAGGTACACACTATAAGTTAAGCACAAAATTATCATATTAAAATAAATATTTAGCATAAAGAGGGGGTTTATAATATTTTTTAAAATTTAATCTTTTTATTTATCATACATTAACTCTCCTTCATGTACTCCTGGTCCAGTCAAACAAGCCTTCTTGATATTGTTAATACATGTCATTCCATCTACATTATTTTTGTGCTTTTGTAGTGGTTGGCCAGTATTCCTCCCCTCTCCACCATAATTGCTAGTTTCCTTTAAATGTTCACATGAGGCCTTTCTTGATTCTCCCTCAGTTGATAGCAGTTCCCTCCTGAAATTAATTTGTATATATTCTTAACTGCTTTGTATATACTTAAATATGTACATGTTGTTTTCCTGGATAGAATGTCAGCTCCTTAAGGGCAGGGATTGCTTCTTTTTTAAAAATATATATAATCTCAGTATTTAGGACAATGCTTGTCATATAGTAAGCCCTTAATAAATATTTATAGATTAATTGAATTCACATTAGAATTTCATTCAAATATTGGAGTCAAATTAAAATGTCATAATGCTATCATAATCATTACTTCATTTTCAAATACCTTTACTTCTAATCTCTTACTAAAAGAATAATTATCAATTGATCAATAAACATTTAGTAAGCACGTACTATGTACTAGACACTGTTAAGTACTGAGATAAAAAATAGCGGCAAAAGACAGTTCCTGTCCTCAAGAAGCTTACAGTCATTAGACAACAAGCAAACAAATATACACAAATTAAGATTTATGCAGGATAAATAGGAAGTAGTTAAGAGAGGGAAGATTTAAAAATTGAGTGTGGTTGGGGAAGGCTTCCTGTAAAGTTGGGATTTTTTTTATTATTGCTATTATTGTCTTGACTATCTTTCATTCTCAGAAAGGATCAATGGCATAAAAAGGTGATATCATGATTTGCCCATGAATTAGATTTAAGTGAGACAGAACTTCACAAAGTCATCAGTCTTGCTCTCTCCTCCAGACTCATAGGAGTTTAGTTGGAATTCAAAGGATGTCAGGGAGGTCAGTAGTTAGAATACAAGAGGGGACAGCATTCCAAGCATGGGGGACAGCCAGAGAGAATGCTGGGAGCCAAAAGGGGAAGGTTTTTCTTTGCAGAACAACCAGGAGCCTGGTGTCAGTGGCTCAGAGTACATGTTGAGAAGTGAGGTTTAGGAAGACTGGAAAGGTAGGAGGGGACTAGCTTAGGAACAGCTTTGAATGCTAAACAGAGCATTTTCTCTCTGATCCTGGAAGCAGTAGGGAAACACTGGATTTTACTGAAAAGGGGGATGACATAATCAGACCTACATTTTAGAGTCACTTTAGTGGTTGAATAGAGAATAGATTGGATTGAGGAAAGGTTTAAGGCGGGCAGACCCACTGGCAGGGTATTGTAATAATCCAGGTGTGACAAAGTTTTAGAAACATGAATGTTGAAAATTATCTTTACATGTATTTGGAAAAAATAAAATAATAATGGAAAAAATTAATATTCAAGTGTGAGGTAATGAGGGCCTGCACAGAGAAGAAAAGGAGTTGTTTGAGGGAAAGGTTGCAAAAGTGAACTAAATAGCATGAATATGGAGGCTGAGAGATAGTGAAGCATCTGAGATGACTCCCAAGTACTGAACCTGAGGGACTGTGAAGATAGAGTTGCCCTTTATAGTAAGAGGGAAGGTAGAGAGGTTTAGGGTGAGGATTTAGGGGGAAAGATAATGAGCTTTGTTGTGGATGTGTTTAGGTCAAGATATCTACTGGAAGTCCAATTTGAGAAGTCTGAAAGACAGTTGGAAGTGCAAGATTGGAGATCAGCAGGGAGATTGAGGCAGGATAGGTAGATCTGAGATACATCAGTATAGAAATAGCATGGGAGCTGATGAGATTATCGATTTAAGGAATATAGAGGGAGAAGAGAAAAAAGCCCTAGACATCACCTCAGGAACCCTATAGTTTCTATAAGTGTAGAAACTTGGTGTTTGTAGATGACAGATTGGTAAGGTAAGTATCGCTTATATGTAGACCAATGATGAAATATTTATTTATAATTTTAACCCCATTGGGTTGTTGTGATTTTCAAATTAGCTGACAGGGTCATAATATTCAGAATAGAAGAGACTTCAGAGATTGTGGAATCTAACTCCATTATTTGACAAATGAGGAAAGTGATGGCCCCAAAAGGGCAAATGGCAAGTTCAAGGTCACACAGATAGCAAGTAGCACATTCAGAATTGAAACCCTGAGTCCAAACTCCAAACTCATTATATTTTTCATTATACTACAATGATAGATGAGAAAATGCATTGTCGATTCTTATTATTATTATTACATTCAGGGAACATTTTATCTTGAGGTACAATGTCCCATCTATGACTAGGCAATGTCATTAGAGTAGCCTTTGGGTAATGAGGGACTCAAATGACAGAATATAAGAAGTATGGGGGAGAGAATGGAAGCAGAACAAGAAGATGAATAATAATAGCTGTTCCCCCTTGACACTGTGCAACAAAGATTACCAAGCACTTGGCAAAACATTCTCTCACTGGATTCTCACAGCTTCCCTTGTTTTCATTTAGTCATTTTTCAGTCATTGCCAATTCTTCATGACCCCATTTGGGTTTTCTTGGCAAAAATACTGGAGGGGTTTGCTATTCCCCGTTCCTGCTCAATTTTAAGATGAGGAAACTGAGACAAATTTCACCTTTTTCAGGGGTGACTTGTTCAAAGTCACACAGCTAGTAAGTGTGTGGGACCATATTTGAACTCAGAAAGTTGATCCAGGCTGGGCACTCTATCCACTGTGCCATATAGCTGCCCAGGCTACGGCTTCCTTATGAAGCAGGTAGAAGAAATATGATTTTCCTCATTTTACAGATAAAAAAACTGGAGGTGAGAAAAGTTAAATAAGGTGCTGAAGGTCATACAGTACCTTGTAAGTGGTGATTCAGGTCTTTTGGCTCCAATGCTCCCTTGCCTCCTTATGGTAGCTAACATTTATGTACACTATTATTGCTTACATGATAATATTTAATTCCCATATTAATTCTGCAAGATATGGTGATAATAATATCCTTTACATAGTGCTTTAGGATTTGCAAAGGACTTTACGTACATCATCTCATTTGATCCTCATGACAACTGGGAGCTAAGAGCTTATTGTGATCCTTAGTTTACAGCTAAGGAAACTGAGGCAGGAAAGTCTCTATGGGAAGTCTCTAAGGCCATTTTAACCAGGTCTTTCTGTCTCCAAGTCCAGTATACTATCCACAACACCCAGCTGTCTACCTAGGGTGGTCACTATGAACTGGGCCTGAGGAATAAATTAAATGTTCAATGATCAGGTCAGAGTATCACAGATGCATTGCCGGAAGGGACCTTAGAGATCTTAGAAATCGTCTGATTTTCTCATCAGTACAAAATAAATAAGGAAATACAATGGGATTCAAAGTCCCATATGTGACTGACCAGTATCAGCCACATTTCACAGATGAGAAAACTGAGGTCCAGGAAGCATCAGAGGCAAGATTTTAGCCAAAGTCCTTTGACTCCAAATCTTATACCGTCTTTTTCTGAAGCAACATGGCAGCCTCTAGCATGTCCCAGAACTTGGGTCTGGGTGACAAAACAAAGGAAGGAAATTCGGGAAACCCCAGACAGTGTCCAAAGAAATCAGCAAAAACCAGGACAACCTAGCTTCAAAGGCTTTCCATCATAAAAGAAAGCTGTCCATTGCCAGGGGAGAGGAAAAGATATTAACTCTATCACTATCAATATTAATTGCTATCAATCAATACATCAATCTTTAATATTAATAACACTAAGAATTATATAATTAATATGTGGTCAATAATAATTAATATTAATATTAACTCTATTAAGCTCTTTGTCCAGATTCATTCTCATCTCAGTCTTATGTCTAAATAATTGTGTGAACTTTGAAAACTCACTTCCCTCAGCAAATCTCACAACAGAGACTTGCAGCTCATATACAATTGTCGCTCTGATCTGCTTTGTAATGCTTGTTTTATTTGGTGTTTGTTCAATTATGAATATAAAGACAATGAAATTTTAGAAGTCACCTCTCCTTTATGGGCCTCCTCTTCTTAAAAAAAAAAAGACCAGATTAGGGGTTCTTAGCATTTGCCCCTGAGGTAAATTCTTGTGGCTAGACTTCTTCTCAAAAAAATGTATTAAAATGCATAAAATAAAATAATATGAAAAAGGAACTTAATTATTTTATTTTAAAATAGTTACCAAAAAAGTGTTTAATTCAGTTCATGTACCCCAGTTTAAGAATCTCTGGATTCACTATTGATTTGAGAAATGCAAATTAAGACTACTCTAAGGTACCAATTCACATCTCTCAGATTGGCTAAGATGACAGAGAAAGATAATGATGAATGTTGGAGGGGATGTAAGAAAACTGGAACACTAATATATTGTTGGTGGAGCTGTGAAATGAACCAATCATCTGGAGAATAATTTTGAATTATGCCCAAAGAGCTATCAAACTGTGCATACCCTTTGATCCATCAGTGTCTCTCTGGGTCTGTATCCCAAAGAGATCTTAAAGGAAAGAAAGGGACCCACATGTGCAAAAATGTTTGTGGCAGCCTTTTTGTAGTGGCTAGAAACTGGAAAATGAGTGGATGACCATCAAGTAGAGAATGGCCAAATAAGTTATGTTATATGAATGTTATGGAATATTATTGTTCTGTAAGAAATGATGAGCAGTCCTGGAAAGACTTACATGAACTAATGCTGAGTGAAGTGAGCAGAACCAGAAAAACACTGTACACAATAACAGCAAGATTATGGGAAGATCAAGAGTGATGGACTTGGCTCTTCACAGCAATGCAGTGATTCAAGACAGTTCCAGTAGATCTGGAATGGGAAATGGCAGAGAGAGAATTGTGGAGACTGAATGTGGATCAAAGCATAGTATTTTCACCCTTTTTGTTTGGTTGGTTGGTTGGTTTATTCCTTTCTTGCATTTTTTCCCCTATTGGTCTTATTTTTCTTGCACAGCATAATAAGTATAAAAACATGTTTAAAAAACATATTTAGTCTATACTAGATTGCTTGTTATCTTGGGGAAAAAAGAGATAAAGGAAGAAGGGAGAAAAATTTGGAATACAAAGTCTTACAAAAATGAATGCTGAAAACTATTTTTGCGTGCATTTGAAAATATAAAATACCATTTTAAAAAAGAATCCCTGGGTTCTTAGATGATTTTTAAGGTCCTTTCCAGTTGTAGTAACGCTCTATAAACTGCATAAATTAAGTAATAATGCTAGTGATTAGTGCTAGTGATTCTAATTTAACAGTGTCATTGGAAGGTAGACAGCAAGGTCAAAAAATTGAAATTTTTACCTCAAATTTGAGAAGCAAGATTTTTTTTCTCAAAGCTTTTGAAATTATACTATGTGGGCGGCCACCTGCTCTGCTTATGTGTAGGGTCACCCAGGCCCCTACCGTGTTAGTTCATAGATAGGGCAAGCTACAACTATGATTCAGAGCAACTGGAAGGTTTGTAAGATGGCAGATTGAGGGTTAGGAAGGATTTTAGAGGTTCAATGCCTTCAAACTACAGATGAGGAAACTGAGATCCAGGGAGGTTAGCTGATGTGTCTGAGATCATGACAACAGTAAATAGTAAATAGTAATAGTAAACAGTAAATAGCAGAGCCAGATCTGAACCATGTTTTTGCCTTTCTTTGTATCCCCATCCCCTAGCCTCCTAAATATGCTCTGTCGTCTCCCCCCTCCATGTCTTTGCCTTGGTTGTTCTCTAAACTTTGTCTGCACTCTTGTTCCCTCTTCACCTATTGAGAGGCAGGTATTTGGACAAGGGAAATTTAAGTTCAAATCCAACCTTAGACATTTATTCGCTATGCAATCCTGGACAACCACTTAAATGCTCTGTCTCTAATGTAAAATGGGAATAATAATAGCTCTTACCTCTTAGGATTGCTGTGAGGATCAAATGAGACAATATTTGTAAAGTGTTTAGCATATAGTAGATGCTTAAAAAGTGTTTGTCTGTTCCTTCCCCTATTATCCTGTGAAGTCCCTCCCATTAAAACTCACCTCAAATGCTGTCTTTTCTATGAAGCTTTTCCCTAATCTCCCTCATTCATACATGAAGTGTGGGCAAGATTCATGGGAACAGGATCAACCCTAAACTTATGGAAAATGTTGACCACTCACATGGTGTGATTTCAGAGAAATGCATGAGAAGTTCTATTGTTCAGTCTTTTCCGGTTTTGTCGGTCTCTTTGTAACCCCATTTGGGGTTTTCTTGGCAAAGATACTGGAATGGTTTGCCACTTCCATCTCTAGCTCATTTTACATATGAGGAAACTAAGGCACACAGAGTAAGTGATTTACCCAGGATTGCGCAGCAAGTTAAGTGTCTGAGCCTGGATCTGAACTCAGGAACCGAAGTCTTTCTGACTCCAGGCCCAGCACTCTGCACGCTCTGGTACCACCTAGCTCCCTGAAAGGTTTCATCCCATCCCCCAAATGCTTCCCCACCTGCACCTTGTATGATACTTAGACTGTCTTTAACAGGAGACAGAGCCTTCCATTCTGTCTCAGAGATGATCCTCATATTATAAATTCTCCTCTAGTAGCTGATGTGAGAATCCCCCAAAAAGCAAGTTTTGAGTTGGAAAAGGGGGAAATGAGTCATTAAGGTGGGTAACAGAAGACAGTATGCAAAGGTTTAAAAAAAAGGTACAAAAATGCAAAGTAGGGACCCTTCTACCACGCTGACCATTATTCCTTGGGCTGGGATGGCAGGGAAGTCTTAGAGATATCCAGCCAATAGCTCTGCATCATAGTCCTATAGCTCTGTTGGATGATCTTGGGTCTCCTTCAAGGTTGCTGACCTGAATAGAACTCACCCTTCACACCCCCCCACTCCCGCTCTGTACAGTGGAGGGAGGAGAGGGGGGCAGTGGTTCTGGGGTGCTGGGGCTGCCAGGGACAGATGGCATTGGCATGGAGTATCAGGCCCCAGCTGAGTGCCACCCTGAGAGACCCAGGCAGAAGCCGGCATTGCTGTGAGTCAGTGCCAAGCACACTGGCATATGCCATACTCATCCCTACACCTGTCGGGGGCTGGGGAGGAGGAGTCTATCCTGGCTGGGTCTAGAAGGGGAGGGTGAATGGGGGCAGGGTAAGGAGGAGGTCAGCCCCACATGCAGCCAGAGGATAAGGAGATCCCATCAGAGGTGGGAAAGATGAGAGGGAGACGGGGAGAGGGAGGGTGTACCTGCTGGAATGGGGGCAGGGGGATGGATGGGATGGGATAGTGAGGAGAAGAAGTCAGAGGATATGGGGAGAAGGAAGAAAGTGATGGGGGAAAGTCCAGATGGAAAGGAGACAGGAAAAAAGAATTAAGAACAAGGAGAAGAGAATTTTCTCATCTGCCAAATTAGAAGGTGACTAGATGTTCCTAATATCAGGGATGCAATTTGGGGCAGAAGAAACAGCTAAATTAGGAGTCTAGAGACTTGGGCCTCTATTCCCAGCTCTGTCACTAATGAACTCCGCAACCTCAGGCAAGTAATTTAACCTCATAGAGTTTCAGCTTCTTTTTCTAAAAAACAAGGGAGTTGGAACGATGATTTCTAAGGGTTTTTTTTGTTTGTTTGTTTGTTTTGTACTAATGTCCTATGTTAGAGCAACAAGGTGCCTCAGTGAATAGTCCTGGGAAATAGAAAAACTCATCTTCCTGAGATAAGATCAAGATACTAGCTATATGACCCTGGGCAAGTTATGTCACTCTCTGCCTCAGTTTCCTCATTTATAAAATGAGTTGGAGAAGGAAATGGCAAAACACTCTAGTATCTTTGTCAAGAAAACCCCAAACGGGGTCACGAAGAGTCAGACACAACTAAAAAAAAAAAACAACAGAACAAATGTCCTATATTGGGTAGGAATGCATGGTGCTGTGAAAAACAAAAAGAATGCAGAATTTGGAAGTCAGAAGATCTGAGTTCGAACCCCACATTCACTATACTTTATAACCTTGGACAAATCACATAACCTATCTGATCCTTTCTTTCTCTGTAAAATGAGAGGGCTAGACTTGATGACTCTTACGGTCCCTCTCAAATCTAAATTTATAATCCTATGCATCCATTTCTCTGAGCCTACAAAGACAAATCAGGTCATTCAAGCTTCTCTGAGCAAAATCATGGCACTGTTAAAGTTTGGTTTTCTCATCTTCCAGTTACTACAGCTCTCTTCAGTTACCCAGTGAGATACTCTGTCACATTACCAGACCTGCATGTTTTATTTCCTAAAGCATATATGTGGCTGTTAGCCATGACACTCTCCTGCTCAAGAAGCTCTAGTGGCTCCCAATTGCTTCCAGGATAAAAAAAAACTACTTTGGAATTTAAAATCCTTCTCAATTAGTTTCTACCTTTCTGGTATTACTTCACATTGCTGTTGTTCAGTCATTTTAATCAAGTCTGACTCTTCATGACCCTGTTTGAAGTTTTCTTGACAAAGATATTGTAATGGTTTCCCATTTCCTTCTCCAGCTTATTTTACAGATGAGGAAACTGAGGCACACAGTTTAAGTGACTTGCCAAGGGTCACACAGCTAGCAAATGTCTGAGGCTGGATTTGAATTCAGGAAGATGGGTCTTCTTGATTCCAGGTCCTAGAGCTCTGCCCACTAGGCCACGGAGCAAGAAGACCTGAATTCAAATCCAGCTTCAGATATTTACTAGTTGTATGACCCTGGGCAAGTCACTTAACCACTATCTGCCTCCATTTTCTCTACTGTTAAAAGGGGGAAATAACAGTACCTACCTCTCAGAGTTGTTGTAAAGACCAAATGAGATAACCCTGGCACATAATAGATGCTATGTAAATACTGGTCTGTTCCTCCTTCCACCATGAAGTCCTACCCATTAAAACTCAATTCAAAGGCTGCCTTTTCCATGAACTTTTCCTTGGATCCCCATTGTGCAATCATGACCTCCCCACCAATACCAGATGATGCAATTTATATTATATAATTCTAGAGTGCTTATGCAATCGGGTATATCATAAGTAAGTACCTTTGTATCCTATTGATCTCTAGACTATAAGATTATTGATCCTTAGATAAGAATCAAACCTTATCTAAATCCAGAGACCCCTAAAGACGACCACCATTGGACTCTTTCCCTAAAAAGTACTTAATAAATATGTGTGGTAGACAACTAGGTGTCACAGTACATTGCATGGAGGGCCTGGAGGCAAGAAGAACCAAGCTGAAATCTGGCATTGGATGCTTCCTAGTTGTGCAACTGGGGAAGTCACTTCATTACATTTGTCTCAATTTCTTCATCTGTCAAATGAACTCAAGAAGGAAGAAACCATTCCACTGTCTCTGCCAGGAGAACTGCAAAAAGAGGCTACAAATGAACAACAACAAAATATATGTCATCTTGCAGTGAATCAGTCAAAAATCATAAGAGCCTATTATGTACCAAGCAGTTGGCTATATATTACTTCATGGTTTATAAAATGTGCTCCTCAAAAAAAAATGTGCTCTTCACTAATAATCCTAGAAAATCAGGACAGTGAATATTATGATCTGACATTTACAGATGGCAAAATTTAGACTCAAGGAAGGTAAAGTTTCTGCAGAGTCAGTGTGGTCTAGTGGGAATAACCCACTCTGGAGTCAGAGGCACATGTTCACATCACACACCCCCATACCTCTCTATGTGATCTTGATTGTACAGCTAGTAAGTGTTAGAAGCTGAAATCAAATCTAAGGTTCTTCATACTTCCCAAGAGAGGCACACTGCCTCTCTTCAAGGTCAAGGTGTTCCTTTCAAGGTCATGGTGGGTGATCATTTCCTCTCTCTATTTATAGGGTCAAGTTTGAAGCAGCAAAGTGACACTATAGTGCACAAGAAGCTGGAATCAAATCTAAGTTTCTTCACTCCAAAACCAGGGCATTTCCCAAGAGAAGCACACTGCCTCTCTTCAAGGTCAAGGTCTTCCTTTCAAGGTCATGATGGGTAATCATTTCCTCTCCCTAGTTGTAGGGCCAGGTTTGAAGCCACTGGGGGACTCCATAGTGCACAAGGTGCCAGGCCTGGAGTCAAGAAAACTCATCTTCCTGAGTTCAAATCCTGCCTCAGACATTTACTAGCTGTGTGACCCTGGGCAAGTCATTTAATCCTGTTTGCTTCAGTTTCTTCATCTGTAAAATTAGCTGGAGAAGGAAATGCAAAGCACTCCAGAATCTTTGCCAAGAAAACCCTGAATGGAATCACAAAGAGTCTGACAGGACTAGAAAATCACTGAACAACAACAACCAGTCAAGTTCAAGTTCAGATGGAAGCAAAAAAGGAAAGTTTTCAGGCCAGTGGTAGCTACTTGAAGGCTGAAACTGTTCCAAGGGGATATAGCTACTTCCAGGTGCTATAATTTAATATTTACAAGATTCATTTAAGTCCACATAGGCCTTCTGAATCCTTCATATATAGATATGGATTGCCCCCTTGGTCAGGAGACTAAGGTCTATCTGATTTAGCTCAGAATGCAACTGCAATAACTTGACTGAATAATGTCTTCCCTTTCCCACCCAAACCTTCCCAGTGTGGTCCTGTGCCAACCCTTCCAGGCTCAGAAATAATGTTTTCCAGAGTGACAGGGTAACACACCTGCACCACATTTCAAATTACAGACCTCAGGGTAAAAATACCAATGTTGAATCAGGTGAACCCTACTATATGCAGAGGCTAGATGCACAGACTCCGAGAATCTTAAAATTAGAAGGGCCTCATGGCAATATTTGGGATATGCATTTGTCAGAAAAGGGGAAAGAAAAAAAGTGAAGGGGCAGCTAAATGGTACAGTGGATAGAGCACCAGCCCTGAAGTAACCAGGAGGACCTGAGTTAAAATCTGGCCTCAGACATTTAACATTCCCTAGTGTGTGACCCTGGGCAAGTCACTTAACCTCAATTGCCTCCAGAAAAAAAAAAAGAAAAAAAGTGAGACAGGACAATGATTATCTTATTGTATTCTTTAGTCCAGCTAGGTCATACAGTGGAGAGAGTTGTGAGGCTGCAGTCAGGAGTTAAAATTTGGCCTAACTGTGTGATCCAGGGCCCATCACTTAATTCTCATCCGCCTTAGTTTCTTCAGCTGTATAATGGGGATAATATGTAAGCCCCTACCTCATTTAATATTTGTAAACTGCTTAACACAGTGCCTAACACATTTATTCAGTCGTTTTCATCTGTGTCCAACTCTTCATAACCTCATTTGGGATTTTCTTGGCAAAGACACTGGGATGTTGGCCATTTCCTTCTCCAGCTCATTTTACAGATGAGGAAACTGAGGCAAACAAAGTCATACAGCTACTAAGTGTCTGAGGCTGCATTTGAACTCAGGAAGAGAAGTCTTCCATCCACCATTGTCCTATTTAGCTGCCCTTGTCTGGAACATAGTAGGTACTTAGTAAATGCTTGTTCCATTCCTCTTTTTCTCTTCCACAGTTAGGCTGAATTCACCATTTTTAGTGATTCTAGAGCCTTGTCCTCTGCACCTAGAGAAGTATACATTGATCATCTCTATCTTTCTATGGCTCACTTTCAAATGGGTTATCTCAGGAGGAAAGCCTTTAGCTTAATGAAAGTGTCTCATCTTTAGAGGCGAAATACGTGTCATGGACAAAGTCTTGCACAAGACATTGGACTTAGATCTAGCTTTGTGACTGACTGAGCAAATGCTTAATCCTTCTGGACCTTATTTTCCTTACCTATAAAATGAAAGGATTGGGCCCGACAGCCTGCCCTCCTTTCTAGCTCTAAGTCTAAATCTCTCAGTGATCCCAAGGTTACCCCTTCACCCCATGAGAAATCTCTCACTCCTTCTCTACCACTCTATCCATCAGTCTTGGATTCTTCCCATGCCCTATAAATAATTCAGAGGCCTAGGCACCCATAACACAGCTTTGCACCGACCGGTTCCAGTGCCAGGAATCTTGGGAAGAGGGCCCGATAATATTGCATGAGTCCAAAGTAATTAAAGTGCATCATTACATAGAAATTTGTAATTAAACACTTTAACGTAATCATGCCGCACAGCACGACTCCTGATGAATTAATTAAAAGAACTCCAGAAATTAATGTTTGCATTGTCACCATTGTTGTGCTAGCCTCCGCAGACGCTCTGGCTACTCCCGAAGCATGTTGGGAAGTAATTATATGCCCTGATGGAGGGGGGAAATGGGAAGGCCTTAGTGTCCCAGCAGAATGGGAACCTGGGCTGAGAAGAGGTGATGTCTTTGTAAGGACCTGGCCAGGAAACTGCCAAGCCTGGGCCAGAGGGAAATAACTATACAACCACAACAACAATAAATAAAGATTTACATTGATACATAGCCCAACAGTCACAAGGTGCTTTACATATATAATCTGCTCCCATCCACAAAGCAGTTCTGTGAGAGAGGTGAGATAAGTAAGATCATCCCCATTGTGCAGATTAGGAAAGTGAGATGGAGAAGTTAAATGATTTCCCTAGAACTATATTGTTAATAAGAAGGACAGCCAGAATTTGATCTTGGATCTTCTGATGAAAAGTCTTGGGATTTTTCTACTAAGTAGTTTGAGGCAATCTAAAAGATGCAGGAAAGCTATACAAGGCTTCCAGGGACTCAGAGATGGGAAAAGTCATGAAAGAGAAAGGAACTGCCCCAAAAAGAGAAAATGGATAATATGAATAGGAGGGAAAAGTTACAAGGTCACTTTAAAGTTTATGATTAAGTTGGTGATTACCATGTAAAATCTTTTATTTTTCCTAGACATTAGAAAGTAAGATTTCCAAAAACTCAAGAATGAATCCAGAGGCTGACACTCTAAAAGGGGAGAAAGGGATGGGAAGTTAGTAAAAATGAAGTGTTGTAAACATAGACATGTTCTGTTCCAACAAAGAAGAAAGGGGGAATCATCTAAAGAGATGTATGTGGCTGCACAGGACACTCTCTGACTCATATTTTTAAATGAATGTATAAAAAATGAAAATGTAAAAAATATGTAAAGAAGCATGAAATGTAATAATATAAAAGGAGAAGTACAAAAGAGTGATGCAGTCTTTAAGGACATTGCTAAGACTAAATCTCAAAAGGAACAAAAGCTTGTGAAAAAATTAAAGAATAAATGCTTTTAAAGCTATATTATCGGTGAGAAGTACAAAGAATGAATAGACTTGCTACTTGTAATAGACAGAACTCTATTATTGGCTGTCTAAGCACTACTCAGCTCATATTTCCCTTTTTTTCCTATCTAAGATTATGGATGGAAAAATGAAGTAGTTCTCCAAACCAAATGCATTCAGGAAGTGGAGGCCTTCATCATATGACCTACTTAGTTCCCATTATCATCAACCCTTTCATCCCTCAAGTTCATCAATATAAATGATGCTGCAGAAACAGCAACTGCTGAGTAACTCTTTATTGTATGAACTTTGCAATCATCTTTACCATTGACCCTCTTTATCCTTTCTTTTTTCCCTGAGGCAATGGGGTTAAGTGACTTGCCCAGGGTCTCACAGATAGGAAGTATTAAGTGCCTGAGATCAAATTTGAACTCAGCTCCTCTTGACTTCAGGTCTGGTGCTCTATCCACCGTGCCACCCAGCTGCCCTTTTATCCTTTCTTATACTGCAACTTTTTGTATTATATTTCACAAATGTTTATGTATATATGTATGTGCAAATTTTTTCAATTAATGCCAGAGAGATTTTCTACCAACTTGGTTTATTCATACTTTTTCAAGTAGTGTTGTGTGGTAAGAAAACAAAAAAGCTGTCAAGGTAGATTTAGATTCAAATCCTGCTTCCTGCTTTACTAGCTATATGATCATGATCAAATCTCTCATTTCTCTGAGTCTCAAATCCTAATTTTGGCTCTGTTTCTAGAGGCCCTGGTGTAATTCATTTGCATGAAGAAGGAAAAGAGAAGAACTGTGATGGTAAACCTTCCCTCAATAGTTCTGGTTGTCACCTTGGAAAGCAGGAAGCACCTAACCTGAGGGGGTGAGGTAGATGTAGGGCCTGGGGTCAGGAAGTTCTGCGTTCAAATTTAGCATCAGACACTTAATAACTGACCCTGAGCAAGGCTCTTAATGCTGTTTGACTCAGTTTTCCCAGCTATAAAATGATCTGGAAAAGGAAATGGTAAATGACTCCAGTGTCTCTGCCAAGAAAATCCCAAATGGGATGACAGAGTCGTACAAGACTGAACAATAACTGAATAACTACAAATTTCTTCTATCAAGTTGAAATCTTTTCTATCCTTTTTGCCCTTTGTCCTCTGAAGTCAAACAGAATAAGTCAAATCCCAATGACCTCACTTTTTTATAAAAATAGTCTTATAGACTGTCTTCTTCCTAAAAATTTTATTTTGCCTATGGGAATGAATGAATAAATGAAACAAGATTTATTACGCAACTGCTATGTTATACTCTTAGTCCTAAGCTTTGGAACCCATGCAAAAGCAAGACCAACCCCAATTAGCTTATACTCTAATAGGATGAGAAGGCACATATAGGGGAGTGATGGAAAGGGAAGGGAGCTTTGGTCTGGGGAGTCACAGGGATGGGCACTAGAGCTATAAGGCAGTTGATGGGGAAGTCCATTCCAGAGGCAATGATAATATTGTTTTTATCCCTGGTTGCAGAGTAAGCAATGGAAAGAGAAGCAGTGAGTGATGACAGAGCAGATGTCAAACTGCCTGAGTAGGCCCTGGTTTCCTGATGGGCAGCTGGATGGCCTGTGAAGCATATTTTGGTACTGCCTAGATAGTAGTACTAGGTTAGGTGAGTTTCCACTCATTCATTTCCCAATCAGAACAGCTCAGTTCCAGGATGGGGTTCCAAAAGCAAATTAATTAATTCCCCTAAGGAAGGGAGGTCATGGTCTTGAGGGTGCCCTAGTGTAGTGAAAGGTACAATAGACCCATGATTTAGTTCTAGTACTTATTAGCCCTATGGCAAGAGTCAAGTTACTTTCTCCCTGAACTTATAGTTTTCTCATTGTAAAGTGGTGATAATACTACTTATCTTACATGATTATGGTCATAAACCAAGGAATGAAAGAATTCAGTAGCCATCTAGTCTATCAAAAACTGAAATCCCGATACAGCCATTCTGGAGAGCAATTTGGAGCTATGCTCAAAAAGTATCAAACTGTGCATACCCTTTGACCCAGCAGTGTTTCTATTGGGCTTATATCCCAAAGAGATCTTAAAGGAGGGAAAGGGACCCACATGTGCAAGAATGTTTGTGGCAGCCATTTTTGTAGTGGCTAGAAACTGGAAGCTGAATGGATGCCCATCAATTGGAGAATGGCTGAATAAATTATGGTATATAAATGTTATGGAATATTATTGTTCTGTAAGAAACGACCAGTAGGATGATTTCAGAGAGGCCTGGAGAGACTTGCATGAACTGGTGCTGAGTGAAATCAGCAGAACCAGGAGATCATTATACACGGCAACAGCAATACTATATGACGATCAATCCTGATGGACATGGCTCTCTTCAACAATGATATGTTTCAAACCACCTCCAATTGTTCACTGAAGAAAGCCATATACACCCAGAGAGAGGGATGTGAAATGTGGACCACAACATAACATTTTCATACTCCTTGATTGATGTTTGCTTACATTGTGTTTCCTTTATCTGATATATCTTTTGTGTAGATAAGATTTTTCTTGAACAACAATAAGTTTGGAAATATGTATGCATATATTCGATTTGCCAAATATTTTAACATAATTAACGCGTAGTGGATATCCTGCCATCTAGGGGAGGGGTGGGGAGTTGGGGGGAAAAATTTGTAACTGAAAGCTATGTAAGGGTTAATGTTGAAGAATTACCCACACATATGTTATGCAAATAAAAAAAAACTGAAATCCCTCTGGAAAATTGCAATTATAATATAAATTATATTAAATTACATAATTTTATAACTGTTAGATTATTATATTAAAATGTGATATTTATATAGGGCAGCTGGGTGGTACAGTGGATAGAGCACTAGGCTTGGAACTAGAAAACTCATTTTCATAAATTCAGTCTGGCCTCAGACACTCGCGAGCAGCATGATTCTAGATGAGTCACTTAACCCTGTTTGTCTCCGTTTTCTCAGTTGTAAAATGAGCTGGAAAAGGAAATGGCAAACCATTGCAGTATCTTCCAGGAGAATCTCAAATGGGGTCACAGAGAGTTGGACAACTGGAAAATAACTTAACAAACATTTATATATGTGTAAACTATTATTTAATCTGGAAGATGCTTTAAATTCTTCTAGAAGAAGGCTGGAGATAAATACTAAAGAAAAATATCTTCCTTGGCCAAGACCTGAGGTGGGGGCTGTCTGGCCTCTACTACAGCATGCTCCAGGTTGAACACATGTCTAACTCTATTAGGGGTGTGCTGATAAATATTTAACAATCAGCTCTCTAAAAAGCATGACATACTTTTAAAGTTTAATCTGCACTATTAGCGTTTTCTCCATCACTTTCTTCATTCTAAACAATCAACAAAACAATAATCAAGAGACCTGATTGCTAGTTTCCTGACTTCTAAGGCAAAAATTTAACAACCAGCTTTTGGGAGGCAGTATGAGCGTACTCCAGCACACCCGTGGACCCAGTCATAGAAGGGACAATGGCAGTGCTGTAAGAACCTGGGCTGATGACAGAAAGTTATTGAGGTATGCAGATGGACAGAGAAGGAGATAGATTGTTGTCAGCCTGCCAGGGATAGCTGAACTAGTGAACCCTACCCATTCCAGCTGGTAGAAGGCACCTATGAGGGCCAGCAGAGATCCAAAAAGTAGGAAACTTAGGGAAGCATTATTCAATTGGAGGGAGAGTTTTCTGCCCAAATTGAAAAGGGTTTCTCTCCTATCGCAATAGGATTTGTAGAACCTTAGAACAGAAAGGGATACTCATTATTATCCAGTTCTACTCCTTCATTCTTTAAAAATGTATTTATCTAAAACTTAAGTGCAAAATAAAAAGCAGAAAAAAAATAAAGAAAACAAAACAAAACAAAAATTGTCATGTGCCTAGCAGAACATCAGGGAGTATTCAAAATATGCAACAATAAATTTCCATTTCAAAAAAGCATATGTTATAAGAGAAGGCATTATATTAAAACTTGTCCATCTTTTCTTTGCTTCCTTACAGGCTCTTCTTTTGTTCTCTGCTGTATAATTTTACTTTATTCTTTTTTTCCCTTTCCTTCCCACTATTTCCCCCAAGCAGGCTGCACTTAAGTATAGATATACATATACATATATGTGTGTATGTGTTGTGTGTATTTATATGTGTATGTACATATAGACACATATACATATAGACACATGAATATACATATATCTAAAACAAAATAGATATGGCTGACATGTCATAGATTTTTCTCTTGATTAAATCTTTTTTAAGTTTGACTTTATCTAAGATCAGTGATTGCCATCTCTACTTTTTTTTCTAATAAATTCTTGATCATTGTTATTATGTTTGTGTATATCTCTTATTTCCTCTCCCTGCTATCTCTTCTACTTTACTTCTTCCACCTGTTAACTTGCTGTGCTATTATTTAACCTCCCCCAACACTTTCCCATGAATTCCTCCCTTATCTTCTCTCTCCTTCTATACCTCACTTCATCCTATTTCCTCTCCCCTTATTTCTTTATAGATTTTGGAAGGTGCTATACATTACTTAGGATGTGTGTATATATGTATATATGTGTGTATATACATATATACACACACATATATGTATAGAAATAAACCCCTTTTATGTATATATGTATGTATATATCCTCTTAAACCCATTCCCAATGTGAACAGGTTTTCAGAACTACCAGCCTTCCTTCCCCATCTAATTCTTCCATGTTGGTTCTTGCTATCATACCTCATTTCATATCACATAATTACTACTTAACCCTTCATTTTTGAGAGGTGGAAACCAAGGCCCAGAACATTTTTTGTGATTTGTTCAAAGTCACACAGATAATAAGTGGGAGAGTCAGGATTAGACTCATTAGTCTAATCGGACTCATTAAGTCAGTCCCTTTTCCACAGTACCACATTCCATGCACTCCTTTTCCTTTTCTTCCCCAAAACAAAATGCTGTTGGATCATAAGCAGAGCATGGAATGGAACAGCTAAAAGAATGATGGTGATAGTAATACTGATGGCAAGAAAAGTAGAGTCTCATCCCAAACTCAAGGAGAAGCTAGAAGGCAACAAATTACAGACCTTCAAAGCCAGTAGGTAGGTAGGGGCTCCAAGGGAGATAACATGCCCTTGGCTATAGACCAGGACCTCTGATGTGTTCAAGAAGGTCTTAAAAAAATAAAAACAAAGAATTTTAACAAAAATAGAGACCCTACAAGTCATCTAGTTAAATCACCGTAAAATTTTACAGATTTTACAGATAATGAAACTGAGGCAGAAGAAAGTTAAAAATGACTTGATCAAGGACATGCAACTATATAAAGCTCTTAAAATATGTAAAGTTTCAGATTAAGTATCTCCCAAAATGCTTTTATCCTTGCACTGAGAGATATCTGAAATTTGACTGCCCCAAACTATGCATTTTTAATTTAAAATAGCATGCAACATAAAATCTGTCCATACCAAATTAATTTCATGTGGGGTAGTATAATGCTAAATTACAGTAGTATAATGATAACATAAATGTACAAATTTTCAACTTTGGATGCTGGGAAGCTCCCTTAGGGATTGTATATCATGGGTTCTTGCTCATAGCAGTACAAAAAATGGAGGGAAGTCCAGCTCTGATGCTTGTATCTCTAACTGGTGATTAGATGATTATGTATGAAGACGGTGCTAGGGTCTAGAGCCACTAAGACCTGAGTTCAAATTTGACCCTATATACTTACTAGCTATGTGGCCCTGGGCAAGTTACTTAACTGCTACCTGCCTTGGTTCCTTAAATGCAAACAGAGATAACAATAACCCTTTCTTCACGGGATTATTGTGAGGGATCAAATGAGATAGTATAGTCAGTTCTCAACTTTCACCAGGGGAATGAGCACAAAAGTCAAAAATGTGACTATCAATACATTGAAGCTATGAGAAATAGGGAAATTAATTATTTAAAGAAAAGCTAAAAGGAATTAATAGGGAATTAATGCTGAAAAGACACTTTTTGCAAACAATTATAATAAAACATTAATTCCAATAGTACTCACTTTTCCCTTTTTTAAAAATTAATTTTAATTATTTATTTAAAACAAATACCAAATAGAAAAAAATTACCATGTGCACAGCAGAACATAATAGAGGATTCAAAATATAAAGCAAAAAATTTCCATTTCAAGAAAGCCTATATAATAATTGCTATATATTGTGTTCAGAGTTGTCCATCTTTTCTTTGCTTCCTTTTAGCTTTTCTTTTGTTTTCTGCTATGCGCTTTTTACTTTATTCTTTTTCCCTCTTTCTTTCTCCCCCAAGAAGGCTCAATAAGCACAAATATATTTACATATACACATGTGTGATTACATATACATACACAAATATATACAAATATGTATATATACAGATATACAATTATATATGCATAAATACACATTGATATCTATAGTTATACACATACATACACATATACAGTCATATACATTTATGTAAGACCATATTATACTTGTTATAACATCTTCCTTCATAAGTCCAACTCTTTTCAGGCTTTTCTAAATCTACCAACATCATTTCCTATACCATAGCAATATTCCAACCATAAGCTATATAGTTATTTTTAATTTTCTAAAACAATATTAATATGGCTGATATATTTCCTTATTTTTTCTCTTCTGATCACATCTACTTTAGCTTTAACTCTATCTGAAATCAAAATTGCCAACCCTTGCTTTTTTGCCTACTAAATTCTACTCCTGATCATTATTATGTTTGCATACATTTCTTATTTCCTATTCCTACTTATTCCTTTGCTTTATTCCTACCAGCTCCTTCTATTGCTTAACCTCCTCTACTTCCAAAGATCCCTCTCTTTTCCCCCGACTTTTATCCCATTCCTATTAATCTACACAACTCTATATTCTTCATCCCTGTGAGTAGGAAAATATCAATTTTCCTAACACAATAATCATAAAATAACCCATAAAATGCAGCACATGAAATAAAATTGGTAACATGGAAAACATTCTTTCTCACTGGAAAATCCTTAGACTTCTTGGACCTTTTATGCTAAAAAATTTTAAAAATTGACAATATTCAATTTTCATTACACATGAAATCTACAACACATAAATAATACACAGCAAATAAAATTCTAAAAACTAAAACATTTTAACCAAATCTTACCTTCTGTCAGATGGCAATGTAAGGCAGCATACAATAAACTGCATGTTATACAGCTATAAACCTCCCTACTGTGGCTGCCCTCTGAAAACCAAAGAGAGGTCATTAGGGCTTTAGTTGCTGCTGTTAGAAAATGCAAAGACTGGTAAGTTTTAGCATCACCTTAGAACTCAAAGGACTTGCACTACTCTTTGTGGGCATAACTGCAACACAAAACTTGAGTTTAAAGGCAAACAATGAAAATATGCAAGGAATGCATAGGGAACTCTTTACAATGGTAAGGTGAACACCACCAACTAAAATATAATTAATAAAAAATAAAATAGAATATATAAAATGTAATATATCATCATTCCTCATCAAAAAAGGACTAATAACAACCACAAAAGAGACAGAGTTGGACCTAGTAAGATACCAGCCACTCCACAAACATTTCTTTCTCTACTGTGCAGAAATGTGCTCAGTTGTTAACTGAAAGTGAAAATGAGACTATAATAAAAAGACCCGAATCTTGAAGTCACAAAAATCAAATAAGTGAATGTTGAGGGTTGACTATATTTGTAAAGGGCTTAGGACAGGGTCTGGCACATAAATCTCCCCACATATGCATACGGTGACTCACTGCCCATTAGATGAAGCTTATGGCGGCTGGAATTCTCACTAGAGCCTTCTCTCTGCCTTATGGTCTCTAAAATCTTCCATGAATTTAGCATCCATCTCTTAGGACCCAGGAGAGGTATATAACCCATGTCTATCTCCTTTGCATGCTTCATGTATGAATAGACCTTTAGGATTTTTGTGTTAGTATTAAAATTCCCCATACATAGAGGTTATTTTGGTAGACTAGCATATTTGCTTTTGAGTAAAACTGTCCTCAGAGTAGTCCATTTGTATTTTAATTTCTTGAGTTTAACAAATAAACCCCCAGTTTTCCAGGAGAAAGCTGTTTGTGTGTGATTTGTCAGAGTACATCCTATCAAAATATTCTAAGGCCAATGTCAACAATCCTTGAGTTTACAAGACTCTGAGTTTACAAGACTAAGTCTGTGGGAGAATTTGGAGAGCTGCCTCACTGTGGAGGCCCCTGAAAGATGAGTGTTCCCATCTTTGTCGGTACCATTTTTGTTTGTATCCCCGAGTGCTCGTTAAAAAGCACCAGGATCATAAATTTAGAGCTAGAATCCAGAGGTCAGCTAGTCCAACCTCCTCATCTTATAGATGAGCAAGCTGAGGTCCAAGGCAGGAAGTATCAAAGACAGTTTTAATCCAAGATCTCAAACTCTAGAATCAGAACCCTTTCTCTGTACCACACTTAAATACAAATGCCCAGCTTTCAAATGATCATCACCAAAGCAAAACACTGAGATTCTCTCCCCTTCTTCCAAGTACCACTCAAAACCCCCAGTGAGGACTCCATTTCCTCTACAAGGCTGCATCTGAACTTGAGGTTCATTATAACTTGATTTCACCTGGATACAAATGTTGGGAAGAAGGCATTAGGATTGGGAATGTTTAGCAATGAAGATTTAACTGAAAGTTCTATAGCCACTGGGAAGTGTTCCAGCCACAGCATCCCATAGACAGAGACTAAGAAAGCAAACATGCCATTTCTGGGCTCTGAAGGCAAATTGCAAGAAAGGATTCCATTGCCTGTGATTAAATGCAAGAGAAATAGAATTTAAACAGGAGAGAGAACCTTCTTTCCTAAGCCCTTGAGAAAGGGCTGCTTAGATTTAGAACTATAATAATAATAGTAATAATAATAATGACAATATACATTTACAAAGTATCTAATATGTGTCCAGCATTGTGCTAAAGTGGAATAATAATAACAAAATGATGATTAGAATGATAATAATGAGGAGGATAATAATTAGTATTTACATAGAACTTTAAGGCTGGGGTAGCTAAGTGCCACAATGAATGCAGCATCCATCAACCTTGGAGTCAGAAGTGCCTGAGTTCAATAAAAATCTGACTTCTTATTATCTGTGTGACCCTGAGCAAGCCACTTAACTCCGATTTCTTTGCCAAAAAAAAACTTTAAAGCTTATAAAGCACTTTACAAATATCTAATTTTATATGACAACTACACATCAAAAGTCATTAAACTCTGCATACCCATTGACCCAATTATTATGCCCAAAACTCAAAGAAATCATAGAAAGATGTACGAATGTATAAAAAAATCATAGAAAGATGTACATATGTACAAAAATATTTATAGCAATGTTTTTAGTGACAAAAAATGAAAAATTAAAGGGTTGTCTACCAAATAGGGAATGATTAAACAAAGTCAAGTAGATCACAAAGCAGAGAGCCTCAGGAAGACTCAGTTCAAATCTAGCCTCAGGTACTTATTAGCTGTATGACTGAGCAAGTCATTTTACATCTAACTTATTTTCCTCAGCTATACAATAGGGATCATAACAGCATCTCCATCCTAGGACTTAGGATCAAATAATGTGGCACATTATTGTTTCCTTTCTTGTTTCTTTTCTTCCTACAGGAAAGCCCCTTCCCAAGGACATTTAGAATTGGAGGTTTGTTTAAAACTCCTGTTTATTCTAGATTTCAATATTTCTGATATTCTTCTTATAGGACCATAAATTTCTGTTTTATTTACCCTCTTTTATTTGCTCTTATTTCCATCTTCTATCACTTGTAACATCTGAATTGATTAATATGTTCCCTATGCAGCCACATCTTCCTACACTAATCCAATGACTTCATTGTGAAGATAGACACAGGGGAAAATGACAAATAGCATATGTCAGGTTCCAATGAAAGAAGTCAAAGACTTATAGACTGCTTTAAAATCTCATGCCTATATACAAAGAATACTTTCTTCAAGAATTAGAAGGTGTTGGACATAATGATCACTGAAAAATATCTCCCCAAGTGAAATTTACTCTGTCTTAACAGAAAACAATTGCCAGACTCATTGGTAGTTTCTATGAGTGGTCAAAACACTAATTAGTTTTGTTTAGAGATCAAAATCAATTATTATATTTAAAGAATTGACAAAGATAAGAAGGCACCATACAATAACAGCAATATTGTTCAAATTATAACTGTCTATGACTAAGTTATTTTGAGTATTAAAAATACTGAAATAAATTACAAAAGAAAATTCTATCTACCTCCAGAAAAAGAACTGATAAATGGAATTATGCTTAGTTCCTGTTGTTCTCAAAGAAATGATTTTTAAAATTGGTTTCAGACAAACCTGGGAAGACTTGTATGAAATGATACTGAGTAAAGTTGAGCAGAACCATTTATTCTGCAATTTTAAAAAAACTGCAAAAAAATTTATTCTGCAATAAAAACAAGAGATAAGCAACCTTGAGTAAGAAATTTGGTTAATGCAATTGCCAGCTATGATTCCAGAAGACTTCTTATGATAAAGAATATTTGACTTTTGTCCTGGCATTGTAAAATGCTTAGAACTTGGTCAGGTATTGAAGACTCCAAGGTCATAAATGACATCCCAGGCAATCTCCAGTTTTCCTGATTTGTGCTGCCACTGAACTTCAATCACTCTGGAAGAGAGAGTGAGGCTGATGATGACTTTGCACAACTCTGCCTATTTAAATCCAATTTATATGCAAGTCAATACATCATCCATGATATCATTGGTCCTCTTCAAAAACAAAGGACAGACAACAGAATAAAACAGATTATTATTAGAGTCCCTTTCCAAGGTTTTTAGAATTTGAAATTTGTTTAAAACTCCAGTTTATTCTAGATTTCAATATTTCTGATACTGTTTTTACAAAACCATAAATTTCTGTTGTATTCACTCTCTCTTTTTTGCTTTTTTTTCCCATCTTTTATCATTTATAACATCTTTTTGTGGGGATGGAGAAGTCCAGAGAATGAGTTTCACCAGAAGGTCACAAACATCTCTTCAACTCTGGTTCAGCCATTTTCAAGATAGTTTTTTTTTTTAAAAAAAAAAAAAAGAAAAATCTGAAAACATCAGAGAAAAAGAAACAGGGAAGACATTGGCATAGACCAACCCTTCAACCTAGTTTCTCATTTTCAAAAATCTAAGGTATTATTATCATTATTGTTTTATTATTATTTATATAATGACCAATATTAGAAGAACTGATATATCAATATTAACATTTCCTTGATAAATGAACCCAATATATAAAAGGAAGTTATAGCCAAATATAAGGATGTTTCCCTTGAGAACATAGAAGTGTTAACAGAGCCTATTTCACTGGTTGCCCAAAGGTAATAAGAAACTTCACTTCATATAGGACATTTGATATTAATGTTGCTTAGGCACTAATATCTGACTTAAAAGATGGAAAAGTAAAAAGACTGAATGATAAACTTGATGATTCTCTAAACAAAGACAACATATATTTTGATATTCAATGACTTCAGTGTGAAGATGGACACAGGAGAAAATGGCAATTAGCATGTTAGAAAATATGAGTCAGGTTCCAAAGGAAGAGGCTAAAGGCTTCCAGACTACTCTAAAATCTCATGTTCATATACAAGGAATATTTTCTTCAAGAATTAGAAGGTGCTAAACATAATAATTATTGAAAAACATCATCCAAAATGAAATTTACTCTGTCTTAATGAACAGGAAACAACTGCCAGAATCATGTATAATTCCTATAGGTAGTTAAACCATTAACTAAAGATAAAAAGAAAGAAAAGAAAAAATTTGAGATAAGAGGGCACATATACTTATGACAGCTTCAACTTTATCGATCCAAGAAAGCTATCAATCCTGAAAAATGAAAAAGGAGAAGATGTAGACATGGATCATCATCATTTCTTCAGTAGATTTAATAAATGGAAGAAGTTGCCACAAGGAGGAGGAAACTAAAAGAGCCCAAAAACATTAGTCAACAACCCTTGATCCGTCTGCCAAGAAAAAAGATACAAGGCAGCCAAAGGCAATACTAGTTTAGAACATAAAGTCATTAGTGAAATACAATAGATGAAGATGATCCAAGATTATAAATAGTATTCCTCAAAAAAACAGTAAAAGCAGAAATACATGGATCTTGGTGTCAGACTCACATAAGCCATATCATTCCCAAGAATATTTATAAATTAAATTAGAAAGGCAACAATTAGATGGAAAATGAAACAGATCTACTAGCATTTCTATAACAATTCATTCTTATAATAAATGCCAGTGGAGCAACTATATTTGGGCTCTAAACATCTTTGTCTGCAATTTGCAATATGGGGAAATAGAAAGGAATACAAAAGTTAGCATATGATCCTTACCCTCAGGAAGCTTATCTTCTCTGAGAAGATATATCAAACATTTAAGAATTTAATAGAGATTATTTCCAGTTTATTATTGCTCTATGCCAGAGATTCTCAACTTATTGGTCTCTGACACAATAAATTTTAAATTGTTAAAAATTATTGAGGACATCCTCCTAAAGAACTTTTTCATTTATGTGGGTTTTATCTAGTGATATAACATGCAGAATCTTTTTAAAATGACATCTTAGTATTATTATGAAAATAGTGTTCAACTCCTGGGCCCCTAAGGGTCTCAGAGACCCCAGGACCATACTTTAAGAAATACTGTTTTACATCATTGTTTGAGCACGATCAGAATTATGAAGTAGGCAGAATTTGTCCATGAAACCTTTGCTTTCACTCCTATGCTTTTTCCCCCATCACTGAATGAATTCTCCAGTTCTTTCAAGATGCCCTGGGATCCTTCTAGACAAAAGAGACATAAAAAACGCGTTCAAGTGGAGATATTATGACAATGCATTCCCTTTTCCTTAGTCATTTTAAAAGAGGAGCTCAAAGAGAACAATGCTTAACCTAAAGGAATGAATCTTTAAGGGTGGAATTTCAACATGAGTGAGAATCAGATTTTATTTGTCTAAGGCAGATTTCTGATATCAATAGTTCAGGGATTCCTAACCTTTATGGTATCATAAATCCCCTTGGAAGTCTGGTCAACTCTATGGACTGCTCAGGTAATATTGGGTTTTTTTTTTCACTTCTATAGTATTTTATTTTTCCAAATACAAGCAAAGATAGTTTTCAATACTCATCTTTGCAAAACCTCCTCCCCTTCTCCCCACTAGACAACAAGCAATTTTATATAGGTTAAACATATGCAATTCTTTTAAACATATTTCCATATTCATCAGGTTGTGCAAGAAAAATCAGATCAAAAGATAAAAAAGTGAGAAAGAAAAAAAGTTGATGGACCCTCTTGAAAACTATCTATAGATAAAACCTCTAGTTAAGAAACCTTGATCTAGACCATTTCATAGATGAGGAAACTGAGACTCAGAAAAAAATTTAATGATTTGCTCAAGGTCTGAATTCAAATGGGTTCCATCCTCTGACACCAAATGAAGGGCTCTTTTCACCAAATCATAATTTTGAAGCAATGAGTCCTTTCTTCCTGGATCTCTTCAAATTACACCAGCAAAAGGTCAGTCCTGACTCTTTATAGCACATGGACCACATAAAACAGACTAGTTTCATAATGCTTATATTAAGACATTTAAAACACAGAACCACCAGATGTTGGAGCTAGAAGAACCCTTGGAGATCATTCAATTTAACTCTTATCATTTAATGTACCATATATCATTTCTGACACCATTGTTTTAAAGACACCATTGATGTTTCCTGTCTTTCACTGGTGTCTCATTAAAAATGGCCTCATTTTACTTCCTTGTTCTAGTAAATAAGTGGGAGTTCTCTTGAAATGGCAAATAAAAACAAATGAGAGTTGAGGAATACTTGTTATTCCATCCCAAGGTATTTTTTCAGACTGAAAATAATGACAATAGATGGCAGGGAGAGGGGTGAATTCAAAACAGAATATACACCAATAGAATGGGTGGTGAGGAGAGTCAAACAACTTTGCTAGTTTACCAAATAAATTCCCAAAAGTTCAAATTAATAGGGAGAGCTTTATGGGGTTGGCTAGGAATAAGTTTAGTGCCTTTCAATGATATCACTAAGGGCCCTCTTATGCTTCAGGTTTAGGCCACCTGGCATCTTCCCTAATGGCCTTTGCAGCAATTGCCCTCAAGTACCAGAACTACATTTATGTAGCAACAATGCTGAGGAGGGAAAATCCAGGTGCGTGCCTCCAGGTGGCTACCAATGCAGGTGCATACCAATGCAGGTGTGTACAGAGTGGGCAGATGGAGTCCAAAAAGTCCACAGAGTTAGGTGAATACTGAAAAGCTGTCACAACATTTTGGAATATTTTAGATACACAATAAGTCTTTAGAAATGGGTATATGGGGGGCGGAGCCAAGATGGCGGAGTAAAAAGGTGACTCTCTTCATCCTCCTCCGACCTTCTCTCAAATCAACAATAAAATAAGCCTCTGAACTGATCTTCAAGTCAACGAATCAGGAAATATATGGATACTGCTTGCAGATATCTCTGAAAAACTTCACATCAGGTTTGTCTAGCTCGGACAGAGGGATAAACAGAGGACTCTGGTGTCAGAGAACTCTGCTGTAGGCCGGAAGTGAAGGTGGGACTCAGCTCAGCTCAGCTCATCCTGGCAAAAACTCCAAACTCCAAACTCCAAATTCCAAACACCTGGAGTTTATCTGAGGCACTCGGGACACTCTGCCCTGATTGGGGGCAGGTGTTCTGGCAGACTTGCCTTGTTTAAGGAGTAATTCGGCCTTAGTCCTAGCCCCCACCAGCCCAGCACCTTAAATTAATTCGCCGAAGTGCCCCAGGGCAAAATCTGCAGCCACCGTTTCAGCCACCGTTTTTTTTTTTCCCCTGCCTTAAAGAGATATTCATGCTGTCTAAAAAAAAATGAAGAAGCAAAAGAGAGCTCTCACCATAGACAGCTTTTATCAAGGCAAAGAAGAGATGACCCCAGATCCAGAGGTTCCTTTAGACAAAACTCAAGAGGAAATCAGCAAGGACCATCACTGGTCCCCTTTTCAAAAGGCCTTTCTGGAAGATCGCTTAAAGAACCTAATAAAAGAGCTGGAGGATAAATGGGAAAATAAATTGAAATTAGTGCAAGAAGGATACAATATCTTGCAAGAAGGATGTGATGCCCTGCAAAAGAGATATGAAAAAGACACCAATGTATTGAAAAATAAAATTAGTGAAGTGGAAAAAGAGTGCAATGAACAAAAAAATTCAATTGGCCAGTTACAAAAGGAGCTTAAAAAGGTAACTGAAGAAAACAACACTTTAAAAATAAGAATTGAACAAATGCAAGTGAATGAATCAATAAGACTTCAAGAATCAGTCAAACAAAAACAAAAAAAAATGAAAAATTAGAAGAAAATATGAAATATCTCCTAGGAAAAACAACTGACTTGGAAAATAGATCTAGGAGAGACAATCTAAGGATTATTGGATTTCCTGAAAGCCATGATGAAAAAAAGAATCTCAACACTATCTTCCAGGAAATCCTGAAAGAAAACTGTCCTGAGATTGTAGAATCAGAAGGCAAAATCACCATTGAAAGAATTCACCGATCACCTCCTGAAAGAGACCCCAAAATTAAAACCCCAAGGAATATCGTGGCTAAATTTCAGGACTATAACACCAAGGAAAAGATATTGCTAGCAGCTAGAGAGAAACAATTCAAATACCGAGGATCAATAATTAGAATCACACAGGATCTGTCAGCCTCCACATTGAAGGATCGAAGGGCCTAGAACCAGATATTCCAAAGGGCAAAGGAACTTGGATTACAGCCAAGAATAACCTATCCAGCTAGAATGAGCATTATCCTCCAGGGAAGAAGATGGTCATTCAATGATATAGGTGAATTTCACCTATTTCTAATGAAAAGACCAGATCTGAACAAGAAATTCGACATCCAAACACAGAACTCATGAGATGCATAAAAAGGTAAAAAGGAAAGAACTCTTGAGAACTTTATTTCTACTAGGGGGATGTTTAAAGTTTGGGGGTATAATTAACTAGATATTACTTTGATAATATGAAAAAGGGAACTAGAGGGGGAAAGGTTGTCATACTGGGGAAAAGAGGGGAAAAGTGGTAAAATAAGATCTAAAAAAAAGGAGGTAAAAACAAGGTAAAATCTCTTGAAGAGGCAAAGAAAACCTAATATAATTGAGAGAAAGAAGGGAGGGAGATGAGCACTGTGTAAATCTTACTCTCATCAGGTTGGCTCTAAAAGTGTATATCAGACACTTGATTTCACATAGAAACTTGTCTGTTGCTAGAGGGAAGGGGGAGGGAAAGGAGGAAAAGAATTGGATAAACTAATAGAAGGGAAAATAGAAGAATCAGGGGAAAGGAGTAAAAACAGGGGGAAGGGATCTAAAGGGTGGAGTATTGTTTGGGGGAGGGGGTCATCAAAAGCAAATTACTGTGGAGGGGGGAAGGGAGAAATGGGAAAGGAAAGGGGAAAACATAACTTGGGTAAATAAGATGGCAGGAAATAAAGAATTAGTTATTCTAACTGTGAATGTGAATGGGATGAACTCTCCCATAAAGCGGAAGCACATAGCAGACTGGATTAAAAACCAGAATCCCACAATATGTTGTCTACAAGAAACACATCTAAAACACAATGGCACATTGAGGATGAAGGTAAATGGCTGGAGCAGAAAATATTATGCTTCAGGTGAACAAAAAAAAGCAGGGGTAGCAATCCTTATCTCAGATCAAGTAAAAGTCAAGATAGATCTAATCAAAAGAGATAAGGAAAGAAACTATATTTTATTAAAGGGTACCATAGATAATGTAGCAATATCAATACTAAATATATATGCACCAA